>PVKZ01001027.1:89901-510671 GCA_004027375.1 Macroglossus sobrinus | reverse complement strand
AACTTGATTAAATATTCCATACCAGATATTGTGCCTGGCATTTCACATGTGGTATTTTATTGAATCTTTATAGTGATCAACTGTAACCTGGAACTATGAAGAGAAGGAGATTTCGAGAAGTGTAATTCCTGGCTTTTTCTCTGTGATGCAAAGGAAATTTTAGAATGGGGCGATGTTTATCCCAATTCAATAACAGTCTGGCTTTGACGTGAGTAAGCCAGCAGGGTAAGATTGTTTGGCATTGACGAAATGTGTTTCTGATGTATCAAAAAACAAAACCACCAAATACTAGTGGGTCAGAAACTGAGAAACAAGATGGAACAGATCAACTGATCCCTGCATTATTGGAACCAATTCTTGTCAGTCCTTGACTTCACTGGTAAAGCTGAGGCAGATCATCCCTGTGCCCTGGAAAACATTCCAGTTATCTCAGAAAGTGGGACATAGAAAAAAGGTTAAACACCTTGTACCTCATGAGAGTGATTGAGATAGCAGGATCTATCTGGTACAGAAATCAAATTCCCAATATAGAAATGGAAATAAATATCCAAGAATAGGATGTGCCAACAGGAAAAGAGAAACAAAGTAAGGGGTATTTTATTGGGCAGCAGAATACTTGAAAAATGGCATGTGTTTGTAAATAAAATGAGGCAGGTCTCCATGTACTGAGATGAGAAAATCTCTAAGACAAATTGTTAAGTAAACCAAGAGCACAGTGTATGTATAGTATGTTCATATTTATATTAAGAGATGCAAACAGCTATATAAAATATTTTCATCTGCTGATATATATATATGAGACAATCCTGGAGGAATATATCCTATTTGCATCTGGACAAAGGAGCTGGTGAATACCAGTGTGAAGAAAATTTACTTTGCACTGCAAACCCTTTTATGTCATACTACAAGTGTATGTTATCCGAACATAAAATATTTTAAATAATAAAAGAAAACAGTATCTGTGTATATATGTGCCCAAGTGTGAGCTAAAACAAAAAAAGACACAACTCCAGAGAACTGCTACACTATTTTCAGAATGAAAAGATGATGCTGGTTCAGATTTAAAAAAAAAGGATAAAATTTAGAAACTTGCATTCCATTGCTCTCCATTCAATCTTTACAAGATAGGCAGCCAATATAACTAATTTTAAAATGCGGTTTTTCCTTTCCAAACCCATCCATTACTTTTTCTCATGTGAAGCAAGGAATATTTATGGACATTCCAGTGTAAGCAAATTGAGGTTCATGAGATCTTAATCTCATTTCTGCACCTAATAAACGGTAAAGAGACTTTAAAGTTAGTTCAGGCATACTTTATCTCAAAATTAAAAAAAAAGTTTTAATTGAATTTATATATATCAGAAGTGAGCTTGATGGTAATTTACGTGTGTATGTGTGCATATATATACACACAAGCCATTTGGGATAGATAGAGATGATATAGATATAGATATATCTATCCCAAATCGTACATATTAAAAAATGGTACATATTCAAAATGGTATCATGCCCAATTCAGCAAACCCTGGACAACTGGGAGAACAAAAACCAGAGTTCTAACATGACCACATATTTGTGAGACTTTAGTGGAGTCACTGCACTTTAGTTTTCATATCATCCAACTCAAAGCTATAATCCAGGCTAGCCTTCTGGGAAACAAGAGAACATGTGCAGGAGAACCAAGACATTCAAGTTGAGGCTGTCCCAGACCTGTCAGCTCCTACTCTGTCTGCCAACTGACAACAGATACACATGAGACCCCAGGAGAGATAAGTAGAGATTAACTGAGTTTATATCAGATTATCAGAACTGCTCACCTAACCTTTAGACTCATTAATAATAGTTAGTTGTTGTTTTACACCACTATTTTGGGGGTTGTTTGTTAAGCAGAATTATTGCAACAAGACATAAATTGTCCAAAAATAAAAGAAGGCACTTAAACCATTATATGTTTTACTAATATTTGTTCTAATTACTTACATGAACCTTTCTATTGAAGAGAAAGAGAAGCACCTGTAAGCAGAAATATAAGTGAAATATATTTATGAGAAAATTATTTTTCTTTTGGGTTCCCTAAATTGGAAAGGTTACCTGTCAATTAGATAAGATTCTTTCATCCTCATTCAATCCTGATCCTATCTGATGATCTTTTCCCAGAATGACCATGAAATAGATCTCTGTATGTAGTATTCAGCACTCAGACACAAAGATATGCATGTCTCTATCCCCTTTCTCCCACCCATTCCCATGCCTTTGTTGGCAGCTTTGAACCAAGAACACTGAAGGCCCTTACCTAGTTTTGGAGAAAAGTAGTCCTGCTTTATTCAGTCAGCAAGTACCTAGGTTGATTGTCTTGTTCCTTTTTGCTTTGGTTTATAAAACATTTATTCCCTTGTACAGCTCTTCACAACTTTCTATCTGCTAGATTGGATGCTGCCCAATTTATGAATCACTGAATAAAAGCCTACTAGGTCGGTAAATTGTATTTTTTTTTGTATTTGATATGTACATATACATATATACATATACATGTGTGTATATATTATATATGTAATTGATGATAATGCATCAGTACAACTAAGGGCTAAGTAAATGACAATAGTGACACCTGAAGTTCAGATATGTTCTAGGTAGTGCATAAGACCTGCCTCTAATATGCACATTTGGACCCTGCTTGGATAGATTCTGGCCTTCATTGTCAGGCTACTCTGATAAAAGCCAAATTTTAAAACCAAATTCTGTTTTTTTTTGTTGTTGTTGTTGTTGTTTTTTTACAAAATCCATGGTAAGTAGTATTCTATTCATTTCTGGCTTCCTCTCCTGCAGCTGCATCCCCCATCCTTGGGATTCATTGTGGAAGTCCTGGCATATCTCACATCTAAGTCCTCTGAATATTGACAAAACATACAGCGTACATATTGTTGACTACAGAAACAGAGCCCTTAGTGTGGGATTAAGATCAAATCTGAAAAAATGCAAAGGCAGTTTTCATTATTCAAGACTGATCAGTTTCTTTCCTATTTTGTGTGAACCATAATAAGGATGTCACATCCTTTAATGATAGTGAACATTTTATGGGTCATAAAATAGTTAGTTTATTGAGCCCTTATTATGTACCAGGCATTAGACTAAGTGCTTTTTATGCTTATATGCTTTTAATTTTATCCAACCTTATGAGTTAAGTGCTATCACCATTATCATTTTATAACAGGAATAAATGATGCCAAGAGAGGCTAAGTAAATTGCCCAGGGTCACAGAGTTAGCAAGTTGTACAGGTAAGATTTCAACCCAAGGAGTCAGACCATCCAGCACATGCTCTTTATCTCTCTGCTAGTTAGTTTAGTAGCCTTGTGCATTGGGGCTGGGGCTCTGCCTTTACCTGAATTCTGAGACTAGTTCCTAGACTCTGCTGCTTAAGAGAGAGTAATATAAGAGGCAATTTATACAGTACGTTTTCTTCCAGAATGAAAGGACTCATTTCCTTGTCACAGAACTACAGACAACTCTGTGGAAAAATCCCTGGTCATTACCAGGAGCATTAGTGGCAATCTCCCACAAGAAGCAAAGGTTTCTTTGTTCTGATAATGACAAAGATGAGCATTTGGGTGAGGCAGGCTCTGACAATGCAATGTAACTTGCTTTTAGCATACCAACATCTTAGGGTCATTATGAGACTTAAAAGGAATCATTCACAGACTGTATTTATTGTACCATTTAGCACATAATAAGTGCTCATTAAGTATTAGTTTCCTTTGTCATCTTTGCCAAAATTTTAAATATTTTTCTAATTAAATAACGTCAGTCACATTGTGATACTTTTCAACACCCGAGAAACCCTTTTGTTCCTGAAAAATAGTATTTTAAAAGTCCCAGCTTCTAGTCTAAAAATGCAGTGTGCTGCTAGCCTAAATAATCCCTTGCCTTTAGGACATCATTTTTTTGACTCTACCAGGAGAGTTAGTGTTGGCTGACTGAGGCATGAGAAAGCAACGGCTACTAACCACACCCTGGGAAAACCTTGAAATGTGAGTGCCTCTCCTAAAACCTAAGAGCTTTTTATTCAGCCACCTACCTACAACCATGCATAACTTTGGACATTGCACCAGAGCCATGTTTTAGGAGTTTGTAATGAACATGCTCGAGTAAGATAATTTTATTATGTCTCTTGCCACATTTATTAAAAATTCTGAATCTTCCAACACATCTTGGATCTGGTACACAGCAGAGAAGCTGGCACAGAGTAGACAATAAGTGTGATTTGAACAAATAGTTCTTTGAAAAGGCCAAATGACTAAATGTTATTTATAATTAGTGTGAATTATCTTCCGAGAACTAGACTTATTTTTACAAAATTTTGTATAATGGGTGTGACTTATACAGGGAATAAAATGGCTGCGAAATATGTAAATTAATTGCCAATGGAGGAAGAGTAATTTAATCAAAAAGACTACCTAGATAAGAGAATGTTGGCTATTGCCAAATGAATGCTTCCCTGCTGTTGCTCATATTTTAGTAAGCTGTAGGAAGTAAAAGGAAATAGTTTCTCTGTAAGGTCCCTCCTTCACCTCCACAACTCAGAATCTCTCAAATGCTGTAGCTTGTAAGGAAGACATCTTGAACATATCATCTAAATTTGGTAAAAAACAAAAAACAAAAAAACTATCAAATCATATTTTTGAGAAAGATAGAGAACATGAGCACATAAATATTTCATTTATATGTTTTAGACCAGAAAAATCAGTTCTGATATTACAATGATTCCATGCATTAAGTAACCTATGTGGAAGGGTTCTATGTGTGCTAAAGGTGATATTTTTTCAATTGAGTATCGTAATATACTTAATAAGTTACAATTCAGATTAGTGCTCAGTTTTTAAGTCTTTCATTAACAACACTTGAGATAAAACCATGCTGAAAAAGAGACTCCTCTTCTCCCATTCTATCAAGCACTTAAAATTAATTGTGAAGTTCTTATAATAGAGTAATAACAAAAGTCTCTTCAGTTAAATTAAGGTTACTTGAAAGAACAACACATACTAGGTGGCCTCAAAGTAGAAATAGAAGAAAGGACATAGGTGGATACTAACGGCATAAAATCCATTTCAGAAGTAATTAGAGATAATCATACATATAAAAACCAATAAGATTATATTTTAAAAATTTAATAACAATTTAATTAGAATTCTACAATTAAAAGTTTAACATTTATGTTACATCTGAACTCTGGAAACTTTCCAAATTTTGAAAGAAATTTAGTATGTTATTTCTCCTGGAAGACAGAATAACACCATCAACGTGACCTACAATAGCCATTAAAGAAAAAATACATATATTAGCATCAGAATGCATGTACCCTCCAGCAGAGCACACAGCTACTGAAATGTTCTGTTTTCTTCACAATTCAATTAACATTAATTACAAGGACAGTCCAAATACTCAGATATCAGCACCAAGGTTGTTTTCCCAAGGCAGGCAGGTGGTAAATAACATGGTAGGCTTAAAAATGGAGGAAGCTGACAGAAAAGGGATGAGATATGCTGGACATCTAGTTTAAGGAACATCTACAGACAGGGCTTTGCCAGTGCTTCCCTATCTGTTCTAAAAACAAATTTAAAAAATTTACAATGTTCATATTTCTTTTTTAGCATTTGTTTCTTAAATCTGCCCCCACTTGTTTGTTTTGTGTTCAGCTCAATTTTGTCCCTCTGTATAGTGCCTTTGTGTCAGATATATACTTCTTAGCACTTAGCTTTTCCTAATATAATGTAGTTACATCCTCAGAGCATTGATCCTCCTCTCCTCTATATATGTTAGGTATACTTTGTGTAATTCTGGTATTTTTATGTGGGAACATTGGTTACTGGCAAAGGCATGTAAATTAAAAATGTCAGGCATTCCTAGCTCCATATAGAGTTATTTAGAGTACCAGTTGGTAGGTATTATGTATAATAAGATGTCAAGAGTTCACAAGAAGGTAAGAATATTATATATACATCAAGTGAAGCAGCCAAAGCTTCTGACACTGACAACGGCCCATAGCTTATTTAGAAAAGAGAATGTTTTGATAATGAGACGATGCTGTGATGAGAGGAAATGATGAACACGTTTGTATATGGACAGGCGAGGATGACTATTTTACATAAACTTAGGTTAAGGTACTCTTTTAAGCTGGCTTTGGAACATGTTTTATGCTGCAATGGTGCTAGGGAGCACTGAAAATTAAAACAAACCTAGAAACACTAGGTCACATTGACTTTGAATTCAAAACATTACGTTCAAGCTATAGAAAGGCCATATATGATGGGCAGGGCAATAGCAATAATAATAGTATTACTTGTTAGAGTAACAGAATAGCTGAAGACTCCTTGAGGTGATATTTGAAAAAGCAATATATATATATAGTGGCTCATATTGATAAAGTGGCTTTTGATGCCAGAGATAATCTGGGCAAAACTTCTCTGACTTCATCTTGCACCACTCTCCTCCAAAGTCACTATGGTTTAGCTCCTTTTTCCCTTGTTTAATTTAGGCCCTTCTCTCATATTTTCCCCTCTATCTAGAATGTTCTTTTATTCTTTCCTCACTAGGCCAACTGGTGCACATTCTTTAAGTTTGACCCTATCAGTTCTACAAAAGGATGTTGTCCCCAGAATGTACTATGTTCCCTACTCTCCTAGCTCCATCTAATTCTCCTTTTAGCATTTAACACAAATTCAAAATATTATTTGTGGAATAATTTGTTTCAAAAGTTTTTTTCTTTTAAGGGATGAGGACTATCTTACTATTACATGCTTCACACTTAGCACTGTATCTAAAACACATTAGTTCAAAACTTATTTGCCAAATGAAGAAATGAATAAAATCAGTAAAGAGTACTTTCTGAAAGCTTCTCTCATTGTAATGACAGCCAGGCAATTCAGTGTAGAGCAATAAGAGACTCTTACTCTGGGCTCTTAGTGTGTGTTAGCACTAGATATACAAAGATAATGCAATGCTTCTTGCTTTTAAACAGCTAACTGCTAGTTTAATGGAGGCAGTGGAGGTAGGCAGACAGAACAGTAAACAGATAAACTAGAGTATAATGTAGTCAATGCTAACAAAGATTTGAATAATATTATATGGACTGTAGGGAAATGAACACATGCTAAATGATTAATTAAAAGCCCACTCTTTTATAAGGATTTAAAATGTAGTCATGTTACTGCTTGGGGATGATTTAAACTTCAGTGTCTCCCCAGTGGCATGAGGAAGGGGATTGGGCCATAAAGAAGTGAAATTAGCAATTTTCCTGGTTCTTCCCCACCAACGTGGCAAAAAATTACAGGTGAGTGTGATTTAGAAAAAAAAATTAAAGTATAATTTTGAAGGAGATGGGCCACAATAAGGAAGGCTGAAGCCCTGTGGAATTTGGGAGGTGAAAAGATAAAAGACAGAGTACACTCCAAGGGAGGAGTGGGTTCTCAGAGGTCTATAACAGTGCAGAAGTGGGAAGGTCTGTATTATATTACGGCTGGGATGGGTGGTTACAAAGGCATTCCTAGGTAATTGGTATTTGAGGTCATTTTGATTGACACTTGGCTGATATATAACACTTTGCCTAGTGAGTATGTGTTTCCACAGAATTCAGTCTGTTATAGATTCATGAACTTCTGGGGATAAACATGGTATTATAATGATGGTATAATGAGGCTGAGGTTGTGAGCAGGTTAGGGTAGTACCTTCTGCATATGTGTCTGTGGCCGGATTAAATCAGCTATAGGTTATGACCCTTCTAGTCCTTTGTCTCTCAAGATATAGGAGTGATTTCTTAACTACAAATGGGGGATTCTTTGGGAGGTCCTTGGGTTGGGCTTTCATTCCTTTGTTCCTCTGTCACTCATGTCTGACTAAGAGTCACATTTGAGTCTCAAAAAGAAAATTAACACAGTATTCAGTGTTCAGAAGGAGACAAATCTTGTCAGTCAACACTGCTTTTCTAGCCTTGTTTGTAGCCATTAATTGTTCCTCACCAATATAGAAGCTAAGCAATGTGGAAACGGAGACTTCAACTAGCTTCTTCATCTCAGGGAACATCGACTTCTTATCTTCAACTTTCACTATGTCTTGTCTTCACTGAGTTGATTCAACTCTCATAAACTCCTTCATTATTTCACTCCTAGGATTGAGGGATCTACTGATATAGAACTTTTCTTATGCTTTGTTCACTCTAAATTTCACCTTTATGTTTGCTACCTCTTCCCAAAAAATTACATTTTGACAGCATATTTTAGAAAGCCACTGTGTTAATTTATGAATGAATGAAGGCATGTAGTTGGGAGTGGAAGTAGGAGGAAATTAAGGGAGTAACTGTCCCCCTTGAATACTTTATATGATTATATAATTTAAAAAGGTTTTTTGGGAAGGGAGAATAAAATGTTCACAATATATTTTTTAAAGAAAAGATAAAAAGAAGTTATTGGAGGCATTGTAAAACTAAGGCCATCAGACAAGGACATAAAGCAGTGAAATGATAGTGGGTTTTAATAATAGAGCTTCTTCTTCAATCCAATACCAGTACTGTTCCTCCTTCTACCTCTGGACTAATTCTATTGTTAGACAGTCAAATATGCCATTAATAGGGTAGTTATTCTAGATGCAAGTCTTGAGTATGGACCCGCAGTTTTCAGCTTTTGATTAACTAGTCCTGAAGTTGTTAAAAGCTATGTATTTCTATTAACAGAGAAACCAAATGTTAGTCTACAAAGTTAAATGGAACTTCGAAATAAGTTATAAACATGATTTTAACTAGGTCACTTCAAGGCTATTGCTAATGGGAGAAAAAGGCTTCTCATTGCTTGCTGTTGTAACTGCTGCACAACCTAATATCTCACAGTGTGAAGAGTAAATTAGAATAACTTTTCATTGACAAAGATTAAACTTTTTCATCATTCCTAAATTCCTGGGGATTCCCCCACTGCTTCTATGTGTTTTAAGCTTTTCAATTAAATCTCCTGGGTAGTGGTTGCAAGAATGCCCACTGGTAAGGGAATAGTTGTCTCTGGAGAGTTAAACTATTTTAATAGCAGTTTGTCTGGTTACTCATGGATATGCTAAATCTCTCAGTGATGGTACCTTACTAGGACACACTGCTAAAAGCCAAGTACAGGTTATATTACCTTGCCATCAGAACTAAACTAATGATGAATTTAGTTTTGGAAGAGAAAAAGTCTGTGAAAAGTCAAGAAGTCAAGAACAGTCAACCTTGATAACTCACTTGTTTCCTCTAGAATAATTTTGACATTTAGAAGTGTGCACTAGGAATGTAAACCCTGGTGAATGTGCCACTGTAGACTGGTGTGACAAATAAAGGCCTCTGCCTTCCAATTTTCTATCAGCTTTGCCTCCATCTCACCTTGATCCTTCCCACTGAGTGTTTTGAATGCTTTAGTGGGCTGCCACGGAGACCATGCTGAAATCACAACTGTTTTGGTCTGTCCCTAGGCTGGAGCAGACAATTAAAATCAGCTTAGAAGAAGACCTAGAAAAGGTTGTATTTTTTTCTATAAAATATTTCTGGTGGGACTAAGGGAAAAGACAGCTTTTAATTCTAAACAGTATATATGCTTGAGTAATAGATCAAAACAGCCATGTGGAAAATTGGCAGTGTGGAAGGCTGGGGCAAAAATAAAAAATATTATTTTAAATTTAAGTATTAATTTTGATTGAAAAACACAAACCAGAGAAGGGGATCTACAGTTAACAGGAATGAGATAAAAGATAAATTCATTTAAGAGATCTTTATTTTCTAAAACTCAAACTTGCCTTAAGCAAGAGAACATTTGCAAGATATTACAGATAAAAGAAAAGGGCAAACAGATTAGTAATCTTATTCTACATATACTACATATGTTTAGTTTCAAAACATGTATTTGTTGTGAGAAACTGCAGATGGGAAGTTTTCTGTTTTGTTTGTTTGTTTGTTTGTTTGTTTTTTAACTGAGCAGTTTATGGATAAGCTCAATGTAGATTTGACAGACACTTAAAACCTACAGCCTCAGTGATAAACTGGGCATCTCAAACTATAAAAAGGCATACAACTTTGATCCCTCTTTATCACTCATATGCATGAAAAAATCTTTTTAGTAGTGTATTTTCCAAGCTCTTATTCATGATAATATGTAGCTACTATGACTACTTTAAAAATGAGACTCAGGAAAAATTAAGTAGCATCCTTCTGTGGAAGCCTGGTAGTTCAGTATTTACTAAAGAACTAAATTTTGGAAACTGGAGAGCTGTAGAAGCTGCATGTTGGAATGATTAATTCTGAAGAGTTCTGCTTGAAGCCCAGCTGGCATGTTAACTCCATAGGATCCATAGAGAATTCAACAAACTTCTTAGTTGGCCTTAACTACATATTCTACTCGGTTCAATTTAAAATATGCTCATAGCTGGGCCATTAGCATTCTTCCAAATTTATATCAGCCATGAGTTCAGGAAGATTTCTTGGTATAGATTTCTGGCAAAGTGCCTGAAAGTATTTGACCTATAAAAATATAACCTATATTTCTTAAACCTTTATGGACAGTTAAAAAACATAATTGAAATATAAAGAAAAATGCATCTGTGTTTTTATTTATATGTAATGTAGCAGACTGCAAAAATGTCATGATTCTTTGTAGCTTCTCTCATCAAGAGGTAGAGTCAATATACCCATCTCTTGAATTGAGCTGACCTGTGGCTTGTTTTGGCCACCGGAACATGGTAGAAGTAAGGCTGTACAAGTTCTTAACCTGGGCCCCAAGAAGCTTTGCCTGCACCAATTCAATCTCTTAAAACCTTGAGCCACCTCAAGGTTTTCAGAGATTGAAATCTTGGTTGTAAACAAGCCAAGATTATCCTGCTGGATGGTGAGAGATACATGGTCTAGTTGTTCTCATGCCCTCAAAACCAATAACCAGTAACCCCATGAAGTAGAGAAGCTGAACTGCCTGGTAGTTGGGTCTGCGATTCTCAGATCCAGGCTCTAGCAGACATTAAAATTAATTTTATGATTTTAATTTATAAATAATTTAAATTATCCCTCTTATAATTTCATTCATTTCCCAGACTCTCTCCCAGCATTGAGCCTACTCAGGGCATTATACCTCTAATGAACATTTCATTTACACTATTTTTTTTTTCAGATATAGTGCCAGTATCATAAAATGAAACACTCTAGGTTCTCTATTCTTGTGGTAAAAATATCATCCTGAAGTTCTGTTTTCTCTCTACCTCTTTCCAGAAGGATATGCACATTTCTTACAGTATTAATCATAATTCAGCTGTTCATTGATATTCTTCTTCCTTTAGTAATGCTAATCTGATCAATACTTCTCATAAAAGAAATGGAAGAAATGTTCTGGTTTTATTTTTCATTATTAAAAGAACATATAGTATGGCAAAACTAAAAGATCACCCCCTCCCCTCAATGAATGCGCTAAGAGTTTTCAATTGATAGGTTTACTATATAACTAAAAACATCTCCTTTTAGGGATTGATTGATCTGCCATAAGCACATCTGGAACATGAAAGTTCCAGAAAGTGATTTTCTTCTGGGGACAGAAAATCACTCAGCATTACAATCTGATTGCAATTAGAGTTAGAAAGTCATATTGGCACACTTTATTCTCTGGTATGCAGTGATGGATATATCTAGAGAGAAAGTAAGACATGAACAACGGAAGATAAAAATACCTACTTCTGTTTTCCTTGCTCTGAAATACCAGGGGGTAGATTTTTCCTGTACTAATGAGTGGTCACATTTGTAGGACATGCTCAGAAAATGTACTCTCCAGTGAAGCACTCATAGAATAAGCTGTTTTTCTTATTCAGCAAATATTCTCTGTTGTCCTGTTTGTGTTCAGCACTTTTCTAAGCTCTGAGAGTATCATTATGAATGAGACAAATAGTGCTCTATTGAAGCTTTAAATTCTAGTCTGGGGATATATATATAATAATGACAACAAAAGACATGCACATGCATGCACATGCATGCATACACACACACACACACAAAACAAGAAATATACCACATAGTAGTAATTAATTCCCAGAGAATTCAATAGGATAAATGGCAGGAAGCATACAAAAAGGAATTGCTATGGTTTAAATTGTGTCATTAAATTGCGTCTCCCTCAAATCCATATATTAAAGCTCTAACTCATAATGTGATAACATTTGCAGATCTTTAAAAGGTAATTAAAGTTCAATGACGTCATAAGGGTAGGGCCCTAATTTGGTAGGATTGGCAGCCCTGTAAGAAGAGGAAGAAAGAAATGTTATTTCATCTCTCCTGACAGAAAATTCCTATAGAGGCTACTTGGCTTTAGAGTGATGTCTATATTCCTGACTCATGTACACATTCCCAACTCATTGCTCTAGTGTTACTTGCTTCTTCCTTCAGCACCTCTTCCCAGACCTTCCCCCCTCTCTGCTTCCCTTTCCATCCTTCTCTGCCTGCCATTCCCAGAAGGACCACATGTAGTCTAAAATCTAATAGTCCAACAATTCTGTTCACAAACTGTGAAGCCTTCTCAAGTTGTTTAAACTATATAAATCTTTGGCTCCCTTATTTGTAACTTGGAGAAAGAATTATTATACTACAAGACCATTGGGAGGATTAAATTAAAACAAAAGTGCTTTGTCTGTGGAAAAATGAGTATTATTTTACTTATATTTTCTCTTCTCTATCTCAGCCCTGTCCCTCATGCTTATGTAACTATGCAATACACAAGCAGATTCTGTGCTTTCTCACAATGCTTCCATGGTGTTTCATCTCAAACGTTCCAAGCATCTTTCCTCCATTTCTTCATTCCTCCTAATCTACTTCTTTGTTGTTTTCAGATCTCACTTCACTCATCCAGAGGGTTTTCTTAATTTCCGAACACTATCCTCCATTAGTACGTTCTCATATAACACATCACAATTGTGTTTTTACACTTATTTGTATGATTGTTTGGTTTCTTTAATTCAGTAGTCACAGTTCTAGGAGGGCCGAATTAAAATTACTTTGTTCAATATTGTATCTCTAGTACCTATCATGGTGCTTAGTGTGTAAAAGGTGCACTAACATTTTTAATAATATTTAAAACAATTTAAATAATTTTTCAGGATTTTTTCAAATTTCATATTTTATAATATATTGTGGCTTTGAGAAAGTTAATTTATTTCTCAAATTTTTAAGAAATCTGTAAATCATGAGGTTGAGTTAGTAACTAAGGTTTCTTCTACATCTAAAATCTGATTCTCCACTTTGCATATTCCTGAGCCACTCCATCTCATTTATTAGTTTCAATAATTCATATCACTTTATTTCTAATAATTATCCATTTATACATGATAGTTACAGGACAAAGTGTTTCTTAATAGTAATTGGAAAGGCTAAACCTTTTCCTAGCCACATAGAGAACAAAACTAGAAGGACCGGTACTAATTCACCAATACAATTTCAGCCTCAGTTGATTTGTTTGCTTACCCTTAATTCATGCTTCATATCCAGAAGGAGTGTGTGCATTTTTTTCTTTCTTTTCTTCTTTTTTTTTTTTTATATAAAACATCCCATATGCTTGACCACTTTTGAAAATAGGTGAGTGATCAAAGCCTAAAATTCAGAGGCACTGAAAGCTCTCCCACACTTATCCCTTCTAAGAAAAAGACATTCATTTTAGAGACCCACTTCATATTTCAGAACATAGAACTGAAGGGCCTAAAGTATAGTCTATAAGAGTTGTTCTAAAAGGAACACAGACATGAGAATAACAGCAGTGCAAGTTCAGTGATGCTCAGACACAAATGTGAGCAAAAAGCCAGTGGCACCACCAGAACCTTGTTCAAATGGGTGTACATATGGGCTTTAGAGCTTTCCCTGAAATGAACTTTCCTTTTGAGCTTGATTTTGAAAGCTTTCTCCCAGCTACAATATCCAGCAACTCAATACCTAATGCCATCTTTGAAAGGGAACACAGACTCTGAAGTTCCTTTAAAGTTGTAATTAGGTTGTTTCCCTTATGAAAAGACTGGAGGAAGGGGGTGTAAGCCAACTCTCTTTTCTCAGATAAAATTACCTTTGAAGAGTCTTCAGGCAGCCAAGTGTGCCAGAACTATTAAATAGTATGTCACACCTGATGCAATGATTTAATGCTCTGGTACACTTCCATGTAAGGAGAGTGCAGTAGAAAATTCCTTTCTCTTTACACTGGACATTGATCTTTTATAGATATTTCTTGGCACCTTCATCTCACTTAGAAAGGTCTGAGAGTAACATCAAACCCAGAAAGGAGAGGCGAAAGAGAAGGACTCTCATTTAGGAGTATAGCTTTCTGAGCCAGTGTCTCTCAGAGCTGCCCAGATTACTTTTTCCATTACATTAGGAATAAAAAAAAAAAAAAGCAATTAATAGTATGGAATGCAACCCAGGCCCTTTAGTTCCTCTCAATAAAGGTCTCAAAGGATGAAAACTAATAGTCCTTGAATACTTACTAAGTATCAAGTACCATTCTGAATATGTTGTTGGATATTCCCATTTAATACATCAACCCTGTGAGATAAATATTTTACCCATGTTTTGTAGACAAGGAAATGATATAACAAACTGCTGAGGTTAACAAGTGGATATCAGCCTCAAAGTCATTTCAAGTTTATCTGAGACTTAAGCCTGTGCTTTTGTCTTATAATTCATGCTAATGCAAGAAGAAGAGGGAAGGAAAGGGAGAGAAGAGGAGGCAATTAATTTCTCCTTCTATGAGCCTACTAAAACTGCATAGAAAAAAAATGGCTCTAGCAAACTTTTAACTCTGTCCAGCTGCCTCATTAATTTATAATCATATTTTAGAAAGAAAATAATCAGAGTGCATGCAGTTAATTCAGAGTAATTACTTATTCATTCAACAAATATTTGCTTCTCCTTTCCTCAAGATGCTTAAAGTCTACTAGAAATGGGGTGACTGGAAAAAAAAGGTAACTGTCGTGTAATCAACATAATTTAATACAATAACAAGTAAGGGGCTTCCATATTAATTGCTTAATGAAGTGTACTTATCCTCCATTATTAAAAACAGAAAAGAATGCTGCAATAGAGATATACAGAGATTTTTAGGAGAACATAAGGAAGACAGACAAATAAATTTTGGATAATTTGTAATACATGAAGATGATATATGAGCCACATCTTAAAAGATAATTAAGTGTTTAATAGTAAAAATCAGGCTTAAAAGCATAACGACCAAAATGAGAACTGCAAGAACAAAGGATAAAGCATGAAAGAGTCCAAGAGTGCAGGAATGTGGACTGAGTGTGGAGGACTGACAGAATAATATTGCATATCTTACTTCTCTAAGTAAATAGATTTTGTTTAGATTAATTTGAACCTATTTGGGCAGTGTATAATACATATAATGCAAAATATCAAGTTGTCTCCAAATTTTCTGACCCCCAATTATTTTTTCATCAAAATTAAATCATAATTTTTAATGAAGATAAGGTAGTGCTTCTAACAGTGCAATAACATATTCAATAAGCTATCTAATTGTGGGGGTTGCAAGTAGAAGGTGGATATATGGAGTCCAAGGGTTTGATAGTGGGCATGATGAGAATAAGGAGTTTCATTATAATCATTAGAAGGATTAGTAATTTGTACGTAATCTTCACAAAAGAACATCAAGGGTAAGTTTCAATGACAGTACCTATATAGAGATGTATATATATTCAATATTACTATAAAAATTAACTGGATGCTTAATAAGTGTTAATTATTTTGTACTAATTTTAAGAAGATTTACTAAAATATATTGTGCAAGGTTCTTACCTAATAAATGGAGTATATATCTAGTAGAGGACAAAATACAAATGTACATTAAATACACTGCAAGATAGAAATGATCCCTTGATATTAATTTGGGATCTTAATGACAGAAAAAAAACCCCTCTATTTAGTAACCTAAGGCAAAAAACTCTTAAGAATATGACATCTTATGTAGAACCTGATGTTACATACTTATGGTAAGGGCTTTGAAATTAATTTAAAATTAATTTCCTTTTGGTCCTTGAATTTTTATTAGCCTGAATTCAAAAAAAATCTTGGGTGTAAAATTTACCCTTGCCAATATTCTTTTCTAAAACAGTGATTTTTTAAAAAGCCTCATTTCTTTTGATTCTGTAATAATGGGAGAACACATTTTGAATAAGTTCTGACAAAAATCTAAGTCCTGAAAAGAAACCACAGGTAGAACAAATGATTTTGGCACTTTTCAGGGCTCCCAACCTAGACAACTCTGAATTTAAGAAAGCTAGAATCAGAGGTTGTTAGAGATAAAGAAGACAGAAAACCTCATTTTATAGACAAGAAAACTGAGACTCAATAGCCATAGTTCACTCAAGTACTTTATGTCACTGAAAAGCTTTAAATCAACCCTTTGAATGACAGAAACATATTAGAGCCATTTTGGTATGCTCAGAAGCGTAAGCTTGGTATACATTAAGAACTTAGAAATAAAGTTATCGACTGAACAAATTTGAATTTCTAGGACTGACTGAGTTACATTCATTCCCATGGAATGAATGCAAAGGATTAATTTAAAAATTCTACAAGATACAGTCACAGTTCCCAGATTTTTATCAATCTGGACCTGTCTTGGAATTCCAAGGTGCATGCACTAGCAATTGTCTGTCTAAAACATAGTCTTGTGTTGGTTCAGGGAATTAGAGACCCATGTTGAATAGACTAGGGTCAAGGGTTCAAAATATAGGCAAATTTATTCATATTAATTTTTTTGTATCCACAAGCTACAATTATTAGCTGGTCTCATTTTCAAAAAGGAAACTAGAGAGAATTTGGATAGTTTCACTTAAAAAAATCATATTTCTTTACTAAAATAAATGAAGTGCTTAAAAGTATTAACTCTAGGACTTGACTAGAAATTAAATCATAGGTTTATTATTAAATGCACATATTATCTTAGGCAGGTTTTTGTAATATAAGTCTCAAATTTTTTATTTTAAAAATAAGCATAATGATACATGATTTATAGAGATGTAGTGATGATTAAATAAGATATCAAAGTAAAGTATTTATTTAGCACTTCATCTGGTGCAGAGTAAATACTCAATAAATACTAATTTTTACTGATTTTATAATACCTTGTGCCTCATCTCTAATTCTTACTTCTGAGAAGATGTGAGTTACTTCTTTTCCAGATCGATTTTTAGAGATCTGCTGTTACATAGTCTGTCTCACTATTTTTGGCAGACATTATAGAGGACTTGATTAAAAGTCTAAATATATATATATATTTATATATATAAATCTGTCTTTAGGAAAATTTAAAACCAATCACTTCTATTACTTTTTTTTTTTTGTAAATGTGGGTAAATGACCTGCAGAAAACAAACAAACAAACAAACAAAACACCCTACAGATTTCTAGTCAAATTTGAAACAATCCAACTTCCATTTATTTTATGGGTCGGACCACAGGTTAAAATACTGTATTTATTTTCTTCCAATATACATATTATAGAGAAGACAGGGAGAAAGTAGAACAAATTTTAAACTGTGGCTTAATTTTGAAAGCTTTGATCTATACTTAAATTTCTCCTGGGAGTGGTTCCTTAAAAGGTAAAATGGCAATTTAAGTAAATTTCCCCTAAAACAACCTAGAAAGAAATAGGGTTGATGCTAATGAAACTGAGTAAGGAACTAAATAGACTATAAAAGCTTAGGCAGCTATCCTGAGCACAAAAAGATGTGGAAAACCAACCTAAAGTAAATCAGTTCATCATAAAAACACATTGTCCAATTAGAGGTATTGCAAATAATACCTTAAGGCCTGTCACGATAGATGGGGATGGTCTTTTTTATTCTTTTATTCTGAGGCAATCTTTTCACAGAACTTTATTTGTATAGCTAACAATCTGAATGAAGGAGCTCTTGTGAGGACTTCTGCAACATTATTGTTGCCAGGGAAACCGGGGCTTAATTTCTAGTGGCTGAATGCCACAGAATACATGCTACCAAGAATAATGGTAACCTGAATTTGTTGGAGATTTTATTCTTAAGGGGTTTTCTTTTAGGGTCTGCAATTTAAAGTAGAACCATAACGCCCCCCTGCCCCTCCTTTTCACTTCACTGGGTTCAAATGCTCTACCAAATAGCAGTTTGATTTTCAGTTGATGCAGCAATAAAATGATTATCATTCATAACAATTTCAAATTAAATGTGGGAAAAAATAATGAGTATAGGTCCTTGTTCAATTCCAATGGAAGCAACATAGAATTGTCCTTCTGACAGCACAAACCAGTTTATGAGAGAAAAGTCTATTGTTTCAATTTACAGGGTTTTTCTTGTCCAGACCAAAGAGAGAGCTTTATATAAGTATTTTGTGAGGTATTGTTTCATGCTCACAACACAACAGTATTTTATGTGGAACAAAAGAAAAAGAAGCAAACCTGCCTGGATTAAAAAATAAAAAATGAACATACAAAAAAGATGTGTTCCATGTCAATTTATTTATAATCTGTCTTTTCCAACTTGATTTTGTTTATTTTTCTCAAAATTATATTTAGACACATTATTATTTTAGGTCCCCTGGCCAAAATAAAGTACAAGCTGTAAATTTGTAGCAAAATAATAATAATAATAATAATAATTCTCATAAACCAAACTAGAAAGAAATAAAAAAGAAAAGGAAAGAAAAAAGAAAATGAAGGAAAATGCTAGGAAGAGACTGTATATTGCAACTTTCAAGACAGATGCCTTTTTCTTAGTAGCATATGGATTGTTTAACAAATTTACTTTGCTGCAACTAGACTGAAAGTAGCTTTTAAATATCCATTAAAACAAATGTCTTTGGTTTTATTTCACCCACATAATTGAGGCATAACCCAAACATGCTTGTCTAGGACTTTTGCTCTTTCCCTGCTCTTACAAAGGAACTTAACCTCCTCAAAGTTTAAATCCTTTATCTTTGATTATCCTTCTTTCTGCATTTTTTTTTAAACTTTAGCACTCCTGTGAAACCTTCAGGAAAACAAAAGGACCTAGTCCATTTTTTTTTTTTTTATGTTCTTGGGGCTACTGTAATCAGTAGATAGGAAATCTAAATGGAATCAGCTGTCTCTTGGCAGAGAGCCACAAAATACAATAGAACAATAGTCTAAAATGTGTCACTTACAAGAAAGTTCTTCAGGGAAATACTCAAAGATTTTTGAGAAGATATCTTTGAGAAGATTGTTTTATTTAAGGGGTAAAAAAAATTCCTTTTAAAGACTAGTGAATAAAGGAAAACTGGCACTTATAAAAATCCAATTTCTTGTCATTGTTCCATCAGCATATGAATCAGTTGAAAATAAGCCTGAAGACTTCAGAACTGCTGAATTATATATGCAACTTTTGTGCTATTAAAAAGAAATACCTTGCAAAACTGTAATACGTAATACTCTTTTAAATAAGTAGAAACTAAAAATTTTCACAACATTGCCAAAAAATAAATGCCATCAATTTCATTTTAAATGTGGGAGAGAATAAGCTAATGAATGAAGACCAGAGCTGGGAAAGGACAGATTTCCTGGCATTGGTGAAACTAGCAAATGATACTTTACTTAATTTCCTAACATCAATATAAAACAAAACACTCAGGAGTGTGTTTTCCTAGTGTCCAGTTTTGGGGATATGTAACTAGTTTAAAAATCTAAAGTAATTTTTAGAAAATATAGAGACAAGCTACGTGCTATTATTAGCAGTACAATCTTTTTTTATTATTATTTAAATGTGTTAAGAATTTGTAGTGAGACAGAACTATATATAAACTCAGAAACTAGAAGGAAAATAAGAGTTTAGTGTCCACACACCAGATAAATATAAAATCTCACCAAAACTTACATCCTATAGGGTTGATTTTAGCACTATTTTGTATATGAGAAAACAAAGAATCAGAAAGTTTCTATAACCTATTAAGAGTCATACGGGTAGAATCAGAACAAAATGTGTTTGGTTTCTGAACCCCATTTTCTCTCCATGCTGCAGAAGAATTGCTTTATGGTTTTCAGTGTGAATCACTGCTGTGCTTTCATTCCTTCCAGATTTCTTCCTGGGAGTAAAAAGCAAGCCAACCCAAATGATGCTGACTTAGCCTTTCCCTTGACATTTCCATTTTCACACCACCATCACTGTATTAAGAAAACTGTGTCATGTTTTGTAATTTATGTAGCTTATTTCATGTATATTTGAGAATTCTATTACATTTGTAATTTTATGCATTGTCATACATCGTAATTCTTTACTCCTATATAATTTGTTGGGAAGGGGGTGTGTAGAATGCATGCTTCCTGGTGCCTGCCTAAGATTAGAAATATTCAATCTGCCAGAATATATGTATAGCATATAAATAATGTTTTTTCTATCCTTTAAGTTTTTTTTTTTTTAATTTTTGGACTAAATTCTCAACGTTTGAGAAGTACTAAATTACTTGTCAGCATTTTCTTCTCATTCTGTGCTTGTCTATTTCTTGTTGGGACACAGGTTGAATCAAAAAGTTGAAGAGGCTTGATTAATGCTGAATAGAGAAAGGAACCACTTCAGAGTTCTCAGGCTTTTTAAAACTAAAACTAATAATAATATTTCTCATAGATTCAAGGAGGTGATCTCTTAGAATCATATTCAGGTTTTAAAAGGGAAATAAATTTAACAAAATATGGAGAAGTAAACACCTATACACTTATACTTCTATTGCCGCATTATTCACAGTAGCCAAGATATGGAAACAACCTAAGTGTCCATCAATGAATAAATGGATAAAGATGTGGACAGTATTCAGCTATAAGATGAATATGGTCTGAGGATCTTAAGTATAACATGGTGATTATAGTTGACACCACTGTATTGCATAATTAAAATTTGCTTAGAGATTAGAACTTAAATATTCTCTCAAAAGGCAAAAAAAAGATAAATATATGAGGTGATAGATGTGTTAACTAAATGGTTGGAATCATTTCACAATGTATATATGTGCCAAATCACCATGATGTATACTTTAAATATTGTACAATTTTGTCAATTGTACCTCAATAAAGCTGAATAAAAAAAAAAAAACAGATTTACTTGATCATGTGAAATGTGTAGCAATCTGGATTTGATTTTACTAATACCTGGCATGCAATGTCTCCTTTCTCTCTCTCTCTCTCTCTCTCTCTCTCTCTCTCTCTCTCTCTCTCTCTCTCATCTGTCTCTCTGTCTCTCTTTCTCCCGCCCCATCCCCCACCTTTTTCAGCTGTAGGTACATCCTTTCCAAAGCTACATTCTCTCAAGGCACAGATTTAAGGCAAGTAGCCTTATTCCCTGAAACATTTGCTTGGTAAGTTTTAAGAATCCCATATGGCTTGGTGGCCATTAGCTTTGGTCACAACTGATAGTTCTAACCCCTTCTGGATGCCACAAATCTGATTCCATCCTATTACTCTAAGAACTCTGTTTGAAGTTAAACCTCTTAAAATTATGCATTCAAGTTTAGAAACACTAAGATAAGACTTTGGGAAAACTAGTCTACTTCTTTTCATAGAAATAGAAGATTGTATTTCAATTGTTAACTGGTAACCTCAAAATCAGTTATAAAGAGAAAGAAAGTTTTTCTTGAGTGCAGATATATCACATTTATAATAGTGTATACCATACCATCTGCACACTCCTATTAAAAGACAACAAGAAAGGACCTCAGGGACAAACTATATTTATCTTGTTCTCTTTTTCTTTTTTGAGTAGTTTTACACATATGGCCTAGATATGATTTCTTACTTATCTCTGAGTAAATAGAGCTCAAGCTTCTTTCCCTAGTGAATTAAAATACTGGTTTCAATGGTAATACCCCATTGGCGATCTGAGAAATGGATCACTACCAAGGCAGTTGCTAACACTCACTGGTAACGTGCTAGGGCACAGGCCAGCTGTTAGAAGGAGGCAGAGCAAATGCAGAAAAACAGGAACAAAGAAAAACTTATTCTTTTCTTCCATTATCCTCACCTGGCTTTTCAATCAATTCAAGTAATCTGTAATGAATAAACATAAATATCAGCAATACTAAAAGGGATGATTGCTCAAAAGATGATGACATGTTGTGTCACAAAACAGGACTGTATGTTATTCACACTAAATGCATAGGATGAGATCAGTACCCATGTAAAAAGAAGGTCAGCAGCCAGCAGTCTTCTGAATGCCATTTCAAATCTCCTGAATGCCATTTCAAATCTCTTGGTGTCAGAGGAAATTGTACTTCTGGTGGAGCATCCAGAACTTTGGAGCCAGAAAATACAGTTAAGTACATATATAATCTTCAATAAAAACACTGAAGGAAGTAGAAATAAGAAGGAAGAGAAATTTGTACAACCCATGGGCTGTTTAAACTTCTCAATATCTTTCAAAAGCTGAAGAAATATGACAATTCATTGGTTTAAAGAAAATTAAAAAGTATGTGGATTCTTCTACATTTAAAGATAACTATTGGTTTGAAACATATATTTTTTTCAGCAGCATATATTTACAAATGTTTTAGAGGGTAATCTATATAGAACACAGTACTAAACAACAGAAATGTAACATATGTCAAAACCTTCTTTTAGCACATTTACTTCTTGAATATTTTCTTGGCACTCTGGAAATAGTGTGGTAGAAATGTCTGTCCAAATGCTGAAGCTGGGTTATATGGCTCCCCTAGTATTTTTCTGGAGCCAAATTAGACCGAACTTTATAAACATATGCTGGCAACTGCCGGACTTTCTCAGAGTCTCATCCCTGGAATAGAATAGGTTTCAGTTCCAGATCATTAAGGTGCACTTAGATTTCCAAGTCCAGAACTCGGGGGAAATAAGAAAAGAAATACGGGGGAAGAAATTGAGTGACCTTCTTTTTTTGTGGAAACAAAGAATGTGGGCTGAACTCATGAAACTAAATGGTGACATTAATGAAAGACTATAATACTGCCTAAGGCTGATCAATCACTGAGAACAGAGCAGTTAGTTCCAAATCTAATTCCAGAGGTTCAGTTTTTACATTCCCCAAATGTCTCTAATTGCTAGCATACTTATCCCATCATTTGTGATAAACACTCTCTAGTGAAAAGTAAGTACTCATAGAATTGCCCCTGTACTCCATACCAATAGGATCTCAAATTCAAAGTATTCAAATTAATCTTAGCATGGCTGACTTAAATGAAGAGTTTTAAATATTAGCATTCTATAATGTCAAAAAAAAATTTTGATAAAAGGCCAGAAAATTTCTCTCCTCTGAAACAGTCTGTGATGTTAATACCTCTGTGTCATTTTTGTGGTCAATGTATGTGATATTATCATATTTTGCACTGTATTTTAGCAAAGTGAGTTATAAAAAATTTCATTTCCAAAGGTTAAAATTCCAGAAACCTTTATTTTACGGGTTGTGGCCACCATAAAAATGTGAAACAGAATAACTACCATATAATCACATCTGTTAGGGTATTTGGAAGAGGCTCAATCAGAAGACTATAGCCAAAAATAATGGC
This sequence comes from Macroglossus sobrinus, assembly GCA_004027375.1. Lineage (NCBI taxonomy): Eukaryota > Metazoa > Chordata > Mammalia > Chiroptera > Pteropodidae > Macroglossus > Macroglossus sobrinus. The sequence goes on along the minus strand of PVKZ01001027.1, from coordinate 487,134 downwards.
TATAAGGGAAGTGAAAAACAATCCTGACTGATCACCAAGATTGAGGTAATACATTGAGAGTTGTTTATGATATTCTATCAATGTAATAGTAAATCTTCCTGATTGAAGTGATGTTTCTGACCTTTTGTTACCACATCCATGTGAAAACTTCTTCAGGATATTTCCAAATATAAATTATATATTGAGATGGTTTGACACACTACAGGCTGGTAGGCCAAAATTATGTTCACTTTGGGGTATCTCAAAGAAATAGGCAGTCACACAATTAGAGGCTGTGACTCTCAGTTGCAGAGACTTGCCATATGTGTTAACAAGCCACAGAGGGAGCAAACAAGCATCAATTCTAAATATAAGTGACAAATCAAAAATCATGGTAGTGGTACACCTTTCTTGAGTTGTTACAGTGTTTCATATGTTTAATAGCTCTTTAATTGGAGAATTCCAGTGGTAAGCAGTAAGATTATTACTCTACTTTGATTAAAGGAAAAGAAAATAAATATGTACTTAGCATGTTCTATGAATGAAGCACTGTCTTAGACACTTTCCATGCATCATTTATGTTAGTTTTCGCAATCTTAAAATTAGCTCTTTGAAAGATGAAGAGATTGAGGCTCACAGAAATCCCTTAAATATCAAGTAGAAGAAATTAAAATGGAGCTCAGTTCTGATTGTTACTGCAAAGATGGCCACAAGCAAGACCTCCCTCCACTGTGTGTACATGCAACTGCTCCTATCTAGAAGTGGAGACTAATGTCCCTTCTCTTGAATCTAGATGTTTTGTGACAGCTTTGGTCAATAGAATGGAGCAAAAATGATGTTCTGAAACTTTGGAGCCCAGGCCACAAGAGGCCTTAGAGTATTATCTATCTATCTATCTATCTATCTATCTATCTATCTATCTATCTATCTATCATCTATCTACCTACCTATCATCTATTTATTTATTTATTTTTCAATCTTGGAAGACTGTGAATGTGTAAATACAACTATACTATTGAAGAGAAAGTCCACGAAGAATGAGATTGTACCAGCCCCATTCAAGCTGCCACAACTGTACTATATGAAGAAGATATAAGTCATTCCCATTAAGTCCTGCCCAAATTGTTGAATTATTGGCAAAAAAAAAAAAAAGGTGGTTGTTCTATGCTAAGTTCTGGAGAGTTTTATTATGCATCAATAGATAACTAACTTCCAGATTCCTGGTTTTTCTAATTTCTATAGTGTGTTGTTGGCTTCCTTGGCTATCCACACTTCCTTAACTATTAATTTGGTAAAGAAACATTTGGCTCTGTCAAAGGGGTGCACAGCATGTGTCATGAAAAAGAATAGTTCTAAGGGCTCTTGTTATTTTAAGCAAAAGTGCACTGAGTAATTACATAGTGCCTGGAACTGTTTTAAGGCATTCATCCTTACAACAACCCTATGGGATAGGTACTATGTTTAATCTCTATTTTACAGGTAAAAAAGTGAAGCACAGGGATAAGTACTTGACAGCTAGAAAGTTGTAGTTCCAGGATCAAAACCCTGTTGTCAAATTCCAGAGCCTTACTCTTAAGTCCTGAGCTATACTTGCCTAGACTTTCTTATCACTGATATTTGAATTCAGCCAACTAAAATGAGTACCTGTGATAAGAGTTCTGCTTCTATAAGTGAAAACTGTAATGCTTAATTTACAAAAGCTGTACTATATACTACACTAAAGAACTTTCCTTGGAGAGTCAATGTAGACAGTTCACAAAGGAGTAATTTCCTATTGAAAGGCTTCAAATGTGGAGTTAGGAGATAGAAGACATTTCATGTAGAATCAGACATCTGAGAATAGACAATAAAAAGCCTGGCATGTGGAAAGTTCTCTCTCTATAGTGAGCTCTTCCCATGATCTTTTCTATATCCAATGGTGATCTCTGGTGTGGAAAAAAAAACTGTCATCTGCATACTTGATGTCACTTAAATATGATTTTTCTAATTCGGTGCAGTTGGGTGTCAGAAAGACCTGGGTTTGAGTGGTGGCTTGCCTTTGACTCTGTGACCTTAGAAAGTTTCTTTACCTTTCTTATATTGACAAATGGAGATAATGATGTCTAATCTATGAAGTTGTTATGAGGATTAAATAAGAATATATAATTGTATGTGCATGTACAATAGTAATAATAATTACTATTATTATTACATATTATTCATGCTCCTGTTGCTAAAAATCAAAATTAAAGAAATAAGTTAGGAGGCTAAAAGAAAGAAAGCTAGATTAGAAGAGAGTGAAGAAATTTGGATGAGACAATTAGGTGGAAAGAAATGAAAAAAGTATGATTCTTCAAAAACCAAGAGAGAAAATTCAGTCAACTAATCTGATTTCTACTGTTCAAAATCTCATGTAGAATACAATTAGGCATTGCATTAGAAAATATCTAGAAGAATCTTGTTGGATGTCAGCCTTGCTTAATATTCAATGGATGATAGATGAAAAAATATCTATGGAGATCATCTAGTTCAACCTCTTTATTTCATAGATGAAGAAAGGTCCAAAGAGAGAAAATGACTGTACAAAATGACTCAGCCTATAAGTGATAGAACAGTTACCAGGGTCAAGTTTCTTGACTCCTCGCCTTGATAAGGGCTCTACTTAAAATTGAAGGTTCTCTTAGATGAAGAAAATATAGCTTGAAATAGCATTAGTTGATATTGGTGATCATTACTGTGCTTAAATTAAATTTTGTCATAACCCCAAACAGGTAAAATAAATCAAACCTTTTAGCATTTCTTTGATATGTAGAGGAAGTATGTATCAGCCCCATCTAATTTGCCTCTGTTTTTCTTAGTTCCCAGCACATACTTCTAAAACCAGAACTGACTTGAGAAAATATTTGCTAAGTCTCAGCCAAATTTGGGCAAGAGCTTTTTAATATTAATTCAATCTTCCTGGAATGTGGTGCTCCAAAGCTGACTACTGGTCTCTTGGATTTGCTCTATTTCCTGTAATGGCCCGGGCTGGACCAGTGATGACAGTAAACTCCAATGAGGTACAATTCTCAGCATCTACAAGACAACCCATATGAGAGTTCCCCTTTGTTCTCCACATTTGGTTCTTGTTCCATTATATAACTGAGTAGTCCCATAGATCTCAAGAAGCTTGGAGACCCATCTCATTCCTCCCAGTTTCCTGACTTCTAGCATGGTGTCTGGACATTCATCACCTACAGAGAGATTCCCAAGTACAGACTCTTGGTCAGCTTACATGGCTCATCACCAGAACAGCCTATCCAATTATATCACTCCAATCAGTCCCCAGATTAGGCCAGATCTTCCTTGGGTGAATATTTCTCTGATTCTTCCCAAACTTGATCTGTCTCCTGTGAACAAATAGCTGTTACTCATCAACTGCCTGACCTAGGACAATTTTTCTTAAATTGTTAATTAGTTTTTATTAGTGTTCCAGTAGCAAATTAAAAAAATTTCTTGACTGAATGTACAAATAACTGTTGTACAGATATTCCTGGTGATTTTAATAATATAAAAGAAAAAGTTGTGACTGGATTATTAAGTTTATTTTATTTTATTAAAAATTTATAACACTTTGAAAATAAAGAAAAAATAGGAGAATATGCTTTTTTTATGGAATGAGAAATAATTCTAAACAGATCTTTGATTTGACACAGAACATAACAACTTATATTCCAATGTACTTCTATTTTAGTTGAATTTTTTCCGCCCTAAAATATAAGAAGCCACAGAATAAACTCTTCAGACTACTTCACATGTTTTAGGATCCCATAAATATATTTATTGATCTTCAGGTAAACTCGTAGGCATTTTGTCAGTTCTGACATTGATTCCCATGTGCAATAGAAGACTTTTCTAGATTTAGAGTTGTGCCTCAATTTTAAATGCTAGTTTGAACTCCAAATCTTCTAAAATAGCTCATCTCCTCATCAGATTTTTGAAACTTGCTGCTTATTTTGATTCAACTGTATTTTTTCTGCTATGACTGCATTACTTTTGGATTCAAGTAGGTCAGCCACTGATAAGTCTGATATTCAACTCTCCCTGTAGCTATGAGACTGTAGAATATATTTAAGCTTTCACATGGAGGAGGGTATGTTGGGAGGCAGTGTTAGACTTGACAAATTTTAGGTTCTTTTTCTTCCTGATCTAAATTCGACTCAAATTTTTGTGAGCCTCTCACTGTGTGTCCCCTGGCAATCATTTAATCTGTTAGAGGAATATGTAAAAATAGAACATTCATTCATACCCCAGCTGGGAAACCTACAATCTTGCTGGAAAAACAGGCCTCATGTTATTATAAACAATAGTATCAGAAATCACACATACAAATCATTCATAAATATAATAACAGTTTGTGCCATAGTACGATGTTAAAAGGTGGGGGAGTTATCTTAAGGCTAGTTTGGACAGAATTTGGAATAATAGAACAGGATAAGACATTTCTGTTGACAGATATGCAGAGATGGATAAAGTAGTCCAGTTTGGCTACTGAAGAAAGTTTATGGATACATATTTCTATGCAGCCATTCAGGGCCTTCAGAAATAGGGCCCTCCATCTATATTTGTTTCTCTTCTCTCTCTTTCCATTTATAGCCTGCATGACAGCCAACCTAGTATACTTGGGATTCCTCAGACATGTCTGTGTTTTCTCATCTCTGCTTTTGCTGATAATTCTTCCTTATCTTCTACTATCCTCTCATCCCACTGTCACTCTGTATCTCCTCATAATGAAGATTAAACCAAAAAATAACTTTGTTATTTGTTTCTCACCCCATTTTTGTAATGTGTGGGAAAAGATTTTAAAGTTACTTTCAGCTTCAGGGGAAAAAAAATCCGTGATTGATTAGTGATTGTTAACCTCGGTGACTTTGGGAATGGTTGTACGAATACCATGTATTTTGCCAATAGTGTTCACGGTCTAGAGACCTTGAGCTTTTTGGGTTCCTCTTAATCAGATGGACATTTTTTTTCTTTGAAATCTCCACTGCATTTTCTATTAGTTTTACATCACTTAACATTCCAGTTTCTATACTTGTACTGGGCTTATCACAAGCAATAGACTTAAATTCCTTAAAAGTAAAGATAGTATCTAAATCACTCATTTTCCCCAAATTCCTAGCATAATAAGTATATACTTAATAAATATTTCATGAATTCAATATAATATGGGAAAGGAGGAAGATTTAAGGCTGAAAAAGTAAATTGCAGAGGGATTATAGAGGCATAAATAATAGAGTTTAGCTGGTAATTGTTCTACAAAGATTTCACGTATATTGTTTTATTCCTATAAATAATCAGTTGCTTTAGGGTAGAGTCTCTTAAGATGTTCTCACTCACATATTCTAATAATAATAGGTTGCTGATCCACTGTCTTAGGGGTTGAGTCCTTCAGTTTGAAAAAATCAAAGACAACAAAATTTGTGAATGCATCACACATCCAAGAGGCTTTCAAGAAAATTTGCATTTGCCGATTTAAAAAGGGGTTGAACAAAGAAGAAAAGATACCAAGGATGAAAATTTGAGTTTAAAGAAGAATGAAAACTTCAGCACATTGTGATAAAAAGAGCATAGATTCTGGAGATCAAGCCTTGAAATTCAAGATCAGATTTCAGCTCTACTACTCAGGCCTATCGCTGTGCCCTAGGGCAAATTAAGTCACTTCTCTGAACCTCAATATCTTCCATTGTAAAAGACCTGGAATTATACTTAGTGCCAAAAAGTTCGAAGTTAAGTATTCAGCTTAATGTTGGTAATTTATTTAAGTAAATTTGTAGACATGTAAACCTTGCTTATGCACATGCATGATCTTTATGCCATCTCTGTTTCCACTGACTCTGATTTTCTTTTCTAATTTATTATACTGATTGAATAATTGAAAATCACCTCTAATTTTTGTAGATAGATGGCCTATCAATATATAAATCAAATTATACCTATTTGTAGCACTATTGGAAGATAAAATGGTATGTCTGAAAAAAAATCCCAAAACTTTCACATAGCTTAAAAAAAAATGTGATTTCCCACAACTTTCTCTCTTCCCATCAAAAGCATGATTAAACAGACTTTATAAGGAAAGAAGGCAGAAGCAAAGTGTTATAGCTGTCAGAGATATAACAGTTTCAGGTACTTAAATTAGACAACTTTCATTTCTGTGGCCAGTTGTTTAGATTTCCTGAGGTTACATGATTTGACAGATAATTTAAGTTATACTTAAATTATTTTAGTAATTCTTTTATACATTTTTCTGCTTTATGTCAAAGCCCATCACTTTAATAAACAAGGTTTTTCACATGGGATAAAACTACAAATACTTTTGGTTTTCATATTTGACTCAACAAAAAGACTGAATTTAAGCCTGTTGCTCCATGAAGTGGAACGTACTTTGTGTCACTAGGTCCCAGAGCATTTCATGCCCTTCCTGTGGATGATGTATTTTTCAAGGGGAAAACAAAGCTGACCTTGACCTGTTTGCTTTCAATGGGCACTTATGTGAATTGCAACAGCAGACACTTGTTTCATACTGAGACATCACATCAATGTGAGAAGACACTTCTGTCCATCAAAAGGTAATCTCCACATTCATGAAGAAAACTCAGTGAGCTGTGGGTAAGGTTTTCAGTCCTTACATTCACTAACATAAATACCCTAAGAATAAGCAACTTAAATGTCACAAAATACAGAGGAAGGCAGAAATAGGCATCTATCTCATTATATCAAACCATAAAGCAGCTGACATTTATTAAGAAGAGGATTATTTGAACAAAATTATTCAAGAAAGCTGATTGTCCTAATCCCTAGTAACCTTTGAAAAGATTACGATAAAAGAATATAATCCCTGGTAACCCTCGAAAAGATTAAGATAAAAGAATATAAAAAGATATGAGAGATTTAACTGTTATTTCTTGAATACAAATGTTATTAAAGAAGTACCAGATAAGTTTATTATATATTACATAACTAGGATGTATTATATATTTAAATTTGAGAGGGGATCTTTTTATTACTGTGATTTGTCGTTAAAAACTAGAATTACTTTTTTTTACATATTAAATATCTGCTCTATATTTATAATAATAGAAATATATTAGAAAATCTATTAGACATTCAAGTAGAGCTGTCTACTAGAAGTGTGATATATGAGTTCTGAGAAAAGTTCTGAATCAGAGATGAAATTCAAGTTAACAAAATACAGATAGTTTTAAATATTAAACCTAAGGTATTAAAATATTACTTGCCTGGTAAACTTGAACAATAAGAATGAATTTTGAAGTATTAATTATCTTAGATCACTGAGCTGAAGAGCAGTATGTTCAGAAACAAGCTAAGAGAGAGCACTGATGAAGAGCCTGGAGGCATGTGTCACGGAACTCAGATGTCTTTTAAGTGAAATGAGGTTTTCTGTCTACCTCAGTGCCACTTCTCTCAATTTCCTTTGCTGGCTCTTCTACTTTCCCTTCTTTTTAAATATTGATGTCCTTCAGAGTTTGATATTAGGGATTTTATATTCATTAAATTCTCTCCAAATGTAATTTCATCAAATTTGATGTTTTAGAATCCATTAGTAATTTACTGATATTCAAATTTCAATCTCCAGTCCAGAACCATCTCTTTAGTTACAGATTTGATATTTCTTCTCAGATGTCTTACAATATTATTTAATATACTTAAAGAGTATGTTCAAAAAGAACTCTTCAATAAATAGTACTACCATCCTAGAAAATCCATCCTATTTGCCCAGATCTAAAACGATAAGACCCTTCCTGGATAACTTTTTCTCCCTTATATACCCCTACCAAGCTTCTAAGTCCTATTCACTCTAACTTTGAATTATAGCTCAGATTGAATTACTTATCTGCTCTGCCACACTGCAGTCTTAGCCACAATTATTATAGCCTGGACTACTGAAGTAATCTTAAATTCTTCTCCTTATTTTTCTACTCTTGTCCCCCACAATTTGTTTTCACTTAGTAGCCACAATAATCATTTAAAAAGAAAATAAAAGAGAAAAAATCAATATAAACATGGCTATAGATCTTTTATATGGTTACAGTCTACTTAAGAACAAACCATCACTCTTCTTGGAAACCATTAAGCATGAAGAGAACAAAGAAACAAATAAAACAACTAAAATCACTCGATTTTCATTTCCAGAAATATTAGAAAATAGAAGCTACAATTCTAAATGATATATTACTCTACCAAATGCTGCTAAGATTTGCAGAGCCACCTGGAGGGTAAGCCACTAAGTGAAAAGTGCCTGGAGACCAAGAGGTAGCAGATTTCAAAAAGCACAACACAGATACATACACACCCTAAATGTGATGAATTCCTTGGAATGCAAAAACTAAAGGTGATGCTGAAGCTACAATAAACAGGGCTGAGTTCTAAGGAGGCTGCCATTAGGGAGTGACATGTCTAACAGCAGTGGTGTATCAAAGCCAAAGCCACTGAAAACACATTCTACAATTGCAGGACTGCCTTTGTGGACTTAGAAATCATAACTATAATTTTGGGGCCAAATAGTTAAATTTTTAACATAATTTGTCTCTGATTCTGCATGACTGAGCAGCTTTGCAGTTTGAACTCTGACTGCATAATGAACTGCATTCTCTGTATTGTTCATTCGACTGCAAGTCTTGATTCACAACTTTGTTTTGTAAGTTCTAAAGGAAACGGAGACATTGTTCCATGTCCTGTGACATCCTCCATTGACCAAGTCCCATGACATCAACCACTGACCATACCTAGTGGCCTCACCTGCTGAAGATACTAAATTAGCCGAGACTGGAAAACCCCATTGGCCTAACAAAACAGAAAGATATATAGTGTATTCTTACGGCTTTGTTTCCTTTACTAATCGTGGACCTTAAGGGTCAGCTTCATATGATTTTTACCTTTAAAATTCTGCCCCCAAATCCCCTGCTTAGAGGTCCACTTTCAGTTTTCAATGAAAGATCTGCCTCCCTGGTTTGCAAATCTTATGTGAATAAAACTCTCTTTTATCTCTGAGAAAGGTCTCCTAGAGTCTTGTTGGCACTTTAGATCACAAGGATGGTTCTCATTATGACTGTGGCTGGTGAAGGGATAGTGACAAGGGCATGCAAAGCTCACAGCAGAAACTACCAGACAGCTTAGAATTTGAGGACTAAAAAAAAAAAAGCTAGCTACACAGATAAACTCAGTGGGTCCAGAGAAAGAAAACAGTCTAAATCTGGGAAAAGAAGAGAGAGCCTTTGAACTGCAAAGCCTGGAAGGCCTCCTATATCTCCAAGAAAGAAAAAAAAATATAGTAATTAAAGAAAAAGAGCAAGATTAAAGGAAGCATGTCAAAGAAGACAGAAATAGATTCAGAAGATAGAAACGAAAGACAACAAAACCTTCTATTATTTTATTTGTGAAGCCTGTGGGTCTATTATCTATTCCAAAATAAAAATCAAAACAAAAAAATTTATATTGTTACTATCATTCTTCAAACCCTCCACTGGCCAATAATGGGTTTTAGAATAAATTCAAATTCCATACCATGTTCTTTCTTGCATGACTGGTTCCCACACTTTTACCAATTTCAAGTCTTGCTCCTCCATCACTTGGGCTACATTTATTTATATTGTTGCTTCCTCCACTTCAAACACAGTTTTCCAGAACCTCCCATAGCTGAGTGTGAACATATTGTTGTACAAAGGCCTTATGTCCATTCCCTCACTGACATCTAAAGTATTTACCAGTGAAATTTTTCTTCCATCATCTTGTATATTTCTTTCATAGTCCTTAAAACAAACACAATTATCTTATTATTTTGCTCACTTAGTGTTTTTCCCCATTCACAGAAATATAAGTGCTCCTAGAACAAAGGCCTTTGTGATCTAGCACCTAGCAGTACACGATCAGTACTTGATAAAGTCTGATGATTAGAAGAAGGAGAAAGAACTTATTTCTAGAATTTCTTCTAGTTCTAATGTGCTAGTACTTACATCTAACACTTCACTTTGTAGAGGCTGACAGATACCACCAAAATCGTGTAACGAACTTTAGGTCTTTGTGTATCTTAATTTATTAAAGCTAGTAATTGTGTCATTAATTTTACACATCTCTATATGCGTATAGATATATTATCTATATCTATATACCCATTCATCTACCCATCCATTCTATTGGTTCTGTTTCTCTGGAGAACCATGGCTAATACAGATTTTTATAGATAGTGGTTCTAGAGGAACACAATGTTAAGAATGAGTTTTCTGAGTTGGTTATGGGGTTTCTGGAACTGGCTCTCTAATCTGATTACATTTAAAGATGCTAATGACTATTTCCAGTAGTAAAGTCCATGGTATAATCTGGCAATAGAGTTATGCAAAATTTATCCATTGAATACTCCTAATCAACTATTTATAAGGAGAAGCATATAATACTTTGAACATTCTTAACTAACTTATATAACAAGATTGGCTGTTTGCTTCTAATATAATTGGAGAAAGTGGTAAAAGAAAATGATGAGCTCAGGGATTCAAATTCCAAACTTAAATACTGCATGAATGACCTGAAACGGTAGCCACAGAACTAAGCTTGTTAAAAATGAAAAGCAGAATCTCATCCTGTGACTGGCCGAATTACGAGGCAAGTTCAATTTCCAGTCTTCACTAGTGTCTACTATTAAAGTGAAGCATTGGTTGGAAAAAAATGGGATTCTATTAATTGGAATGGAGATGTGTAATGGAATGGGGATGAAACTGGGGACATTTCAGCCCTGAATTATTGTGAACAAAAAAGGGGTGCAGTAAATAAATCAAATCCTTAATTGGGTGGGTCATGGTAGGTAGTCAGAGCTCAGGCCCATAACTTCTTTAGTGAAAGTTTTTAAGCCAGCCCTGACCATTGTTCTGGTGCATGTAGGTTAACACAACTTTGAATGTCAAAAGTAATATCTGTCACAGGCTTAACCATCCTCATGAAAGCACATAATCTTAACTATCCTATAATCTAATATGCATCTTGCTTTCTCCCACCTCCACGTAATCTTTCTTACTTCTCTCCTTAATTTCAAATGCATAAAAGAAAAAACAAAACTGTTATTCTCCAAAGCATTTGAGATCTTGCTTCCTGGCAATTATCATCAGTTTAGCTCAAATAAACTCTTACAAATATTTTTCTACAGATTTGAATGATTCTTACATTGACATTATAATGAATCTTCTTTGCCAATGAAACAGGCTTTCCCATCCCCAGTAGAGTCCCTACATCCAGCAGATGTGAGCTCCCCAACCAGAGCTGCAGCAGCCTCTGCACTGCCATCTACTGGGATTAATTCTGCATTGCCTGAAGAAACTGCAATGGCCTTGCCTGAATCAGTTGCCATGTAAGACAATGTGGATTCCGTTCAAGACACACAACCACCACCCATTTTTGCTTCTAGGCCTCTAATGAAAGTACAAAGTATTACTCCCTAGAATGTGCTCTATGCCAGGGGTCCTCAACCCCTGGGCCTCAGACTAGTACAAGATTCATGGTCTGTAAGGAACTGGGCCACATAGCAGGAGGTGAGCAGAGGACAAGCAAGTGAACCTTCATTTGTATTTGCAGCCACTCCCAGCACTAGCATCACCACCTCAGCTCCATCTCAGATCATCAGGCATTAGAGTCTCACAGGAGCACTGGTCCCTAGTGTCAAAAAGGTCGGGGACTCCAAACAAACTATTTTGTTTTCAAATTTATAAAGACAGAAATCTGAAAAACATATGTGAGAATAGGTATTAAGACTGTGCAATCATGGTGGAAAAGACATAATGTTGGATCTGGCTAAATGTATTTATGTGAGTTCATTAAGCGGAGATTCTGCTTTTAATGTTGCAGCTCGGGGAAGAGCTCTGTGATCACTATTCTCTATAGGCCAGTGGAAAATAGTAAAAACTTACAGTGGAAACTAAAGTCATTAAATTGGGAAATTTAAATGCAATAGTTGTAATTGAATCTTGGAATGGCAGGAGCCCAGTAGTAGCACTCTATGCCCAAAGCAAAGTAGACATAGTTACTGTAATGAACAACAGAGTTACAGCAGAAATCCAGACCTATAGTGTTGGCTAGTTGGTCATGTTGCTCCAAGAAGTGAAATTGCTAAAGCGCCTCCTAAATTCTCACTTGATCTGTGTAAATAGAAAAGTTCTAGGTCAGGTGAACAAAAGCATAATCTGAATCATAAAAATAGAGTCATAGCCCCTTAATTAATTCCCAGAATTGAGTCAGTTTACAGACCTAGAACTTCTTGAATAAAGGGGAGGGCAAGTCCCCTTGAGGAAGAACCCCAGTACACTGCTCCAAGTTACACGATCAATCTTTCCTCCAGTCTTCTCCAAAGGTACCTACAGCCATTTCCAAGGTAACTGTGCTCTGGGGAAAAAAAGAGATCATTGGACCTTTTGAGGACTACTGGGCACTGGCTCTGAGCTGACACTAATTTCAGGAAACCTAAAACAACTGTGGTCCATCCCGAGTAAGAGGCTTAGAGAAATCAGGTGATCAATGGAATTTTGTTTAGGTCCATCACACAGTAGGGCTATCATGGTAGGAGAGGCCAAGTAAATGCTGCTAGAACTACCTCTACCTAGGACAACCATAAAATAAAAGCAGAACTGTATTTCTGGAAGAATTTCAGAGATTGGTGCCACCATAAAGGACTTAAAGGATGCAGGGGTGGGGATTCCCACTACATCTCCATTCAACTCCCCTATTTGGTCTGTGCAGAAGACAGATGGATCTTGGAGAATGACAGTAAACTTAACCAGGTGGTGACTCCAACTGAAGCTCTTCTGTACCAGAGGTGGTTCCCTTGCTTGAGCAAATTAACATATCCCTTGGTACCTAGTATGTTAGCTATTGATCTGTCAACTGCTTTTTTATCCATACCTGTCATTATGGCCCACCAGAAGCAATTTGGTTTCAATTGGCAAGGTCAGCAATAAGATTTCACTATTTTAAGTCATGGAAATATCAACGCTCTAGCCCTGTGTCATAATTTAGTTCACAGAGATCCCTTCCACAGGATATTACAGTGAATTGTTATATTAATGACAGTATGCTGATTGGATCTAGTGAGCAAGAAGTAGCAAGTACTCTAGACTTAAGACCTTGTGTGTCAGAGTGGAAATAAAGGCGACAAAAATTCAGGGGACATCTATAGCAGTTAAAATTCTAAAGATCCAGTGGCACAAAGTGGATCGAGACATTCCTTCTAAGCTGAAGGATAAGTTGTTGTGTCTGGCCCTTCCTACAACTAAAAAGGAGGCACAGCATCTGGTTGGGCTTCTTTGAATTTTGGAGGCAATATATGCCTAATTTGTGTGCATTAATCTGGCCTATTTATCAAGTGACCTAAAAAGCTGCTAGTTTGAAGTAGGGTCTAGAATAAGAAAAGGCCCTAAAACAGGTTTAGGCTGCTAGGCAAACCATTCTGCAACACAACCCACATGATCCAGCAGATCCAATTATGTTTGAAGTGACAGATGGGGATGGTGTTTGGAGAATTTGACAGGCTCCTATAAGGAAATCATAGTTCAGGCCCTTAGAATTTTGTAACAAAGCCCTTCCATCCTTTGTAGAAACCTAATCTCCTTTTGAGAAACAGCTCTTGACCTCATACTAGTTTTTAACAGAAACTGAATGCTTAACATGGGCCACCAAGTTACCATGAGTTGCCCATCATGAACTGACCCACCAAGCTATAAAATTGGGTGTGTAGAGCAACTTCATCATCATTCGGAACTGATATATAGATGATCAGGCCCAAGAAGGACCTGAAGGCACAAGTTACACTAAGTAGTCCAAATGCCTATGGTTCCCATTCCTGCTGTGCTGCCTTCTCTCTCCCAGCTTGCAACCATGATCTCATGGCAAATTCTCTAAGTTCACCTGACAGAGGAAGAGAAGATGAGGGCTGGGTTTACAAATGATTTTTCACAATATAAAGGCATCACCCAAACATGGACAGTATTAGCACTCCAGCCCATTTCTAGGACATTCCTGAAGAACAGTGGTGAAGAAAAATCCTCTCGGTGGGCAAAACTTTGAGTTCTGGTTTTGCACTTGGCTTGGAAGGAGCAATGTAAAATTGTGCAATTATATACTGATTCATGGGTTATGGCCAATAGTTTGGCTAGGTGATCAGAGACTTTTAAAGGAACATGGTTGGAAAATTGACAATGGAATTTTGGGAAAAAGGTATGTGTATAGATCTCTTTGAATGAGCAAAAATACACATTTGTGTCCCATATGAATGCTTACCAAAAGGTGATCTCAGCAGAGAAAGATTTTAATATAGTATCCCTCACTTCTCCATGTTTTTACCTTTTGTAGTTTTAGTTACCTATGGTCGGTTGAGGTCTGAAAATACTAAATAGAAAATTATAGAAATCAAAAAGTCTTAAGTTTTAAATTGTGTGCCTTTCAGAGTAGTATGATGAAATCTCACACTGTCCCATTTAATCCTACCCAGGACATGAATCATACCTTTGTTCAATGGTTTCACACTGCATACACTACCAGCCCATCAATCTAAACTTAGTAGCTGTCTCATTCATAGAACTGTGGCAATAAGTCTGTGCTCATGAAATTCAGTGGTTTAAGCATGTTCCCCATGCTATCTTGAAGCAGGTATCTTATAGAATGGTGGAATGGCCTTTTGAAGATGGCCTCAGTGATAGTGCCAGCTAGTTGGAAGTATCTTGCAGGAGTTGGGCAAGGTTATTCAGAAGGCTGTGTATGCTTTGCATCAGTGTCCAATATATGGTGCTGTTATTCCCATAGCCAGAATTCACGCGTTCAGAAATCAAGGGGTAGAAATAGGTGTGAAAACACTATTACTTCTAGTGACTCACTAACAACGTTTTTGCTTCCTGTTTCTGTGACCTTATGCCCTACTAGCCTAGAAGTCTTAGTTCCAAAAGTAAAAATGCTTTCACTAGAAGATATAAGGTGTTGGAATGGAAAAGTGCTGCCTGGCCACTTTGAACTCTTGCCTTTTAACAAATAGGAAAAGAAGGGAGTTACTGTGGTGGCTGGGATGAATAACCCTGACTCCTAAGAGGAAATTGAACTACCACCCTACAACAGAGAAAAGGAAGAGTATGTCTGGAATATAGGAGATTCCTTAGGTTGTCTCTCAGTATCACCAAGCCCTGTAATTAGGTAACTGGAAAATTACAGCAACCCAACTCATGCAGGACTACGAATGTCCAAGACCATTTAAGAATGAAGGTTTGGGTCACTCCACCAGGTAAAAAACCATGACCAGCTGAGGTGTTTGCTGAAGGCAAAGGGAATACTGAATAAGTAGTAGAAGAAGGTAATTATAAATACCAACTATGGTCATGTGATATGACCAATGACTTTTTCTTCCTTATTTTGTTATTTTTGTAAAATATCTTTGTTTTTCTCACTCTCTTATTCTCTTGTCATGTCATATAACATGTATGTCATACTATTTAAAAATTGTTAATTTTACATCATAGTATTTAAGTTATGGGATATCAAAGGAGAGCAAACAAACAAAAAAAACTTTCAAGGGCTTTAATTCCTCTCCTGGAAAAGTAGTTAGTATGTTTTTGGTTGTATGCAGAAAAATTATTGTGTTAGTGAAAGTATAACTTCTTTATGGTTTTTATTTAGAGATTAATTATAATTTAAGATATGTGTGGATGTCAAGGGGTGGACTTGCGATGGTTAAGTTTATCTGTCAGCTTGATTGGGCAACAAGTTGCCCAGATTTTTGGTTAAAAATTATGAGGTATCTGTGAGAGTACTCTGGAGGAGATTAATATTTAAATCAATAGACTGAGTAAAGCATATTGCCCTCCTCAATGTGGATGGCACTTATCCCTTTCCTTGAAGGCTTAAATAGAATAAAAGAGCTGAGTAGGGCAATATGCTCTCTGCCTGATTTTCCTTGAGCTGGGAAATTGCCTTTCTCATGACTTTTGACCTGAATTCCTACTAGAACTTAGATCTTTGGCTTGCCTGCTTCTTAGGCCTTCGGACTGGAACTCTGAGAACATCAACTCTCCTGGTTCTCCATCTTGCCTACTGAAGATCTTAGACTTTCTCAGTCTCCATAGTTGAATGAACCAACTCCTTATAATAAATTATTGTATATAAGCATACATGTAATAAATATACTTAATAAAAAATAGAACTCACTTATTGGTTGTTTCTCTAGAGAACCCTAATACACATTTAACATAATTTAATAAAATTTAACATAATTGTATACAAGTTGAATATTAGTTGTAACATCTAATTAAACAGACACTAATTTGATTTTTTAAGTTAAAATTTTGGGGGAAGGCAAAAGTGCTTAGCAGTTAAAGTGGTCCTACACATCTTCCCAACAACTCTGTTCTTAAAAAATTTATTTAAAGGCAGGCAGTTAGAATTAACCTCCATGATTTTTTTCTCAGCAAGCTGGTTTATTAATGTTCTTTTGTCTTTATCACTTATATATAAGGTCTGGAATATTGGGTTTAAATGGGTCATAGTCCTAAAATTTTTAATAATTTAAAAAATATTTTTATTGGTATCTTATCTGGAAATTTTTTAACATAAAAAAAGTTGATAGATCTTTAATAGGAAATATCTTTTTAAACAACATATTTGTTTAGTTGCTGTTACATTAAGTAAAAATTAGTTTTTATAATGGGAGACATATCTTTTATCATTTAACCTTAGATCATTTAAATAAAGTAGAAGTTCCCATCAAGGTGGTAGAGTAGGTAAATGCTGTGCTTGTCTCCTCCCATAACCATATTACAACTGAATTATAGAATCAAACTGGAGAATCACCTGACAACTAGCTGAACAAACTCCTATAATTAAGGATATAAAGAAGAGAGCATATCAAGAGTGGTAGGAGAGGTGGAGATAAAAAACAAGCCTGCACTTGTAGGTGGCAGCTAAACATCAAGATGGATATCTCAGCTCTGGAGGTCCCCCTGGAGGAGTGAAGCTCCCATCCTCACACCAGGCCCTCAAGGTTTCAGTGTCAGGAAGAGGAGTAACCACAATATCTGGCTGGGAAAATCAGCAGGAATTTCAACTACCCAAATGAGATAGAGGGTTGCTGAAAATCCAGATACCCTCTTAAAGGGCCTGCATAGACTCACTCACTGACAGGTACTCATCTTGAGCTCTGATGGAGGGACAATGACCTGAGAGATGCCAGAGACGTATAGGCAAAGACTGAGCTGTGTGACTTCAGGGAAGGGCTAGAGGAACAGTTGACATTATCGTTTTGTTAAGCTCTCCTCCTGTGAAGCCTATAGGCAGGCACTATATTTCCCCACAACATGGTGAGAAGTAAATATGCTTTGGCCTGGTGAACTCTACTAGCTCCACCCTGATGATTTTCTGGAATCCTGTCCCACCCAACTACCAGAGGCAACAAGCTCTGGCTCAAGCAGCTGTTTTTCCTGGACAAACCTCAGAGGTCTATGTGGGTGAAGACTACCCTCAGTATAATCTGAGACTTTTCCAAGTGGCCCAAACTCAGTACTGGTGCCACACCTGAATCTACATCAACCTGGGCAACACCACTAGCCTCACTGGAGTGATTCCTTGGGACTCTGCCTCAACAACCTGAGTACTGCCTGAAGTTCTTTCAGTGGCTCAGCCTTACAGACAGCCACAGGTAACATCAGACTTGAGTGCTCTAGGCAATTTGATGAGCTACCCCAGGCCTGGTACTGGTGGCAGCTAGCTTTGATTAACAGTGTAGCCCCATCACATGCCTCCAAGTCTAGCATGGCCGTGACTAATTGTGGGCCACTTTATAGCTCCTACCAGGTAGCCCCACGCAGTGACAGCTGACCTTGGCCTGTAAGGAGCCCCTCCTAAAGGGCCTCAGAGCCAATACACAAAGAAGCTGACTTTAGGCTGCAGTAGAGCACTACCTGATTAGCCCCACAAGTGGCATACCCACAGGCTGATCTCAATAGTCTCACAAGCCCATTTTGGGGTGAATCTCACTCCATGGAGTTAGCCCCTACACAGCAGATCATATGCTATGGGTGTGATCAATCCTCACAGCCAGTGGCCTGAGAGTCAATTCCATGCACTAATGTGCCAAAAACAATCAAGACTTAAGTACAACATGAGGGCACACATAACCCACACAAGGGACATTCTTGAATCACCTAGGGCCACAGGGAAATTTCACCATTGGTTCACACAGGACATATACCATATAAGGCCATCTGGCTAACACTGGGATATGCAGCTGATCTACCTAATATGTAGAAATAAACTCAGAGAGTCAGCCAAAGTGAGGAAACAAAGAAACATGCCCAAAAGAAAAAAAAAAAACAGGTGAAAATTCTAGAAAAAGAACTAAATGAAATGTAGGCAAGCAACTTACCAGGTACAAAGTTCAAAATGTCCATTATAAGGATGCTCAGAGAACTTAAAGGAAGGATATGATCTCAGTGAGAACTTTAACAGAGAGATAGTAAGCATAAAAAAGAACAAAGAAACCATAAAAAAACTAGTCAGAAATGAAAACTATAATAACTAAAATGAAGAATACACTAGAAGTAGTCAACAATAGATTAGATTAAGCAGAGAATCAAATCAGCTATTTGGAAGACAAGGTAGCAGAGAACACTCAATGGGAACAGCAAAATAAAATAATAAATAAAATAAAATAAAATAAAATAAAATAAAATAAAATAAAATAAAATAAAATAAAATAAAATAAAATAAAATAAAATAATGAGAATAGTTTTAAAGACCTCTGGGAAAAACATCAAGCATAACTTTCATATAATAGGGATATTGAAATGAAAAAAAGGGAGAATAAGGGGTTGAGAACTTGTTTGAAGAAATAATGACTGAAAACTTCCCTAAACTGGTAAAGAAAATATACAAGGCCAGGAAATACAAAGAATCCCAAACCAGATAAATCCCAAACAAGCTGCATCATAATTAAAATGCCAAGGGTAAAAAACAAACAAACAAAAATCCTAAAGGCAGCAAGAGAAAAGCATTTTGTTACATACAAAGGAGATCCAAAAAATTATAAGTTGATTTCTCAGCAGAAACTTTGCAGGCCAGAGAGAATGGCACAAAATATTTAAATTGATAAAAAGCAAAGACCTACAACCAAGACTACTCTATTTAGCCTAGGAAATGTTAGAAGGACTTCTTTAAGAAGAAGGCAGGGGGAGAACATAAATATGGCAATAACTATGTATCTATCAATATATAAATGGGTTAAATGTTCTAATCAAAAGACTTTGATAGATGAATGAATAAGAGCAGATCTAAACATATACTGTCTATAAGAGCCCCACTTCAGATTGAAAGACACACATAAATTGAAAATAAAGAGATGAAAAAAGGTATTTTATACAAATAAAAATGAAAAAAAAAGCTGGGCTAGCAATACTTATATCACATAAAATAGACGTTAAAACAAAGACAAAGAAGGACATTACATAACAATAAAGGGATCAATCTAACAAGAGGATATAACCCTAGTAAACATTATGTACCTAACATAGGAGCACATAAGTATAGAAAGCAAATATTGACTAATATAAAGGAAAAAACTGACAGTAATACATAGTTGAGAATTTTAACACTCCATTGACATCAAGGAACAGATCTTTCAGACAGAAAATCAACAAGGAGACAACAGCCTTAAATGACATACTTGACCAGACAGATTTAATTAATTTTTTAGAGCATTTCACCCCAAAGCAGCAGAATATACATTCTTCTCAAATACACATAAAACATTTCCCAGGACAGATGACATATTAGACCACAAAACAAGTCTCAGTAAATTTAAGATTAAAATTATATCAAGTATCTTCTCTGGCCACGATGGCATAAAACTAGAAATCAATTACAAAAACAAAATAAAAAACCACACAAACACATGAAGGCTAAATAAGTAATAAATGGGTTAACAGTGAGATCAAGGAAGAAATCAAGTTACCTTAAGACAAATGAAAATAAACCAAAAATGTTTGGGACACAGAGAAAGCAGTCCTAAGAGGAAAATTTATAGCAATATTGATGTACTTCAAAAACAACAAAGAATCTCAAATAAATAATCTAAACTTACATTTAAAGAAACTACAAAAACAAACAGACAAACAAAAAATAGCAAATGAAGCCCAAAGTGAGAAGGAAATAAAGATCAGAACGGAAATAAATAAAATAGAGTCTGGAAAAAAAAAAAAAAGGTCAATGAAACCAAGAGCTAGTACTTTGAAATGATAATAAATAAATAAATAAATAAATAAATAAATAAATAAATAAACCTTTGACAAGATTCATCAAGAAAAAAAGGAGAGCAGACTCAAATAAATATAGTAAGGTATGAAAGAGGAGAAGTGACAACTGACACCACAGAAATACAAAGGAGTATAAGAAAATACTATAAGCAATTATATGCCAACAAATTGGGCAGACTGGAACATATGGATATATTCCTAGAAATATGCAATTTCCCAAGATTGAGTAAAGAAGAAATAGAAAATCTGAACTTAACGATTACATCTAACCAAATCAAATCAATAATCAAAAAATTCTCCACAAACAAATGTCCTGGACTGGATGGCTTCATAGGTGAATTTTGTCATTTAAGAAATTAATATCTATTCTTCTCAAATATTTCAAAAAAAATTAAAAGTGGAGAAAAATCTCCGAAGATCACTTTACAAGGCCAGCATTATCCTGATTGCAAAATCAGACAAAGACATTAAAAGCAATTGCAAAATCAGACAAAGACATTAAAACCAATATCCATGATGAAAATAGATACAAAAATCCTCAACAAAATATTAGGAAACTGAATTCAACAATACATTGAAAAAGTTATACACTGTGATCCAGCTGGATTTATATCCGAGATGCCAGGTTGTTTCAATATCTACAAATCAATTAATTTGATACAACATATTAACAAATTGAAAGGTCATCATATCAATAAATACAGAAAGTATATTTGACAAAATCCAGCATCCATTTGTAATAAAAACTCTCAGCAAAGTGGAAAGAAACATACCTCAACATAATAAATTTCATATATGATAAATCTACAGCTAACATCATGCTCAATGAGGAAAAACTAAAAGTGTTCTCAAGATAGGGAAAAAACAAGGATGTCCACTTTCAGCACTTTTATTCAACATGTTATTGTAAGCCCTGGACCAAACAATCAGGTCAGAGAAAGAAATAAGATTCATCCAAATAGAAAAGGAAGAAGTAAAACTATCATTATTTACAGATGACATGATACTATACAGAGAACCCTAAAGATTTCACCAAAAAAAATATTAGAATTGATAAGTGAATTCAGTAAAGTAGCAGGATTCAAAATTAATATTTAGAAATTAGTTGCATTTTTATACATCAATAATGAAGTATCAGGAAAATAAAGTAAGAAAAAATTCCATTTATGGCTGCATCAAAACAAACAAATAAACATAACAAATAAAAAAACAAATAAACCTAGGAATAAATTTAACTAAGGAGGAAAAAGACCTGTACTTGAAAAATTATAAGACGCTGAAGAGAGAAACTGAAGAAAATACAAAGAAATAGAAGCTTATCCTGTGCTCATGGATAAGAAGAATTAACATCATTAAAACATCCATCCTACGCAAAGCAATCTATAGATTCAATGCAATCCCTATCAAAATAAAATGGCACTTTTCACAGAACTAGAACAAATAACCCTAAAACTTATATAGAACCACAAAAGACTCTGAATGGTCATGGCAATCTTGAGAAAGACAAATATGTTGGAGGTATCACATTACCTGACTATTCTGTAAGTCTAAAGCAACCAAAAGAGCCTGGTACTGGTATGAAAACAGACACATAGATAAATGGAACAGAATAGAGAGCCCAGAAAAATCTCTATACCTATATAATAATTTTCTATGACAAAGGAGGCAAGAATATACAATGGGGTAAATAAAGTCCCTTCAACAAATGGTGTTAGGAAAACTGAATATACATGCAAAATATAAATCTGAAACACTATTTTATATCATATACAAAAATAAACTCAAAATGAATTAAAGGCTTAAATGTAAGCCCTGACACCATAAAACTCCTCGAAGAAAACAAAAGCATCAAACTCTATTAAATTGCTCTTAGTAATTTTTTTCTGATATTTCTCCTCAGGCAAGGGGAATATAGAAAAAAATAAACAAATGAGACTACTAGCAAACTAAAAAGTTTTTGCATAGCAAAGAAAACCATCAACAAACTTAAGACAACCTACTTAATGGGACAAGATATTTGCCAGTGAGACATCAGATAAGGGGTTAATAGACCAAAATTTATAAAGAACTTAAACAACTCAACGCCAAAAAAAAAAATTAAATAAATAAACAAATGATACAATTGAAAAATGAGCAGAAGACCTGAATAGGTATTTCTCCAAAGAGGACATACAGATATCTAATAGACATAAAAAAACAGGCTTAACTTCACTAATTATAAGAGAAATGCAAATTAAAACCACAATGAGATATTACCTCACACCCGTCAGAATGGCTATCATCAATAAATAAAAAAAGGAGTGGTGGTGAGGATGTGCAGTAAAGGGAACCCTTGTGCTCTGTTGATGACATAGCAAATTGTTAAAGCCACTATGAAAACAGTTTGGAGGTCTTAAAAAAATTTAAACTAGAACCACCTTATGACCCAACAATTTCATTTCTGGGTAGTTATCTAAAGGAAACCAAAATGTTAATTTGAAAAAAAAAATATGCACCCTTATGTTCACTGTATTATTTTCAATAGCTGGGATATGGAAGCAATAAAAGTGTCTATCAACAGATGATTGGATAAAGGTGTGGTATGTATTTATGTATACACACACACACACACACACAAACACACACACAATGGAATATCAGTTAACCATAAAATGAATGAAATCTTACCATCTTCAGTAACATGCATGGACATAGAGAATATTGTATTGAGTGGAATAACTTAAAGACAAATACCATATAATCTCATGATCTCACTTATATGTGGAATCTAAAGAACAAAATAAATGAACAAAACAAAACAGACTCATAGATTTAGAGAGTAGGCTGATGATTGCCAGATAAAAGGGGAATTGGAGGGTTAGGTAAAAAAGGTGAAGAGATTAAGAAGTACAAATTGGTATTTACAAAACTGTCACAGGGATGTGGATTCCAGCATAAAGAATATAGTCAATAATATGTTAATAACTGTGTATAATGCCAAGTAGGTACTGCACTAATTGAGGGAACACTTCATAAATTATGGAAATGTTTAACTACTCCACTGTACACCTGAAACTAATATAAAATCATATTGAATGTCAATTATAATTGAAAAATTAAAATTAAAATAGAATTCTCTACTTAACAAAAACATAGAGATAGATATAATCAAATTTGATCTAATGATAAAATTGACATATTTCTTTTTTATTTGAAAAATATTCCAGTATATCTTTGGTTCTATGAGGTGAGAGGAAGAACTTCCAGAGAATTAATGCAAAGTAGATCATTCATACCTGGATAATTAGACAAGCTCAACACAAGAAATTCACCGTGAGAGTATTTTTCTGTTTCATGAATTATATGCTTTCAAAAAATAGTTAGAAATAAAATTCTTCCAAGATTTATAGCTACTATTAGCTACTGAGTGCTAAGCCCTTTGCTGCTAAATGCTTCATATACATGATTGAGTTTCTCTTTATAAAAACTGTGGAAGGTAGATATCATCCCCCCCTATAAATGGGGATGATATCTACCTTCCACAGTTTTTATAAAAACTTAATAAACTTGCTCAAGATCATTCTGACACCTAAAATTAAAGTAACCAGTGACCGAGGTGTAAACTTAGACGTATCTGACACAAGACCCTTGGTTTTCACCATCTAACTTTAGCAATTTTCTCCAAACTTTAAAGGGCAAACGAATCATCAATTAACCTCAAACACTGTTCAGTGTCCATCCCTGGACTCAGTTTTCTTTTGTTTTGTTCACTGCAATTGCATCTGCAATAATTTAAAATCTCTTTATTAAAAGACATAGTTAAAGATTATAAAATGTGCCTTGTTTACATGTATATTATATGAGAGACAAAGAAAGATGTCAATGACAGTGCTGAGAACTAAATTTTTAAATTTTCTGCTCTTATAAAATGCAAGATTGATACATTTTTTTTCATGTGGTCATTTTTTATATTTGAATCCAAGATAAGTGATGTAGTGAGATGATATAATTTTCTTTCATTGTTCTCAGTCTTTAAGAATTATAGCATAGCTTTGAAAATCAGTTATTCTTTTCAGTGACTCACTAAAATAATCATAAATTCTATTCTACTTCTTTTTGTAATAGTACTCATGTTTTTGAAACTCTTTTAAGAGCATCATATAAAAAGTTAATGAAGCTAATATCAACAAGCATATAAATTACATAATTCTAAATAATTTATATAAACTAATATATTCATGATCATTTTTAATGATTATATCAATAAAATTTGCCCAAAATTGGAATTCCAAAAAGTAAAACCTTCCCCTACATTTCACAAATGAGAAATCAAGGGACAGGAAGATGAGAAAAGTATTGCCCCATCTCCAATATGTAAGAACCATTATTTGTCCAAGAAAATGATGGGTTATTTCTCCCCTAATGGTCAATTTCACTGAAAGTTTGTCCCTTCAGTTATCTGTGATCCTTAAAAAGGCCTGGGTTCTAAGAGGTAGTGGTTTGCTCAATCATGCCTGAAGCTATTTTTCAGGTTAAGTATCAAAAAAACAGAGCAGCCCTGCTGAGTGCATCATTATCTGTCACAGCAGAGTGAGAACCACAATTGTGCAACTCAGAGATGCAGGGTCTTGACCTTTGCAATAACTATATTGGCATCTCAGTTATTACTAAAAAAGTCACCAGAGTCATAACCTTGACCACTGGCAATTTTTTCTGGGTGAAAGAAAGCTTCTAACAGCTTTCTGGGGCTGGTTAAAACGCAGGTTACATACACCCTTATTTATATATTCTATGTTGTGGAATATATCCTTTTTAAATTTATTCTTTTTTTTCTATTTATCCAATCATGAAACTGGATTGGATACATTACTGGATATTCACTGGAGTATAAATGCAGAATACGAAAATGATAAGAAAAATGTAGATTTTAATTAAATGGGCAAAGAGTGAAGCATTTTCAATGGTTAACAATAGAAATGCTTAGATTCTTTACTTGGCTCTTCTCAATGAATTTATTTCTTCCTACTGTGAGATTTAATTTAGGATGTAAAGAAATTTTATTGCCAGAGAATTTTATAGAAATTACTTACAAAATACCTTTCTTAATTTCAATGTATCACAAACTTTAAAAAGTGAGGGAAAATATAATGACCAATACAACTATAAGCATAAGATATCTCTTTCCATTTGGGGGAAAGGCAAAAATTGGGTCAATCTGAGTCATCCAAAAGACCACTAAACTCATTTATTAATGCAGTTGGATAAAATTTAGTTGTATAACTATTAAATTAAAGTATTTATGCCATACCCTTCGATTCATATTACCAGCAGTTCTCTTAAATTTCTTAAAATACCTTTTAAATAAAAATTAGTGAGAATGGTGTGCATACACACACACACACACACACACACACACACACACACACACACAATACCAAGGTAACCTTGCTTCCTCGAGCAAAACAAAATCTTAATGTTTCATCTAAGAAAAGCTAAACCTTAAAGATCTAAAGGTTGGATGTAAAAACTAGCAGATATCACAAGACAGAAGAAAATGAAACTGCTATTAGTGTAGAAAACTTCTTAATATTCCCTGCAGATATTAAGCCTAGCGGGGCCAGGACAATCTGACCATTGGTAACCAGAAACACTTTTCCCTTCCAAGTTTCCAAAAATAAAGAGTTTAATCTATAACTCAAACTTCGAGGTGTTTACTGGGAAGACCAGATATAATTAACGCATGTGACAGAGTAGTTTAAAGTTTACAAACTAATTAAATCACCTTTCATTGTCACCTATAATTCCTCAGCAGATTACATATTTACCAAAGAAAAGCCATATTTATCACCTGCTCCTTTAAAGGCACACTCATCATTTAAGTCTCATTTTCTGCCATTTCTTTCAATTCCACCCTCACTGAGCCACTGCTATTTAATACCTCTGTGCTTTTATACCCATAAAGTTGTCTCTCACTGTGAGCCATTTTCCATCTGACAAACTTCTACTCATATCTCAAAACCTTATTCAAATACCTTGGAAGCTCTTTTTAACGCTCCAATCCCTGATTTTTTCCACAGCATTTTTGTACATATATTTTCCATATTATTTAGCAAACTACCTGATAATTGGTTAATATTCTACATTCTATGTTATAGGCTTCACAAAGACAGTAATTAACAGTCATATATGTATACCTAATGCCTATGTGAATAAAAAAGGGGAGTTCTATGGAAAGCAACTTCAGAGGGTGATCTGATCATAAACTCTTAACTGGGAAGGTCACCTTGGGTGGTCACACCCCATAACTTCTTTATTGAAAGGTTTTAAGCCAGCTCTGTTTACTGTTCTCCTGTATCTAGGTTAACTTAACACATCTTGGAAATGCCTAAATACCCCTTGAAGAGGGTATTAACTCTCAAGTGAGCACATAATCTTGTTAACCACCCTGTAATCCAATCTATGCCTTGCTTTCTTCAATATTCCTTATGCCCCCTTTTTAATTTCAAATGCATAAAAGAAGCTACAAACTGTTATTCTTCAGAGCTTTTGAGATCTGCTCCCTGGCATATGTTGTCAGTTTGGCTCAAGTAAAGTCTCATAAAAATTCTCTACAGGTTTGTATGTTTCTTATAGTGACATCTGTTATAGGGTTTGGCACAGAGAAGAATCAAGATTATTTTTTTTAATAAAAATATTCTTTGTTAATTTTTCTATTCCATAATGTAATTAATACAATCATTAATCATCAGCAATATCAAATTAGAGTTCACATTGAAAGCATATGATCTTGAGTCCAAACCAGTACTATTCAAATGAATATTTGGTTGAGTGTCCTAATGTAGAAAATTGCCACAGTTATTCAACATGGATAAGGAAGATCTTATTAGCCTATTAGAGAAAGGCGAACTTACCTCCTTCATGAGATTAATTGGAGTTGAGAAACAGAACAAGCTTTCATTTACTAATATTTCTGAAATTATGGGCTTGGCCTTCACTTCAGAATTCTTAGAAATATACTCTTTACTAACTATACTCTTGCCTTTCAGTGGTTGTCAACTGGAGGCAGAATTGCCAACCACAGGATGGATTTTTGCAAATGCAGTATAGGAACATTAGTTGTCACAAGATTGGAGGAAGCTCGTAGCCTTTAGCAGCCAAGAGCTATGGATGTTTAGTATCCTGCAGTGCTTGAGAAAACCCACATAAAATAAATGTCCATATAAAACCATAATTCTTTATTACATAATACTTCAAGTGATCCAAGAGTCATTTTGTATTGTTTTGTAATACTAACTGCTGTAGACTTGATTACATCAAGAAATACTTCAAATCTCCTCTTAGTCTATTCATATAATGGTGTTTCATTGTCAAAAATAATCATTAACTAGAATTATTAGCTAAGTAGTACTCTCACTGGAAAACAGTAAAGAAAAAAAAGATACACTTTAGCACACTTCCAAGTTACCATGAACTCAAGAAGAATCTCACAGATGGGTGACTACTAGAAAGTATCTTTGTTGTCTAACTTTCTACTTTTCTTGTGTACTTCACAACACCAATTGCTTTCTTTAAAACTAATTTGGGTTCACTTCCTTTCCCTGTGACAATTAAAGTTATATACCATACATTGTGAACATATGATAAGCTGATGATAAGCTGGTTCTAGAAATCTCTAATAAGTTTGTTAGGTAGTTAGATAGCCATAAGAGATGGAAGCAAAGACTCAGCTTTGTAACTGTAGAAATGACACTGATAGCCCAATCCAAGAGGCCGCCCCTTGGCCCTCCCAGAGGAAAACTAATTTTTCAAATAACACCACCTCTACATCTTGGAGTACAAGGATGTAAATGACCATAGTATAGCAACTGGTTTAGGCCAGCAACAAATGCTTGTGCAGTAAGAAGACCTTCTTTTCACCCAGCTTATTATGCCATCATTATAATGTCATGCGTATACCTGGAAGTTTATCAATCTAATTATAACAGACTGAATTCTGGAAAGGAACATGTACAATTAACAATAGTTTATATAACAGCCAACTGTCAATCAAAATGACCTCACACATCCATCAGCTATCACTACTCTTGTAACCACTCATCATGGCCTGAATATAAGATAGATCTCCCCACCTCTACAAGGCTATAGCCCTCTATGGTATAGCTCATTTCTCTATTGAAACATATTTCAATAAATCTTATCTTTCCTCATCTTCACTGATCTGTAATTTTTTACTACATCAATGGAAAGGACCGAAGACCCCTATGCCACTGGGGCAACGAAGGGCTTAGATCATCCCCAACAGTGAGGAGTTCACCCTCTAAGAGTAAAAGCAGTCAAGCCAACACATGAAATCAAATACAAGTAGTATTTAAAGTATTTTAAATAGACAAAAAAAATCTAGTCGTGGGTTTTAGTGTTGATGGATCCTGGCTACAAGCTGTGTGGCATTGGGTGAGTTATTAACCTTTTTGACTTCACTTTTCTCCAAAAATCTCATAGGAATTTTTTGTTTAGAATTAAACAATGTATCTAATGTATATAATAGAGAGTCTAGATTAGGAAACAAACTGTAAATAAGATGATTAATGTCAACAATATTTATATTATCTGAAGAAAGACTAAGCCAATGAAATGGAGTAAAGAATATCTCAATTTATTAGTGAATGGCTAACCTTAACCTAAGGAGAGAATTCTCTGACCCTTCTATCCTGAGGGTTTTGGTTTGATTGGCAGAAATACATCAAAGTATTTACGATTCCATCTGATAGGTTAAGAACACTAGCCCTAGAGCCCACCAATAATTCTATTTATCTTGTTCCCTGTTCATTAAGTAAACTTCTACTTTGCTTTTCATTTTGGTTTTCCTAACTGGAGTGGGTTTGCTGACCAGATTACATAAAAATTGTGGTTCAGTTGTCAGTCTTAATTCTAATTATAGATTAACAACTTTCTATCTGGTTTATATAGAGTTTATTTGGAATTGCTATTGAAAATCTATTCAAGCAGATATCAATTTAATCAATCCCAGATGTATTGGCAAAAACTAAATTTTTAAAATTGCCAAGCTAATGGTGAGACTCTTAATTAATTAGCTATTTGTCCAGTTCTCACCTCGAGAAGTCATAACTGATTGATGAGTGAGTCCTACTCAGAAATTGCTCTCATTTTCTATAACTGAAACAACAAACAATAAATTTGGGAAAAAATCCCAGACTCAATATCTAAAATAGATTCTTTAAGCTCACTGCCCCAATGTAATATTTAAGAAAATTCAAATTAAAAGTCCTAGAGAGTTAAAGAAGCAAAAGTGGTAAGTCAATTGTAGATTCTAATGACTGGAAAAGGAAGAGGCAATCAAACACTTTAGATGGAGAAAGGACAGTGCTATTTTGGGATATTTTGCACAGATATTTCACATTTGAAGTTGATAATCTTTTTTGTATGGAAGTCTGGTAAAATGACATCTCTTCAGCTACAAGTAGCAGAGGATCAGAGCAGTATAATAAATTGGAAAGAGCAAGTAAATGAGCAAAGAGGCTTAAATGGGTTAATAGAGAGATAAAATAGTGAATCAAATTGCTTAACATTTTCAATTTGGACTGAGTAATGACTAGGAAGAAAGAAGTTTTCATTTTAGTTTACCTATGAAAGGTAAAATAAACATCAAGGGAAAAGAGATATTTAGCATAAAACAAATACATATAAAGAAAAGGCTTGGTGATGAAATAAAGCTTTAGTGTCAACACCAAGTAAACATTTCTAATTACAGGAACTATTAGCTTACTCAAATTACTTATAAAAAGGCTAAAATAAACTTAACTCAGAGTCTGAAGAGATATTTCAATCCAAACAAAGAGTGAAATAAAAGGTAATTCTTAAAGCTTTTGGATCACATTAGTTTTGATAATTTTTGTTGTGACTTCTTGCTGTAGCATATGCTTGACTTAGGATAAACTATAGAAATGCCTTAAATTAACAAGGTTATTAATAGACATATGGGATGTGTAAACAGATGAATAGGCAGACAAACAAATGAATGGAGACAGATAGGTACATGGATGGATAAATAAAAAGATAAAATTAGTTTGCAACCCTCTAAAAATTTATTTTTAAAGTCCTGTAATAATTGTATAAAGGGTGTTAAGTTATAGAAATATCTGTTGTTTCCTTTGAGTTTGAGTGTGAGTGATATATATTATTTTGAATGAGAAAAATATATATTTTTTTCAGAACTTCCCAGATGTAGGCTTATTTTGTCTGATACAGTGTTTCTCAAACTTGGCTATAAACCCTGGGATGCTTGTTAAGGGTACAAATTCTTGGGATCGATACAAACCCACTGTAACAGAAACTTCCAGAGGAGGAGTCTGAGAATAGGATGTTTTAACAAGTACTATTGAGATTCTTAGCGTTCCCGAATTTAGTGTAATAACATTCATAATTTCAGGAATAAGAGTTTCAATATGTAATCTTTTCAAAGAGTCAGTTTCAGCTTTGGAAAAATTAGGATAACAGTTGTAGATTTTATCTGTTAGGCATGGATTCAGATCAGTTCCCCAAGAATGTGTTAAAGCCTATAGACTTTATGTTTAAACCTCTACTAAGTGCTCGAGGATGGGAGTGGGATAAGGGGAGGTAGTAATATCAAATAACAACAAAAAAACTTCTGCTTCCTAATAGTTTAATAGTCTGGTTTGGCAAAGATGAATAACAAAGACAAATTGAAGCTTATGCAAGACAATAGATAATCAAGTATTTGTTGACTGAGGAAGTATAACAAGAATGTAGAAAGGAATATCAGTGTGAGCTTGAGTTGAATCAAAGTTAAAACACTGTTGGACTCCTGTAACTACTTTACTCCAGTATGGAGGATATTTTCCAATTGAGACTTTTCAAAGGTGAGATTTCAATACTCAGGTATTCAGCCCTTTGTAAGACATTAAAAAAATGAAGAATGGAAGCAAAAATGAATATGGGAAGCTGTCAGACCACCGAGGAGACCATCTAAGCAGAATGGCATAACACTTTCTCTTCTTTATCCTTCATTTTAATGTTATAGTGTTTTCCGAACCAGGATTATTATTAGGCAATAGAAAGAAGTGTTCTGCTCTTACCTGGTTTCAAGAGTAGGAGATAGGAGAAATCCCCAATGGTTACTAGAAGATATTTGGGGTGGGTGGGGAAGAAGGTGAGAGTTGAGAAAGATAGAGGATGCAGTGATAACTGCAGAGAATTTTTTAAACACTAGATACAGTGCAAACTATGAGGTATTATGAATTTATTTGCATACTCTGAGTACTATAGCAATTCTCTAATGCTGCAGAGTATAAAGTAGCCTACAAAATAACACATTTATATAGTATTTTTTAAGAACATCAAATTGCTTTTTCAAGATCACCACATTATCATTTTTTAAAGTATGAATTTTGATTTATAGTTAGTCAGAACTTGTTATCTGTACTCTTAATTCAGTTCTGAAATGTGCTTCTGACCTATTGTGAATGCTTAAAAAAACATTTGCTTCATATTTCAGCAAACCATGTGTTTATTTTCTTTCTTGCTCTTTTCCCACAAATTCACCCCCTCCTCACTGATGTAAAATTCGAATAAAGGATCTTAAAGTTCCTAGTCTTATACATTCTTTAAACATTTTAAAAACAATTTGAAATTAAAAAGTCCTCATTTTCCCCTTGCCCTGCATCCCTCCCCCACCTACCTCCATTTTACAGAAATAGCATCTGCAAACGTGGCAAAAAGTGACTTTATTCTTTTCCAGGTTCAATACCAAGATTCCTTAATCAGAATTCTTTCTAATAAGGCTCTTTCTCTCTTCCAAACTGCAAACTATCTGGGCCTGAGGCCTTTTAACTGATTTTTTCTGTGCTAAGGTTAGCTCTAATCTCAATGTCTTTGTTGAGCAAACAGATGGGAAGGGACAAAGTCATATGGCACTGTCAAAAATGATTTAATAATGTTTCACTTTTTATTTTTAAATAGAATCTCGAGAGAAAGTTTTGTTCCCACTCAACCCCCTGAATGGCACCAAATACAACAGGAGCACATAGCTCTCATTGGTTATAAATTGCCAGCTACATGATGATCAGCTCCCTTCAGATGTAATTGCCCATAGGTCAAAAGAGAACGGCCTGTTTCAAAATGCCTAGATAGTCAGTCAGTAGTGTTTTTCATTTTCGGGCTCCTTTCTCAACCCTACCTTCAGGATGTGTCAGAATTGGGAAAGAGATGAGCCAACAACAATTTCTACATAATCGTTCTACCTACCTTCCATTGTGATCACAATGTTTTCTGAAATACATGCATACTGTTCACTATATGTCATGATATGCTAGGCACTCTTCTAAGCCTGTTAACAATATTAACTAATCAGTTAATCCTAATAACCTTACAAGGTATTACAACGGTTTCTCCAATTTACAGATGAGGAAACTGAGGTATGAAGAGGTTAAATGATTTATCTAAGATCGCACAGCTAGTAAGAATTTCAGAAAAGATAAATTAGGTCTTACCCACAAAATTACAGGAATATTTGATTTTCAGAAAAGCCATGAGTAAAATCAAATTTATATTCCTGGGGAGTTTTTGTTTTCTATTCTTATATTTTATTTAGGCATAGACTGTCAGGTTAGGAAATAACACAAAAAATACTCTAGGCATCAAGAAAGCAGTAAAATTAAGAAGGTAGGGGATGAAATTTTGAAAAAAGTTCACTGATAATATCCTTTTTGGTGAGGCTGTAGGAGCCAGGAGGATCAGACTAATCTCTAGAAAATTCTCGCTAAAAATGTTTTTTTCCTTCAATATGGATAAAATTGCAATTCTACTAAAGCAACAAGAAGTCCTAGGATTTATCCTGCTTCTCACCTTTGGTCAGGTTAAAGAGATACTCCCTATAAAAGACTTGAAAAAACAAAGATTAGTGTTAGAAATAAAAATTACAGATAAAAATATAATAAAATAAATAACCACTAGCTAGCCTAATTTAGCAAATGCAGGGAAAGTAGTTTGAAAAAAGGAAAGGAATTGCAGCTACAGAAGAAATTAAATGTTTGTTAACCTAGATAAAATGATTGATCTACTAGGAAAACAAACTACCAAAATTTACTGAAGAAGTGATAACAATCCCAAACAGGTCAATAACCATGAGGGATATTAAAAATGTTATCAAAGTGTTACTTCCTGAAGCAGTGCCAAATTTAGTTTAAAAATTATTTTATTCTTAAATAATCACATAATTCCTATGATATTTAAGGTATTTCAGAATATAAAATAAAGGGAGATTTATAATCATTTTACAAATCCTGAGAAAGCAAACACACCCAAATGAGAGAAGTATATATATTGATTGTACTACAATCAATGAAAAAAAACTCAAATTCAGGAGTATCTTGTGAAAATAATTTGTTATGGCTGAGTTTGGCTTATTTGTAAATAACAAAGATATTGAGGTATTAGAATATCAATAACTGTAACTGACTATCAAGACAGATTAATGGATTCTTAAAAGGTATTTGATAAAACCCAACATTTTCTCCTAATAAAAATCTTTAATATATGAAGATTATGTAATACTTTCTTAACTAAATATTAATTTATATTTATGCATACACATATACTTATATACACACTAAATATACATGTAAAATAAAAAAGTCAATATGATGTTGAGGATTAATGATGATATTCTAAAAGCATTACAAATAAAGTCAAGATCAACTTAAGAATATCTTTTATAATCAGTGTTATTTAATATTACGGATTTGCTAACAAATCTATACAATAGTATTATGACTATTTAAATAAATGCTATAATCATTTTGAAGTCAATATAAATAGAAAAACCAAAACAATGAAATACATTTGAATTTAATAGAACTTATTAAACAGTTTTTATAGTCTAAACAATGACTAATAAAATTTAATTAAGAAAATTCCTGCTTACCATGACAATAAACCATAAAAATTATTGAGAATGGAGTTAAGAACTATATAAGTTGTAGAAACTATTTTTAATAAACATTCAATTGCTTGTGTTTAAAAGATAGAAATATGAAGAGAATACTTTGTACTGGAGCTATGCTATTTGTCATCTAAAGTTCAATTTGTTGTGATTAAATTAATAATTAGGCAGTGGAATACTATAGTATAGGCAGAGTGATTTTATATCCGGAGGAAAAAAAGAACATAGTTAAAAAATTTTCATTAAAGTAAATATGATTGAGACAAGACTTACTTCAATTTCATGAATTGAGATTTACTAAGAGTTTTCATGTACACATTCATTTAATTCTTATATCATT
This sequence comes from Macroglossus sobrinus, assembly GCA_004027375.1. Lineage (NCBI taxonomy): Eukaryota > Metazoa > Chordata > Mammalia > Chiroptera > Pteropodidae > Macroglossus > Macroglossus sobrinus. The sequence goes on along the minus strand of PVKZ01001027.1, from coordinate 452,558 downwards.
TGCATCTCAAAGATGGAAAGAGTAATGTTTAGGAAGAATAAAAACTCCACAGTAAGTAATAGACAATCGAGACTTGAACTTGCTTTAATTACTCCATTCTTTTGCTAATGCTATGACAAACATCACTATTTAGCAGATGCCTCTAGTTGAGGAGATAGTATCTTTTTGGGTGGGTGGAGAATGAAGAGAGGTAGGCGAGGGTTGGATGGAAAAACAAATTTCCATCTAAAACATAATTGTATAGTCTGTTCTTCATTTGTTTACTTTAATTATTTTTTTCACCAATAAAGAATAATTGAAACTTTGGGTGAAACTACTAAGGCAGTGTTTTTCAACTCAAAATAAAGCTCACTCCATTTCCTGAAGGGCCAAATTTCAATTTGTAAAGGTTGTAACTCAAAAATAAACACATGCTGATCCAAATGTAAAAAATTCCAGGAATAAATATAGTATTTCCATTTCTGTATTTGGTCTGGTTGGACACATGCCTATGAGCGGGTTTCTATTTATAAAGACACAGGGCAGATTGTATATTATTTTCCTGTTACGGGGAAAATGAAGCTTATTCACAGAATATTATATTTCTGGGCATCAAAATTACTTTCTACCTGTATTAAATCTCTGTATTTTTATAATGAAAGAAAGCCTTTGTTCTAATGAATGATACTGTGAGATTTGTAATCAAAGGTTATAAATTTCCACTCTGCAGCATTTTCTTTTCAAACACCTCTGGTCTTTCAATATGTGTTCCAACTACATTTATAGAGATAACAATCTCATCATGATATTAGAAGAATTACAACGAAGAACACAAAGTAAGGTTTGAATGAAAGATAGTTTTTCTAATAAAAAAAATTTAAAAAATATTGAATGTGCTTTATTTACTTTTAGAAGTTTTAGAAATAATTTGCTTTATTTTTCAATCACTGAATCCTTAGCTGTTAGAAGGCAGAAATAAAAAAAATATTTGTATTTTGCAACTACTATGGGATTTTAATTCTCCCCTGTGAACTCCAGTCAGAAATTATCATTCTGATTACATTATTTATTGGTAGTTTATTTGTAGATGATTTTCCTGGGAGCATTATGATTCATTAAAGAAAAGATAAGAAAAATATATAAGCAATCGACACATAATTGTTTCCAGCTTTGGACAAACAATTTTATCTTGACAGTATCAATTTACTATAAGAATCAATTTTTCTATGCTTAGATTTCCTGAAAATTCAACAACCTGGAACACAGCTAGGAATCCAGAAAAAAAACAAAAAACAGTCTCCAAGGAGCCACATGCTAAATGAAAGGATCAGTCATGAAAAGTTATGTGCATGAGAAAGTGGGTCTTATGTATTCTCACTTAAGCTCTCTCTTAGCTTCTTCTTTGTACACAGTCATAGCAAGTCATACTCCCTTATGTCTACTCATACTCCCCTCAGTTTCTATACAATAGTTGGACTGGTCTTTTTAAAACACAAAATTCGTTATGCTTCTTCCTGCCTGAAACTTTTACACATAGAATATTCCTAATATATGTTCATAGGAGTAAATTTGTTTGTTTGTTTGTTTGTTTCTTTTTGTAAAATATGCACCATTGAAATGGCAGACTATGTTTTAAATTACATGCCATTGTATTACGATATCTCTGGGAATGATGAAGTGCTGTCCTGGGCGCAGAAAGAGGGGGTTGTTCTTCCAACTGCTATTTCTACATAGAGCTCTCCTGCATGGGTGTACAGCAGTTTCCAAATGAGTTTTACAGAAGAATCTAACTGCATAGTTACAATACTACTTTATGAAGGAAGGAACTATCCTTCATAAAACATGCGCTGAGGAGAAATTGGCTAATTCCAATTTTACCTCCATTGTGAAGATTTTTAAAAAACTAGCTTGAGAAACATGCCTATATTTAATTCATTCCTCATTCTTTTAATTCCAAAGTAGATCTAAATAATAGAATAATTTACCAATAAAAAGATCAAAGGAAAAATAAGTGTAGAATAAAACAAAGCTAAATGGAAGTTGCCCACAGACAAGAGCAGGAGAACAGATGTGAATAATTGCTAAATTCTCAATCTATCGTTTCATGCTTGATTTGAGGGGATAACAAACTATTTATATATGTATAAGAATGGTGATTGCAAATATTTTCTTATTTTGTTTCCTGGATTGTGAACTGGCACATATTAAAACATATTTTAATTGTATTTTATGAATTATTTAAGGTAATTCACACAATATTTTCCCACAGGTATTATAAATACTTCAGGCAAATCCACAAAGGATTAAAATGCTGAAACTATTATGGCATATTTTAAAGTAAATTTTTCTTAAATAAATTATTTGTTTCAAATAAGTTTTAATGGGCATATGTGCAGATTTTTCTTTCTCTTAGATGATTTATGAGCTATTTTTCTAATGTTAAATTTTGTTGATTTTCATACCTGCTTAGAAAAAAAAGATTAGCTTAAAAATACAAATGAAATTTTACATTTTATAGTCTTCTGGGATTATTTAGAAGTCTGATCAACAAAGAACTAAATGACAGGTTTCTTGCTTTACCTGATTGCTTAGCTAAAAAAAGACAATGGCAATTGTTTCAAATAAGCTTCAGGTAACTAAGAACATTTGCTACAATTGAATACAGCTCCTTTGCCCTCTTATAAGGTTACCTATTACCCACAGATGTGGGATAACTGAGATTTCTTTTAATTATAAGAAAGCGACAGAAGTCTGTTTAATGAAGATAACTGACTGGGAGCTCCTAACCCAGACTCATTGCAATGGGATCCTAGTTCCTGTGACTGCTGACATATAATGATTGTCCAGCTGCGAGTGAACACAGTTCCTTAGGAATGCACTGCTTTATAAAAGTGAAACTATAGCAATTGTGAAATTAGTGACTACAGAACATGAAGGTTAACAGAAGCATTGTCTGATGTTCCAAGAGGCAGGGGAGATCTATCTGCTGAACTGAATGTGTTAGTATGACTTGTACTCATGAAGACTGTTGGACTCTAATAGAAACAATATCCATCTGGTATGGTATGTTGAGAGTACTCTGACATACAGTGATTTTCTATGAGGGGTTCCACTCATTCAAAGGGATGGTGACCCCTCAGACCTATCATATTAAAACAGATTAAAAGGAAGGAGAAAAACTGAAAAAATTTCTGTCTGCTGAATTATCTCCTCACCTATTTCCAGAAGTAGGGACAAAATTTCATCCTAATTATCTGCAACTTTTCTGTTCCTTTATATCAGGCTCCAAATCAGCTTGCATGTTCAGATTGCCCCATAAAAGACAAGAGTCAGAATCTCTGTTCCACTCTTACTCCCTCTTCTACTTTTGCATTTGGTCTCTGTGCTTTGATACTCTGCAAGTGTGCACTGTTCATTCATTCTTCTATAGCCATTTATTTATTCACTGATTAATGATAACCTCTAAAGAGGGGTAAGTTTTTCCATTTTGTTCATTATTCTATCTTCAGTGCATGGAACAGTGCCTGGCAATATTAAACAGTAGTTCTTGGTTGAATGGATAAAATTAGTGTCAGAACCATACTGATTGCTGGGTTTCAGCTTCCTCTACTCATTTATTAGCCATTCTGGTTCACCAGGATTTCACTATTCTCTTGATTCCTTTTCTAGCATTTAGAATATCCATGTCCCTGAACAGTGTTTGGTGTTACTCAATTTTCCAATTTTGAGCTCTCCAGTGGTTTCAGTGGAGACTTTCCAAATCATCCCTGGGCCCCATCCATTGTATCTCATCCATTGAATCAATACAAGGTTCCAGCCAAAGACTGAAGGACACAGAGGTCAAGATTCAGATGATAAACACATAATACCCTTACAGAGTGAAATAACTTCTAATAAGCTTTTACTTCTATAAATATAAAAGACATTTAAATGTATGATGCTAATACAATAAAGAAAAAATGGTTGTCAAATATTAATATTATTATCCAATTATTCTGTCAATTAAAGTATGAAAGAAATAAGTGTAAATATAATTTTTTTTCATTCAAAATGAAAAGGTATATATTTTAAACTCAAATTCATTAAAAATTATTTAGTATCAGTAAAAACTAATATAGTATTAGCCTCATTTTGTTGATAAAAAAAAGACAGAAATCAAATGATCATCCTAAAGCTAGAAAGAAAATCAATTATAATTTCCCATTTCTATTTGCATTGCAAATCGAGTTAGGATTCATGTATAATAGGAACTAGCTAGCACAGAGTATATAACTTAAATGATTCAAGAGAATAATTCAGACATCAGTGATCTCATTTAAGGCAGATTCTATGAAAATAGTACCAAATGATACTTTAGAACTTTTCATCACCAGCTATTTTTACTATTTTATTCCATCACTGTAAAAATTTACTCACTATTCTATTTTAATAATATGAACACATAATTTTCATTTTATCACTGGCCAAGAAGAAGTATTAACAATTTTCTCAATGTGTCATTAAAAGTATTCCATAAAATGCTTCCCTAAAATATGTTAGACAGGATTGACAATGTCTCTCAAAAATTAGAAATAGAACTGCCATGTGATCTGGCAATCACACTTCTGAATAAATATCTAAATAAAATGCAATCAGTATCTTGAAGAGATATCTGCATTTTAACATTTATTGTAGCATTATTTACTACAGCTAAAATATGGAAAGAACCTCAGTGTCTATCAATGGATAAATGGATAAAATGTGGTTTATATAAATATGGGGTATATTACTCAGCCATAAAAGAAAATCTTGCCATAGATGATCCTGGAGGCCATTATACTAAATGACATAAGCCAGACTCGGAGCAGAAAGACAAATATTGTATGAACTTTTATATGTGGAATCTAAAAAAGTTAAACTCATAAAAGCAGAGAGTAGATGGTGGTCACTGAGAGGGTTGGGGAAGTGGGAATGTTGATCAAAGACTACAAAGATCCAGTTATGTGGGATAAGTTCTAGAGATCTAATGTTTATTATGGTGACTGTATTATGTACTTGAAATTGGCTGTGTTCTCCCCTCACCTTATGTAACTGTTTACTACGTGAGGTGATGGATATGTTAATTAGCTTTTAACTGTGGTAATCATTTCATAATGCACATCAAAATATCACCTTATATATCTTAAATACATATAATTTTTATTTTTCAAGTATACCTCAAAAAACTGGAAAAAATATGTTCAAACAATATCCCCAATATAGTAATGGTTCTATTGTGAGAGAAAAGGAAGACTTGAGTAGTCTACTGTGAAATCAAATTTTTTTTCAAGTTTTATCTTATAGCCTAAATTAAAAAAAATTTTTGAATTAAATTCCATAATATAACCTGTTTTGCCTGCTGTCTTTTGATTAAAAATGACAGAAATCAATATCAAACTAATTTAGGTGAAAAGAGAATTTTTACACAATTTCAGGAAGAGCAAGAATGACTAGAGGTCATTCCTATCAGGCTCCTAAATTACAGTAAGTCTGTCCCTTCTCTTCTCTTGCAATCTAGGCCCCACACCTCATCTCATTTATTTACTATGGATTAAAATTTGTGTTTCAGAAATATATTTTACATTTTTTTACCCATATTCTTTGTATCTCCTTGTGTACCACTTTCTATTCTGGAGATGGCTTGATGGTGGCAGCCTTGGTGGGTTTTTAGGTAGGGTCCTAGTATGTGGTTGTAGAAGCCTTTGCTTGCATGGGGCTTAACTTACATACAACTGATTCTGCGGGTTAGCACAACAATATGGTATATTATAGTGAAGACTGACATGGAGATATGGGAGAGTGACTTTTTGAATGCATTGTTAAACTCTGGTGAGAATAAAGTGAGGGAAATTGCTTATGGGAAGCCAAGCACTAAAATACTCTAATGGGTTGAAATGTTTAGATTTTATCCTTTTGGCAACAGTGATGAATTAGAAATTTTAGAGCTAAAGGTTATGTTCATATTTGTGTTTTAGAAAATAACTCTAGTAGGAATATGAACGGTTAATCATAGGAGCAAGAAACCAGAAGCTGAAAAATCATTTAGGTGTATTATAATTATTTTAGATATTGAAAAGGAGACATCAATAGAATCTGGATATTCCTCCTCCACCAACAATTTTGGCTTTTAAACTTGAGTATGACTTGCACAGGGCTCTTGGACAAGTTTTGTCTGGACTCACCTGAGCACTTTGATGCAGCAAAGCACCAACCTCATTTAATTCCTAGGCTGGGCCCTTCTTCCTCCCAGTTAATCTTTAAGACAGAAAACTAGATATGCAGGTCTCTTAGTTTTTCATTGTTAGTGTTTCTAATTTTGACACCAACACTGCAAGTGCAAACCCAGATTTCTAAAATAAAAAAAAAAATGCAGAGTTATAAAATTTATTTCCCTAAAAAAACAATGTTTTTTAAAAAAATAGTTTATTGTACATTTGTTCTAATCACAAGTGGATCTGTAGTATTTAATTAGTGTCTTTTATGCTAAACTTTTGTTAATGATATGGTATAATTTTTTACTTGCTGCACTTCTCTGCAGAGATCGATATCCTGGGGACATCTAGAGGCAAAAGTGTGGGGTTAAGGAGTCTGACCATGGAGAGCAGTGGGGTATAAAAAGAATTTGGGATAATTTATCACTCTCCTTCCACTCTTCCCTTCCAGGTTTTACACAAAAGATGCCTAGTTTTCTCTGTTCAAACAATATGGTAGGTTTACTAAAAACTAATTTATAATCTCAAATTTATTATTATTGTGCCATTCTCTATTTATTTTTAGTTTTAAAGAAAGAAAATTAAGTGCAAGAAAATGAACTCTGAAAGAAAAAATCATTGAGCCCGTAAAGCTTATGGTTTTGCTTGTAATGATTTTCATCCTTTTTCTTATTCCATTTGAACTGCTTTTTTTCCTTCTAGAGAAGCTAGGGCTGCCTTTCAATGGCTTTAGTTTATTTTTCTCTCTCAATTAACCAAATCTTACTCTACTAAAAGAATTTCATACTCAATGATTAGAATATTGATCATGAAATTTGCCAGCTCTGAAAATATAACCTGTTTTATATGTGAACATGTATATTTTACTTCAAACTCCTAGCACATTGTGAACACAGAAATCATCTAAAAAATATCAAAACCAATTCAACAAAACTGTTACTTAACCAAACACAAAATCATCAAACACATCAATAACATACCTAGTGCTTCATAGATATTATTTATATCTGGTTATGACTCATAACATCATTACCTTTCAAAAGATACAATCGTCACACATGCATGCATGCATTTATTTATTCAACAAGTGTCTGCTAATAAACAACTCAGTTAAAACATGATGCTAAGTGCAGGGCATACAAAGATGGAAAGACACAGGCTTTGTCTATAAGGAGCTGCAAATCAAGAAGAGGCAAAATATGTACTTACAAATCCATAGTGGAACTGAAGATCTTTTTTTCTAGAGACAAAGTGCTTGTGTTGAGCTCTTAGCTTCACTGCTTACTAGCTCTCTATGCCTCAGTTTCCTCAGTGGAGGAAGGAGTATTTATAAGCTTTCTCATCCCTGGTGGATGCTAATGTTAAATGTGATAAGGTGCACATGTGCTCAATGCAGTAACTGTCCCACAGTAATTAAGAAGTATGAGTACTGTAAAAAGCTACTACTTTATGATACTAAAACACTCTCATAGGCACTTATGAAGGTTTGGAAGCCATAGGACATTTCAATAAAATGGTTCAGAGGACAGATGACCCTTTTTCTGTTCAGTGATAGAAAGATGCTCAGAGAGACTTTATGGCATTTATGACAGACACAATAAAGGAAGAATATGATTATAATTTATTGAGATGGGCATGGGCAGGAAAGAGAGTATCTAAATTAAATGTAGAAAAATAAATTTTTTTAATTAGGAGAAAGGAAGAAATGTCACTTTCTAGAACTGTAAAATTTGACACTGCACAAATATATAATGAAGTTTTCTCTAATCAATAATATTATCAATAATATTTTTTTTCCCAAATTTTAAAGTTGAGTCCTGTATCTTGCAGAAAAAACTGGCTTTTGGATTCTGTCAAGTCCTGTCTAAATTAAGAATAACTGCTTTTTCTTCCATTACCAACACTTTGTGCTTGTTTAATTACACATCAGGTGTGACAGTATAGGGTCTGAACTAAATGCCACAGATGGTGAGTGAGCACTCTTATCTCTGTCCAGCCAGAATTCAGCTTCTTCCAATTCTCTGTGATTCTGGAAACTGTTAAGAATAAAATGTCCTAGTTTTCTTTTTCTAGACAACTAGGTAGAATTTCAACCTATGTGTACAAGGTTTATGATTTAGGAAGGGACTCAAGAGACTATATATGTAGATTCCTGGAGCTTTTTCCCAATGTACCTCCTTCTTTTCCAAATATTTGTGATGCAAATTTCAAATACCTCAGCTTCCACAACTGCTGATCCCCATCTACTAAACTTTTTATGACCTTAAGATCCCCATGTTCTCTGAGGGAGACAGTTATTCTCTGACTGCTCATTTCTGAAAACAGTTATTTTGTTTCATGTATTTGTCCAGTTTTCTAGTTAGTTTTAGTGAGAGAATAAGTGTGGTTCTAGCTTATTCCATCATGGCTGAAGCAAAAGTTGCTCAAATGGGCATCTTGTGCATTTAAATCATCCTCGGAGATTCTAATAGAAAGCCAAGTTTAAAAACAATTAGATCAGACATATTTGTTATTTCCTTCCCTGTTCTTCATAGGAATGGCAAGGTGGTTTTGCCAGCCAGCATCCCTTAAGTACTTTTTTTTGGTAACTATTACTTATTTTCCACTGGGGAGTTAGGCTTACCCTACATTGGCCCCAGAGCATAGCATTTCTTTGGCTACAATGACTTAATTCTGTCAGACTTATGCTTAAACTTTTAGGAAAGAGCTTTTCTTCTTGCTTTCTGGAGAGAAATCTGGTGTGCTGTAGGTCTGAGAGGAGTGTCTTGATGACAACATTTGTATGCCAACTCAAACTGAATTTAAAGCTAGATGTGCTCCTGGAAATTTAACACCCATTAGCCAAGGAATTTTTTTTTCTACTTACTAGTTTAGATTTTATTTTGCTTGTAAAACTAGAGTAGGAAATAGGACCTCAAGAATCATGAAGTCCTAATATTTATAGTATAACTGAAAACTCCTATGAACATCTGAGGTAGTAGAAAATAGTAATTGGAAGATGTTTTTAGAAAAATAACCTAGAATCTATAAAAAATGTTTCTTTTGCTCTCCAACCTCTAGAATCAAGTCTCTAAACTTAAGAGTACCCACAAACAGTGTACATGGGTTCCTTTTTCTCCACATCCTCTCGAGCACTTGCCATCTCTTGTCCTTTTGATAATAACTATTCTAACAGGGGTAGGGTGATAGCTCATTGTGATTTGCATTTCTTTGATGACTAGTGATGTTGAGTACCTGTTCATGTACCTGTTGACCACTTGTATGCCTTTTGAAAAAAATGGCTTTCAGGCCCTTTGCCCATATTTAAATTGGGTTATTTGTGGGTTATTTATTTTTAGTATTGAGTTGTATTAGTTATTTATATATTTTAGATATTACTTCATATCAATATATGGTTTGCAAATATGTTCTCCCATTCCATTGGTTGCCTTTCTATTTTTTTCCAATGTTCCCTTTGCTGTACAGAAGCTTTTTATTTATTTTTATTTTTATTTATTTATTTTTAATTTTTTAGGTGAGGCAACTCTTGGTTGATCTCACAGATTGCAAGGACCTTGTCAGTTTACAATCTCTTATTTTTTAATTTGTTTTTATGCCCACAGCACCTGTTTTTCCTAGGTGGTCTCCCATCCAAGTATTATCCAGGCCTAACCTGGCTTAGCTGCTGAGATCAGATGGAATTGGGCTTCTTCAGGGTATCATGGCCATAGACAGATTTTTAATTTGATGTAGTCCTAGTTGTTTATTTTTGTTGCTTGTGTTTTTAGGGTCATATTTAAAAAACATCATTGCTTAGATCAATGTCAAAAATTGTTCTCTATTTTTTTTTGCAGGAGTTTTATGATTGTAGGTCTTACATTTAAGTCTTTATTTCAAGTTAATTTTTGTGAGTGGTCTAAAATAGAGGTCTGGTTTCATTCTTTTGTTTGTGAATACAGTTTGAAATCAGGAAATGTGATGTCTCCAATTGATATAGATTATATTTATTATGGAAAACAGTATGGAGATTTCTCAAAACATTAAAAATAAAACTACTCTCACTTTTGGATATATATCTAAAGAAATTGAATCTGGATATATATCTAAAGGAAATGAATAAGGATCTCATATCTGCATCTCCATGTTCATTGCAGTATTATTCATAAAAGACATGGAAAGAACCTATATCCATGAAAGGATGAAAGAATAAAGAAGGTAGTGTATATATTATAGATGTTATTCAGCATTAACAAGGAATGAAATCTTATTTGAAACATGGGTGAATCTAGAGAACATTATGCTAAGTAAAATAAATCAGGAAGAAAGACAAATACTGTGTTATCTCACTTACATGTGAATCTAAGAAAGCCAGACTCATAGTAGCAGAAAGCATATTGGTGGTTACCAAGGACTGGAGGTTGGGATAATTGGGAAATGTTGGTCAAAGTGTACAAACTTCCAATTATAAGATGAATAAGTTCATAAGTTATATCTCATGATTGAATACACAACACAGTGACTTTAGTTAATATTGTATCGTGTACTTGAAAGCTGAGAGAGTAGATCTTAAGAATCTTACTCCACCACATAAAAAGTGTGGTGAATGAGGCAATGAATGTTTTGCCCATCTCTTTGTGATAATAATTTCACAATATATACGTATAATAAATCATCATGTTGTATACATTAAACTTACACAATATTATATGTCCTTTATATCTCAAAAAAGCTAAAAAAAATTTAAATTAAAAAATTAAAAAGAGTATGTGCTTCATGTATTAAGTAGCTCAATTAGCCTATAATTGGTGCCTCTGTAATTTTATTTATTCTTAATTTGCATTGCTTATAACCTGCTTTTCAAAGGCAGTTACTTGATTCTCAATGGCTATAAATTAGTCTCCATTATGGCCAAGTCGCACACCTGCAGAGATATGTATATGGAATGCACATATAACTCATAATACTCTGTAGGTGTGTGTAAGTAATTACATGAATGGTTGGGGCCAAGTTCAACAGATTTGTGGAACCTAAACTGCATGAAAATAAAGCAATCAGAACACAGATATATTACACTTGAGACTATACTATACACTTGGGATTACACTATAAATAAACAATAAACAAAGTTCTCATTTCCATCTCCACACAGTGGAAGGCGATCTCACAAAGGACAATAGAATAACCATATGTGGTTTTACCACCCAGAATTCCTTATTTCAGACATACTTATTTATTTACAGATAAACCTATATCTGTATCCATGAATTCAGTTCTTTTAGGCATTTAATAGGCAACAAAATGAAACAAAACACCCTCAAAAACTTATCTGACTGATACCTGCACTAAACATTTAAAAATAGTTTTAAAAGGTATAAAATATATATTAATTTCTTTATTTTTAAGTTGTATTTATTGACAATTCAGCTCACTCTCTCATATAGTTGAGGCTGCAGCACACAAAAAGAACATCTGGTTGAACTCAAGCCATTTTCAACACACAAGCCTTTTGCTAACATTAAATTATTCTTTAGAATAAATAGAGTTGGTACAAGAAGTTAAGGGGCAACTTTTTGTATGTGTGTAGAAAAGATTTATTTTCGTTGTATTTTAAATATAGTAGTGAAGAGCCAAAATGAACTTTCTGGAAATCATGAAATTCATGGAAGCAGAACCAGAAGTTCAATAAGTATAGAAATTCTAACTCATTTATTCTTTTAAAACATATTTACTAATTTACCCATTAAAAAATCTTTATCAAGTGCCTATTATATATCCAGGCACTATTCTAGGTTCTGGTGGCATAGCAGTAAATAAAATAGACAAAATCCCTGTCTTTGTGGAGCTTGCAATTTATGAGGGAGACAGACAAGAGGAAATAAACAAACATATATCATAGTCAAGAATGTAAACTATATACTGGATGGCAGAATTGAAAAATAAAAAGATAGCTAGAAGGGAGACACTAGACTTGATACAGAGTACAAAGGAGATTCACGGAAGAGTTTTACACAAGAAGTCACAAGATTATATCTTGTGGTGTTGGAGAGAATGATTGGAATGTGGATGCTGGCAATAGGTACCTTGGCATTAGGTGATGGTAGATTAAATGTACAGAATTGCATTAAGTATGAAAAGAAGAAGACAGGTTTGAAAAATCTGGTGAGAGTCAGTGCTTGGCCTTCCTGAAGATAAAGCAAAAATCTGTAGTTCAGAAAAAAAAAAAAAAGAATCCTTAATGCCTTCCAGTAGTCAAGCATGTTATTTGCAAAGTTAAGATTAAATCCTAGAAAAATTCCATAGCTGAATCTTTTCATCAGTTCTCTTTAAAGTATCCACAGATCTTCATTATTCTTTAAAATATCACTGTTCATATGTGGGGCTTTGAGTCTAAACAGCAGAATTGAGGAGGATCCCTGATTCTGTTGAAGTAACTATTTGAAGCCTCAGAAAGAGGAAGCAGCTTTTTCAGGAGCCAGCTAAAATATCAGGTGTTAGTCTAAGAAGAAAATTGTCTGGAAAAGCAGAGGCATCTTAATGGTCTTTTTTACTTAGTGTCTTCTCTAAATCCCTTGTTCTCATCTTTTCCCTGGCTTCACCTTGGAGCATTGTGTATTTCCTTAAGACTGAAGTAAACAGAGTTGTTCATTCTGTAATGTTAATTCTGCCACTCTCATCACCTTTCTTTCTTTTCTTCATGTCTTGCTCATACATCTCACACACACATAAATGCATGGACACATACACATGCACACGTATATGCACACAAACACACACACATACCCTACATTTTATGCTGGAAGCTCCACCATAATACCTGTGGTCTATCCTTCCTGATTTTGCATCTTCATTGTGCAATACAAGTTCTACTCTCAAAAAAATGTTGGTAGAATAAATGCATGTATGTTAGACATGAAAGGAAGGATTTTGTTTTATATTTATAGAAACACACATTGAAATACCTGGATTTGGAAAAAAAAAACAAGAATAACTATATCAAGAGGATAAAAGGAGACATCACTATTATATAGTGTCTTAGTCTGTCTGGGCTGCCATAACAAAACACCAAGAGATTGGAAGATTTAACAGAAATTTATTTCTCACAGTTCTAGAGGCTGGAAAGTCCAAGATCAAGGTACAGGCTGATTTAGTTTTTGGTGAGATCCCTCTTCCTGACTTGCAGTCTTCTGCTTTCTCCGTGTGCCCTCTCATGGTGGAGAAAGACTCTGGCGTTTTTTCCTCATTTTTCAAGGGCACCAGCCCTATTAGATCAGGTGTCCACCTTTATGACCTCATTTAATCTTTACGACCTCCTCGTAGGCCCTATCTCTAAATATAGTCACACTGGAGGTTAGAGTTTCAACATATGAATTTTAGGTTACATAATTAAGTCCATTGCAATATGCATGCTTACTGAATCTTTGACAACATTCGCATACTCAGGGCTTGCATGTTAAAGTGTTTCCCAGCTTTTGCGTGTCCACTACTACCTTTTTAAATATTATGCATTAGAAATGGATCAGCACTCCAGACTAGTGCTTTGTTGCACTGAGAGTCTTCACAATGACTCAGAAAGAAGCTTACTGTTAAATTAAAGCCAAATGACCTACATTTCAATTCTAGGTTTGACACCGACTTTTGGGTAAATTATTTATATTCCCTGAGATTCAGTTTTCTCCCCATAAGATGAAGATAATACTATTTTGTTATGAAACATAAATGAGTGACATATAGAAAAATACTTATGCCATGGACATGTGCAACAAATATACAGCCTTTAGACTTCATTCAATCTAGTCACTTGTCTCAGTGACAACCATTAGTATTTTATGTTATATTAATAGGGTTCATAATAATTGGCATTTACTCTTGGCCAGACATTGTTTTAAGTAATATCACATACATGTATTATCTAAATCAATTTTCATAAAACTTGCAATGAAGAGTTATTACCCTCAGGAAACAAGATAGCTTCTACTGATACATAAGAGGAACCTAGTGACTATTCATTCAGCCTACTTAGAGGCAGAAAAGAGCTAGAAAAGTTAAGGCAAGAGATCCTTAAACTTTGAGAAGCTGCCTTTTTATTTCTCTATGGTCTTAGTATTACAGAGGATGGTTAGCAGTGACCTCCTCTATCGATTGTCCCTATTTCTGAAAGGGGTGATATATTAGTTTCTTATGGTTGCTGTAACAGATTATCACAAATATAGTGGTTGAAAACAACACAAATGTATTCTCTTACTGTTTTGGAGATCAAAATTCTAAATGGGTCTCAGAGCTGCATTCCTTCTGGAGACTTTAGGAAAAAATCTATTTTCTTGACTTTTCTAGTTTTAAGAGGCTTCCTGCATTCCTTGGCTCATGGGCCTGCATCACTCCAAACTCTGCTTTCATCATCACATCTCCTTCAGTGACTCTTACTCTCTTGCCTCCCTCTTTCTCTTATAAACACTCTTGTGATTATATTGATCCAACCTGGAAAATCCAGGGTAATCTTATATCTCAAGATCTTTATTTTAATGAAACCTGCAAAGTCCCTTTTGCTATATGAAGTAACATATTTAGAAAGTCTAGGGAGTAGGACATGGGATTCTTTGCGGAGGCAGCGGGGTGGGGGGCATTATTCTGCATACCACAACAGAAACAGCATTGACTATCACTGCAGCAGAAGTTGCTGCCATATCTGACATAATTGAGAATTCACCAGATACTATAGCATGTACTTTTATGCATTATCTCATAAAAGCATTATTACCTTCATTTTAAACATTTCAATACTGGGGTAATCTTAACCTACATGTTAGATATTCTGCCTTCAATTCACTGTCTTAAGGCATAATTTTCTATAAATTTTTTTTTCCTGAAGCTCTTTCTTCTAGCTCCAACTCTCTCTCTCTCTCTCTCTCTGTCTCTCTCTCTCTGTCTCTCTCTCTTTCTGCCTTTGACAGAACTCTATTGTTTTGACATCTTCTGCAAATGAATATCAAGGAAAAGAACACTGGTTAAAATATTGTATTTTGCCTATGGCCTACTGCTACTATGCATGCATAACTCTTCCCTCTCTAGCATTTATGGACTAGAGTAATGGGGGATGCCAACCTCCTGGAGTCCAGGATATGTAATTACAAACTTGTCGAAACTATTCTTTTTGACTATGTCTATTAGATTTAGCCCCTGGGTGCTCAACTGTTTTAAAATTATGTAGTCCAAAGCCTTCATTTCAGCAGAGGCAGTTTCTCCTTCAAAATACTTTCTTTGACTGTAGTTTTAAAGACAGCTCAAAAATTTCAAGTCTCTCTTTCTACACACCCACACACACGCATACACACATGTATGTATATATACATATATATGAATGTTTATATATACGCATATACATATATCTGTGTGTGTATATATAATATATGTATATATAAATGAGATGCTTTGGTAATGTTGTAGCTTATCAGTAAATTAAGTAGAAAACTACAATTAAACATCTAATAATGCTCTGCCTAAATCTCTGCTTCATTTTCTCCATGTTCTTTACCTTTAGTTCCAAAATTATATGGCAGATCACTCTCCTTAAGGTGCATTTATATATGCTATTTTCTCTCTTATACTGCAGGATTTGATACTGTGAGGCAGATAGCTGAACTCTAGGAGAGTGGAAAATTGGAAATTGAGATATAAAACTAGAAAAAAAATCAAAGAATCAAAGAAAAAACTCTTCTTTATTGAGCACCTTTTCGAGTTATACATGGAAACTAGGAGATGGATTGATAAGTAATTCATCTACTACCAGGTAAAGAGATGTATTTGTAAGGGAGAAGCTGTCACAATGGGAAGGATATTTGAACTTTTAGTGAGTATTCTCCATAGAGAAATCATGAACCATTAGTCCCCATCTAAAAATGCCATACAAGTATTCTTCCACATGGGCCTGTGAACCACAGAATGATTATCAGAATGTTTTCATTTTACTCTGTGTATAGCAAAAAAAATGTTTTTCATTAATTTATTTAATATAGTATATACTTATTAAGAGTCTGATATATACTGCACCTGATACGTTTTATCTTGTTTAACCATTGGTAATTTCCTCTATCTTTTGAGGGTATAATTTATTCATTTAAAGTCAGAAAACCTTAATTTCTCTATCTACTTACTTTTTCAATGGCTAAAAGATGAACACAGTATTAGAAGTGGCTGGTTACCGCAAACTCTGCCTAAAGATTTTATTAATTCATCATAGTCTACTAAGCCAAGCGGAATCATATCTAAAATGAAGAAATCTATATTATAAATGTTTTTTTTTTGCTTAAAATAAAAAACAGTAAAATAAATACTTGCTCAGAAATCAATGTGGATGTAGTAAGCAAGGGCTTATAAAGGCTGGCTTTTTGCAGGGGAATGGAACAATGAAAAAATGCACATACCATGTTTCTGTTAAGCTTATTCCAAAGGCTGCTTGCTTGGTAGAGGATTTAGCTTAGTGAAGGTGACAGCTGCTTGGTGTGAGCTGCGACATTTCTAAAATGAGAACCCACTTAGAATTATAAGCCTTCATTCCTGCATTAATTGCACACATACAGTGAGAAATGTTCTTTTCTTGAAGATGGAGAAGCAAACTATGAAATCAACACATAATGGGCCAGAACAGCTCTATGTAAATCACTCTCTTTTCGTTTACAATAGCATGTCACTCATGAGACATGCTATTCTTTCTTCCTCCCAAACCTTCCTCTTTTTCTCTTTCTGTCACACACACACACACACACACACACACACACACACACACAAACACACACACATTTCACATAAGCATATGCACTTCTAACTAGTTAATTGCTCAACTTTCATATTTTGGTTTAGATGTAATCTCACATAAGGAGAAGATTAGGATTCAAATCTGTTATTACAAACATCTCTTAGCTTCTCTCACTGCTTCCTGTACTCCCATCACAGCACACATTACACTGTGTGCTATTCTCCTGAACACTTGTATCTTCCAGGACACTACGAGCTCTGTGAGAACAGGAACCACGTCTATTACACACCTTGACCAGTCTCTGCTCTGTGAAAGGTACTAGATAAATATTTATAAAATTAATGCTTTAATAAAAGAATTTTAAATAATGACTTTTAGTCTATAATGAAGCTTATTGAATTAGTGACAAAATATGCCAGTCAGAGGAGGTGAGGAGAGGATAGATTAGACAGTGATAGAAGAAGAAAAATAACCATCACAGAGGCAAAGGGTAGTAGTGTTTTTCCAAACTGCCTCTAGGAGAAGAGGCGCCCTCACTAAGGCTTTAGTCCTGCTGGTTCTGCCCATAGATGCATGCTCATCATTGAAATGAATGTGTCAGGTTACCTAAGCATGATGTCATTGGACATTTAAATCACAAACTCTTTCAGATATGGTACAGGTGCTTTAAAGCAAACTTCTGATTACAAATCAACTATAGGGCATTATGATGAGAGACTGTTCAGAGAGAGAGAAAGAGAATGAAACTCACTCCTACTCTCTATATACATATGAATCAGATTTCTGAGCCTGCAAAATGGAGGGCAAGACCCTTAACTAAGGTGAATTCAAGAAAGTCATGCCTATAATAGTCTATCTGTGTGGCCACTTGGGAATTCTGACAAAGCAATCCTCTTGTCATGCCATTCTAACTTCTATATTAACAGTTCAACAAAGCAGAGCCTCTCTAAATAGTAGCCTTTAAAATGGAAAACCAAACTGAAATATATGAATTTGCTATTTGTCCTATTTTCCTGCCATTGTTAGCAATCTTAAAAGTTTATTGAGCATAGAGTATGCCCAGTTCTTAATTATGTCACATTAGGCATATATTTGATATATTAAATATTATTTTCCAAATCTGAGATCTTTTTAAGAAAAAAATATTATGCAACCTGAGCTAAATAAAATTATGTCAATTTATACTATTTTTAGCCAGATGTAAATTACTAATGCTTAAAGTCCTTGTGCAACTATAAAAATGAATTTAAAAATTAAATCAAATAAGACTGAAAATCCAATAAAATTAAGAAAATGAACTATAATTAATGATATTGGTATTTTCTAAAAGCAAAACCACCATTTGCAACTAAAATATGGAAGTCATTGCTAGGAAAGCTTCTTTTGCTTTTTGATATGAATATACTCATGTCTTATGTAATATAAGCTGGATGGGAAAGAGAGAGAGAGGAGATGTAAGGGGCGTGTAGATGATAAGTTTTGATAAAAAGATTGTACAATTAATAAATAAATAAATTTCTGACTGTTTTTCTCTGTTTTAGTTTCTTTGCAGCTATTGTTAAGGCAGTGACATCATTTGGCATTTACTTAGTGATAATGCTTCATTTTCCTATTCATTTACTTCCAGTCTTTTACTCATTAGTTTGGGTCAATAAAATTAGTATTGTCATTATTGTAAATTCAAGCATAGTGATCAAAACCAGGCACCAAGACTTTGTTATAATATAGTCATCAAGATGATCCAAAATATACTTTTATATTCTTATTATCAAACTATAAAAAATGACTAAAATATAATTCTGGATTTGATCTTGGAAGAAAATAGGACTTTAATGAAAAAACTGGTGGAAAACAGATGGAAGTATTGTTAATAGTAATGAACCATGTCGGTTCTTAGTTTTGGCAAATGTGCCATGGTAACATAAAATGATAACATTATATACTGAAATTGCTTGAAGAGCATATGGAAAATCTCTGTACTATTTTTGCAACTTTTTGATAAATCTAAAGATATCCCGATATTTAAAAAATTAATTTTTAAAAATTAAAAACAAAAATAAAAAAAATCTCTTAGGTATTCCCTAATCCTCACAGCATCTTGCATCAATTCTGGAAACACTATATAAATCATGGTTTTTCCATAAAGGAATCTATAATCCAGTCAAGGAGACAAAGCAGACTAAACAATCCAAAAACAACAAAGTGATGTTCAGTGTAAGTGCAATAAGATACCAGAGAAAAAGGGACCTGAGTATACACTGTGGTTTTCAGATAAGACATCCTGAATCTCCAAGGCATGAACTAATTTTGTCCATAAATGCAAACTTCAGAGAAGTAAGGGGCAGAGATGAAATTCCAGGTAGGGAAACAGGATGAGGGAAAGTATGGAAGCAGAGATGAAGACATGAGGGCAGTGAATGAAATGACTGGAATTGGGCAGAGAAGGAGGGTTGGGAAAGAGTGAGATGTCAGCTGGGCTCAGAAATTAAGCATGGTTGATTAGCCATAAACAGGAGCAAATTACATCTGACTGGTCTTTGAGATACATGAAGGCAGCAAATGAATCTTATTCATCTTTTTGTCCTCAGAAGCTAGCATAGCACTGGACACAAAGAGAATGTTTATAATGTGGGGAGAATAACTTATCACATACCTTATACGTATTTTTCATTATACCTTTGGAATGAATTCCTAGAAGTAAGATTTCTTGGTCCGAGGAGATAGATATAGGTATAGGTATAAATATACATATCACTGATATATATTAGCAGGTTGCTTTCCACCAGTGTTATGTGAGGGTGACTGTCTGGCCACATCCATGCCAGTTAGCATTTATTGAGAAGAATTCAATCCACTCTATGCATTCCATGTATAGTATTTTTTCCACATAGAGAAGTGGAGGCATACATAACCATTGGAAGGGCCAGGAAAGCAAAGTTGAGGAAAACTGTCATCCATAATCTTGGCCTGCAGCAACAAAGCCTGTGGATCTCAGTAAGTCACTCAGAAGCTTCTGTGAACATCAAGAACCTCTGGAGACACCCCCAAGTATCTCCATTTGAGGCCTAATGCAGATGGTCTTCAAGATACTCACCTGGAGCCACTTCGAAGTCTATGTCTGCCCATGTGTCTAATGGGTCTAACTGCAACTGCCTCCAGAGAAGACTGTCCCCTTTTTTCTTCTTTCTTCCAAAGCTCTCACAATTTCCTCTCATTGGCAAACATTGCAATGCAATCATAGGAGAGGGAGGTTCTTAGAAATGTAGTTTTAACTGTTCTGTGATTTAACAATAAAATACATCTTCAATAAAACATTGTTAACCTAATTAATGGCATTTTATTGTTGCAGGAAATTTGTTATTATTCATGTAATATAAATGACAACCAAATAACTCTGTTTTAGAATGTATGATTATGAAATATGATCACAGTTCAGGAAGAGTCTCGGTGGGACCTCAGGAATGTACTTACGGACCACATATGGTAAGCCATTAGGGAAAACACCAAGTTAGTTATACCTGGTCTACCAGAGAAGGAAGATTTCAGGTCTAGTTTACTCTTAAGATTTTTCTGGAACCTCTCCAGTATCTTTAGGTATTTGGTCTGTAGATAATCTGTACTAGTTCCAATTACTCTAGACTATACTGTATGAAATTCCTGCTCTGGTCTCAGCTTAGGTTCTAGTCCTGATGCTGAAGATGGTTAAGGAGTCAATATACCTGTGTATATATTGATATGATCTCCTCAGTTCAAGGATAAACATCTTAAGAGCAGGCATTACATCACCTTCACTCTTAACCCTCTTCAAAAAAGAAAGATACATGTCTCTCCCCTGCTGAAAATATCCCATGGCATCTCATAGTATTCAAGACAAAACTCTAAGTATTGCATTTAAGTCTTCACACACAACCCTCAAATTTATCTTTTAAACTCAACTTCTACTAGTTCTTCATATGCTTCTGACAGTCCAGTTTCTTACTTTGTTATGCTTTTCGATTGATGCTCACACAGTCCTTCCATCTAAGCTATTTTTACCAAGAATATTTTCTTCTTGAAAAATTCCTATCACAGCTTTTAGAAAAAGCACAATATAATTCTCTCACCTGAAACTTCTCTAACAAATGGCTTTTTGTTGCCCTGAATTAATTGTGGCCCTTATTTCTATGGCATATAGTACTTTCTTCATACATCTATCACAGCAGTTTTCAGATTGATTTTTTTAATTATTTAGATAAGATACATATCTTCTATATTACACAGTTATATCCTTGAGGGTACAAGAAACTACATTTTAGTCTTTGGATTCCTATTACCAAGTGGATTATGCCCAATAATGTTTTAATTGTCTAAATTTAATAAATATGTGACATTTATATATTGGTCACATATTTGTCACATATAATGTTTTAGAGCTTACAAAATACTTTCACATGCATTATTTCATTTAATCCTATAACAACCCAATGAGGCAAATATTTTTATTTTTATTTTTGCTATACTGCAGATGAGGAAATTAAAACAAGAATATTTAGGATCTGCTCAGCATACCACAGACTCTCCATAAATACTTATTGATTGATGGCTTGATGTAGCCAATTGCTCACAGCTCTCTGTGTTTTTACAGAAAACAAAAACATATGCAATTTCATTCCTGAACTTGTTGTCAGCAGTCTATGCTTCATATATGCTATTTAATCATTTAAAACTCAAGAATCACTTTTACAATCTTTTCTTACAATTCTCTACACAAGTATAAATTAAGATATGGTTCTGATCTCATCTTGGTTACCTTTCCTATAAGATTAGCACCATAATAGTTACCCACTTGTCAAGCCTCCTAAAATCTGATTTGATTGAGATAGCATTTACCAACTCCTAAGCATCCCTTAAAATTTAGGGGCTGTATAAATGCAAATGTTATTATAAAAGTAGGGAATGCAGCTATAGAATGCACATTTCTTATTTCAAAATGAAGGATTCCTTCCGTTATCTCCTGATAAGATTTTCCTACTATGTAATATATTTAGATAAGATTGTATACAATCTTTATAAAGTATGGGGTCTTAGAGTATACATATAAATAGAAATAGACCAGAAACTTTGAATATTAACTACATTTTTGAAATGGGGCTTACTAAAAGGTTCTGAATTAGAATTGGCCAAAGTTTTAAATGATTTTTCACTCTACAGCCCAGCTACTCCCAGGATTCATAGAGGAATCAGAATTTACATCATCTAGTTTCCCAAAGTCAGATACTTCAGGGTTAATAGCTATATGTTTAAATCTCCAACCCATTACTAATTTTTTATGCAACTCTCTGAGCCACAGCATCATCTTCTGTTAAGCGGAAATGAAAGAAAAATCTATCTCATAGGGTTGTTTGTGGATTATATATAATGATGAATATAAAGCTTGGCCTGGTGCCTGAAACATATTGTGTCCAATAAATATTATGATTTACTCTGTTGGAAATAAAAGAATAGAAGCAATAAAAATAGAATGGATTCAGAATGCCAAAAGACCAGGTGCCCTGCTGAGCATTTCATCTTCTTACAAAAATTCTATGAAGAAAATAAATTTCAATAATATTCCCATATTATTGACAATAACACTCCAGCCCAAAGAGTGGGTGATTTGGAGGTCTTACTCATGCACTATTATCTGTCATATGTGACACTGCCAGTAATTGATTATTCCACAGCTAACCACTTACTCTTTGCTTTTTCATTCATCTTTAAAAAGGACATCACCTGTTTTAGACCTCCCAATCTATTCTAAGTGTTTTGAAGTTATACAAGAAACTATGAAAATGGAGATGTTTCTTCCTTTTACTGCCCTCTGGACAGATCCTGAAGTCCTGTGCTATGAAGCCCACCTGTAAGTCATCGTCATCTATCAGCCTTCCATCAGTTTATTTCTGCCTTGCTTCCTGAGCATTAACAGTCTGAAACTGATTGGCACAGCACTGTCTATCTGCCAGACATGACAGGGCATAAAACATGGGGTGAAATTAAGCTGCAGACACTAGTAGTTCCAGCAGTGTTGTGATAAAACTTAAATTATAACTCAGAGAAGACAGTGTATACATTATATAAAATGCCTGGGCTCTTATAATGAGAGAAAACTTGAAAATACAGCTTACAGTCTCACTAAACTTGGAGGATAAAATGTTTTGTATGAATGAAATATGCCTTCAAAATATATAACAAAATGGCAATAGATACTTCTGTAAAAACTTGCTAAATATTAAAAATGAATAAAGCATCTTGTTAATTTAAACACCAGAGGTGTTTTGGTTTTAAAGTGCTGCAAGCATTAATATTCATTATGGAAATAAGATTTGATAACTATAGAAGAAACAAGCACAAAGCTTTGGTGATAACAGGAAATTATCTTCTCATTGCTCAGAGAACATTTTGCTCTCCATCTTCGCAAGTTAAACTTGACAGTGAAAGTTATGTTCTCTTTAGACTGTGGATTTTCTTCTATAAATGTGATTAGAATATAATTGATTCTAGTTAAATGCATCTTATAGACATTATTATTGATAGCCAGAGGGTTTCTAATCCAAGAAACTTTCCAATGGGAAAGAGGAGTCAAGTGAATAGTGTAGCCAAGTAACTTCTATTAGCTTTTTTCTAAGTTGGAAATGATACATACTCCATTTTCAATTTTTCTAAACCCATGCTCCATTGAGCTATATCAGTTTTCACCTTTAACATCAGCCAAATAGATTTGAAAGGAGATAAATTGAGATTCAAAGGATAATGTAGTTTTCAAAGCTATAATAAAGCCCACTAAAATGAACTGAGTAGCAGCTTGGAGCAAGTGTTAATTTTTTTTTTTTTTAACACACAGAATTGGTTTCTACTAGAACCACTTATTTAAAGATTCTCCCATATTTTATTAAAAACTGATATTTAAAGAGATTTTATAGCATGGCCTATAGAATCTCTTAGAGCTGCAGTACTGTGTGTGTGGAAGCATTAAATTTTAGCTCATTTTCTTTTATATCGTAAAATAGATATGTAGTATATTCCCTTAAATTATCACTCACAGAAACACACAGAATCCTAAGTTTACAATGTCTTATGCATTTTCTTTCTTACTGACTTTTTTCCTTACTATAAAAAGTGTGATTTCTTAGAGTGCTGGTTACACAGGCATTTATAACTAGAACTCTTTGGTACATTAAATTAGAAAAAAAATTAGAATCAAATAACTCCTAAAACAAACATTTGAAGTGAATTAGCTATTTTTTCTTTGAATGTATTATTATGAGCACAACTTAGGTAATCACAGCCTTAAAAATCTATAACAACATTTGCCCTCATATCTGTGCTTTCTGTCCCTATGATTGATCTGCCACTCACTATATGACCTTGGGCAACAAGCAATCTTCTGGTGCTTTGGTGTGGATTAGAGAAGTAAAAACGGATAACTCTTCTATAAACCATAGACAACACTTCAAGGTAATAACGGTACTGGGTAAATAAGGCAGAGTCTGCTTTATCAGCCACTATTGGGCTGCCTCTATCAGTTGTGCTGACTACCCCAGCAAACTTCCTTTTGGTGACTATGTGGCCAGGTGTATCTCCAGAGATAAGGAAAATCCCTAGGGAATTCAGTAGCACTTTATTGGAGCATCATCCTTTTAATTAGTGTGAAGTTTTCTATTTTGTGAATTTGAAAAGAAATTTTCAAGTATCTGTTATATATGTGTGTATAAAGCTACATATGTGTGAAAAGCATTTACAAATTCTAACTTCTGTTTAGCATTAGCATACTTATCACTAGGGTTATTCATAGGCAAAAGGCAGAAACAGGTCAGTTCTTTGGCTTACTCTCAATTCTGTTCTCTTCATCTCCCTCCACTCTTTATCCTTGTGTTTCCTATACCATTTCATCCTTATCTTTGGTCATAAGTAAGCGACTACTAACTACTACTTAAAAGTTAGCTTTTCCCGATAAAACAACATGGTTCAAAAAATGGAATTCAGGCAATTGCAGTATGTGATGAGAGTTAGATAATGTGATTAGAGAAAATTGTTGCAAAAATACTTACTCAATAAATACCATTTTTTCTTTCCTCTCCCAAGAAAGAGAACCCACAAATGCCACATATATCACACAGACATACAAACACACCCATACAAATACATATATAGATGTGCACTATTTGCATGATGAATGGATAAATAATACATTGTTCATTAGTCTATTTAATGTTGTCAGTCAAATTTATAGCTATATACCAATGTAGTCTCTTGTGTACTTTTATGGAAACAAAATCACATAGGAAATTGTGATCATATTAATATGTGAAAAAAAATCTACTTTTTGATTTTTTATTAGATTTAGGTAGAGACTCATTCCCTTAAACATCTACACTAGAGGCTAAAGTAAGTTGCTGTCACTGGCCAACAGAGATAGATGGACTTGGAGGAAGATAACAAGCATAGGAAGCCTACTGGTCTGGAGCCCCTTTGAGCTGAAATTCTTTCCAGCAAACAGTAAATCCATTGATTTCATATTATACTTTATGGGTTGCCTGCATTAGACACCTAAATGACTAATAGAAGACATGGATTGATCATGAGGAAATGTTGTATGACTAATAGAAGACATGGATTGATCATGAGGAAATGTTGTCTCATTACTAAGCATCTTAGATTATCTAGGCAAAAGAGATAACTTAGGACACTGGCTCTCAAAATGTGATCTCCAGACTAGCAGCACCTATATCCTCTGGAAAGTTGTTAGAAATGTAAATTCTCAGGCCCCATCACAGACCTACTGAATTAGAAATGCTGATGGTAGAGCCAGCACTCGGCATATTAATAAGTCCTCTAGAGAATTCTGATGTAAATTCAAGTTTGAGAACCAATGATATGAGCAGTTTTTTGAAGCCCGGGTAAAAGATCTAAAACTGATAGCAAGGACCAATCCATGCTTACAGTTTATTGAAAGTCATAAAACACAAGGCCTATTCAGATTTTTCTGAGACCATCAGCAGCAGAGCCAGTTCTTGTGTCCCAGTGTCCAGAATCACTGGTGGGTTGGGGTACATGGAAACATAGTTTTTATGCATGGGTCAGCAATTATGATGTGTGGGTGAGATCTAGTATCATGCATGTTTTTGTAAATAAAGTTTTATCTAACACAGCCATACTCATTCATCTACTTAGTGTCTATGGTGGCTTTTGTGCAGCAATAACAGAGTTGAGAAGTTGCAGCAGAGACCTTATAGCAGGTGATGAGAGTTAGATAATGTGATTAGAGAAAACTGTTGCAAAGACATTGCATAAAATCTCACTATTAAATTTAGATGTAGCCTGTAAATATGTAAATGTCCCTGCAAAGAATTAATCAGGGTACCATTAGTTAAAACCTGGTATCTTCTTGGGAATGAGCTTATATAAAAATATGCTATTCTGGAAGGTCACAGAAAGAGTCAAAGAAGATGGGGTCAGCATAGTAAAATTTCATTGAAAAAAAAAATAGAAGAAAGAGGTTTAGAGTAGACTTAGGACATTCATATGTTGTGACTTCCTTCTCATGCAAAATAATGGACTTTACCAACCAATCATGATATTCTTATTCTTGGAGCCCAAACTGGGCCTCACAACCCTTCTTAACACAGCTCTCTAGGCAGTCATTTCTAACCTTTTGGAGTTGATGCTTTAGAGAAAACTTATTAGCTATCCTGTATCTGTATTAAAGAATAAGACCAGCAAGGACTACCATCAAATGGCTCTCTAGGACCTCTATGGGAAAGTTCTGGGGTACAAGAGGAAAACTCAAGGAAAAGAGATTTCCTATAGAGAGTATCAATTAGAAAAGAGAAGGTAGGAGGGAGAGAAAAGATAATTCCAAGTACTGTTACATCTGCTGTTTCAATAATCCTCTCTATAGTCTCATCAGTTGGATATCACTATCTTCTGTGGTGCCTATAGGTCATAAGTAACTTTCTGGAGGTAACACAGACAACAAGTGATAATGATGAAGCATATCTGGTCTGATACTAAAGCCCACATTTTTCTGCTACCGCTTCTACCACTACACTGTTTTGCCTAAGGCTGCATTATTCCCAAATTTTACTTTTGTAATTAAACTGGACAGTATGGTTTGTCTAAATGTAGGACAAAGAGAAAGAGCGAAAGGGGATAGAGTGGAAAGAAGGGAGAGTGAAGGAAGCGGAGGGAGGTAAGACTGACTAACTGTAAGAGGAAGACATACAGACAGAGAAAGGCAAAGAGAGATAAACTGGGAACATAATTTAGGAAGTATATGGAAATGTCTTATAAAAGAAGAAAGTAAACAATAACAGAAAACCTAACATCAAAACTTTAGAAAGAAAGCAAAATGGAAAAGGCTTAAAATAACTGTACCCCTACACATAGCACAAGAAAACATCTACTGCTTTGTCTGACCCAGTAAGCAAATATTAGTGTACATGTCCTTTATTCTCTGGAGAGAATACTAATGATGTGGTGGCTGATGAAAGTTAGAGAAATTTTTAAAAAATAAACTCTTTTTAAAACTTCGGAGAGACAGGTCAAGACTAGATTTATAAGTAGGTAAAGTAGGTGATTGGTTTGAGAATAACCAGGAAGGCCCAGTTATTCCTAGGTCCTGGTTTTTCCAAAAAAGCATGTTTTGAATATCTTTCTTTTGATCTAAGCTTTGCCCTTTTCTGAATCTCCTTTTAAAGGTAAATGAATTTGGTAGTGATAACACATTCAATCAGAATTTACCAATGTGCAAAAAACAAAGGGTGAGCAATAATGTCTTGCCACATAAATTTAATTTTTTCAATGTTATATACCCATATGTTTGAATCATCCTTACATGTCTTTACAATTGTAATAAATTCTGTCTTGTAAATGCCACAACACTATGCCACTGTTAATCAAATATTTTTTCCTAGAATACGTGTTCTGCATAATTCTCTTAAGAGGGATAATGGTAAAAAATAAAATCAAGTAAGTGTGAAAAATGTGGCCTATTTTTTCCTTTTATGGTATGTCATAATTAGCAAAAGTTATAAATGGCTTGGAGAAGCCCTAAAGTAATGGTATTTAACCAATTTTTGCCCAAATATATTTGTCCAAGAGAGTTTTTATCCCCCCACTCCTCACAATTTGCATTCATTAAAACACTGGAATACAGTTTTGGAAATTAGACTGTCATAATATAAGCACTTCTTTCCACTCATATATTTTTTTTCTTAGTCTCATCTGAAGCTTTAGTAAAGACACCTCTATGACTTTATAATTTGCAACAATGATCTGGGAGACTTTTAAAAATCAGTTTTTAGATCTTGTTCTGAATGAGTTATTCTAAGGAGTGGTCAGGAATGCACACTTCTACATTCTGACAAATAACTTACATAAGAGTCATTTCTAAGACTATATTCTGAAACATTAAGGAGATAAAAGGCTATCTGCTTTAAGAAATCCATGTTTTGATCACTAAATGATCTTACTTAGGTAATTTCGTAAAATTAGAGAACAAAGACTTATCACAAATGTTAGATTCTTTGGGATTTTTCCTTATCCTCCTGTCTTCTTCCATTTTCCACTTGTTTGGACAAAACCTCTTTTTATCCCCTTATTTTTGGTCCCATCATATTATTCTGGATCCAGTTTATGTCCTTGCCTTCTTGACTTTATTGTATAATTTGACTTTTGACAGAAGGACATCTGATACCCATTCATCTTCCTGAGGTTCACAAATGCATCTTTTTCCTTCCAGAAAGTCTCTCAGTACCATATTCTGTTCTCTGAGGCTCATACAAACATAAGCAGGCTGATGATTTTTTTGTGCTTTTTCTAGAGGGAAAAAGGGGATAAAAATAATTTTACTGTATCTGAGATGCTGGATCAGAAAGGAACTTCCAGGAGAGAGTCTGAAATTCCTTTTTATCTGTCCTCACCTAGTCATTCACGTCCCTCCTGATCTCTGTGCTTGCTTTGACCTCATCTAATAGAGGAATGGGAGATGTCTGAAAAGAGAAAGATTCCTTGGTAAACTGATATTTCTTTCAATGAAAAGAGGCTCTTATAATACTTAAGTCAAGTTCCACAGAGGCTCTTATCTTACTCCATGGTACTATGAAGTACAACAAGAAGAGCTAATTATTCCAGGGGCTGTTTAGGTTAGTATCATAAAAAATGGGAGAAGTACTTCATTTAGCAAATACTTTTAAAGGCCTTCTCTATGTCTTGAGGATTCAGCAGTAAATATATATACATACATACATATATATATATATATATATATATATATATATATATATATATGTACAGAGAGAGAGAGAGAGAGAGAGAGAGAGAGAGAGAGAGAGAGAGAGAGAATCTCTGTTCCCCTGAAGCTTATGTTCTAGATAGATGATATAGACAATGAACAAAATAAGTAAAAACAATATATAATATATAAAGATAGGTTCTATGGATAAAACCAAAGCATAGAAAGAGTAGGGAGTGTTGGGCATGGCTGGAAAGTATGGAATTACTATTTTATACAGGGTGATCCAGGAAAATGTGAATGAGTAAAGAATTGGAAAAGGTCAGAAAAGAAGCCATACAGATATCTGCAGAGACAAGTTCCAGATAGAAGAAACACATCTGCAAAGGCCCTGAGGTGAGAGCAGTCCTAACATGTATTACAAACAGCAAAGGGGTCAGGGTGCTGGAGAGAACAAGCAGGGAGATGTGTAGTAGCAGATGAGGTCAGAGAAATGACTGGAATAAAATCCTCAGGACTTTATAGGCTATTGAATTTTTTCTTTCTGTCTTTGTTTTTTCTTTCTATTTTTTTTTTACTTGGATTGAAATATAAAGTTACTAGAGGTTTGGAGCAGAGGAAGGACATGTTCTCACATATGTTTAACAGGATCCCTATTGGTGCTTGGTTGAGAACAGACTAAAGGAATCAATGGTAAACACTTTTGGGGGAGGTCATCAAGAAGGTGTGACTGACCATTTAACACACAGAGCTAGACCATGGCAAATGGAGGCTCCACACTCCCTCCTCTGCTTCAGAATTATGTTCTGCTTGCCCTTCCTACTCCCAGAAATTGCTCCAAGGATACAGCCTTGAGATAAAAATGTAGTGTTGAGACTATTTGCACTGGGTAGGTAAATCCCCCAGCTGGAGTCCCTTTATAAACTTTCAACATTCTGGTGAGTGGATGCAGAGATCTAGCCTTGTAAATTAGTTCCCTGGCATGTTAAACCAGCCAACTACCAATCTGGAGTGGTCCGCCTTTTCCCTGGTCCCTCTGTGCACTTTCCTCACTCACTTCAGTATAGGGACTTGTTTTAGATTACACGTGGGAAGCTCCTAAAGTGCTTACAACCCAACACACAGGAAGACCAGTTAGGAGATTACAGCAATTTTTCAGGAAATAGGTAATGGTGGCTGAGATCAGGATAGACAAGGGGAAGCAGATGTGGGTATATTTAAAGATGGAGACATCAAAATTTCCTGATGGATGAAAGATAAAGAGAGGATTCAGAGGTGACCCCAAAGTTTTGGGCTTGTATACTAGATGAAGAGAATTGACGTTAATCAAGAAGAGAAAGATGGCAGGAGGAACAAATCTGCGGGCGAAGATTAGATCAATTTCGGACATTTTAAGTTTCCAATGCTTACTTCAAGTTTAGAGTTCATCGTAAAGATCTGGGGTGGACACACAAGCTTTAAAATTAAAGAGGAAAGGAAGAAGCTATATATTTTTTGTGTTAGACAACACATGCATACTTTCTAATGTAGACAATGGTGTGTAATGGATTTCTTCTTATCAAATGATAGCATGATCTGTAAAGCTTTTCTGTAGACTAAACCTCAGATTTAATTTTATGTTAAAACTAGAAAACAATTTTAAAACACCAAAACCCCTAAGTACTAGGCAATTGCCTTATAATTCCATACTATGATTTGTTTCATCTTTCTCTCTTGTACTAGTCACTGCAGACATTTTCATAGCTTCTGGTCTCAGCTATCAAAGCTTATAATTAGCTATGCTTTAGAACAGGTTCATTAATCCTTTAAAATGTTTCTCTGCTATTTGCTTTGAACTCTAAATGTTTCTATTGGCCTTCGTCAGACCAAATCATTTCTTCTTCGGTCCAAAGTTCAAAACCGTTGTGTGGAAGGGTTTGGCTGAAGGGTTTTTCAAATGAGCTGCCCCTAGGCTAACTCATAGTTAATTTTTACATAGTTAATTTTATCCACTCAGAACTTCTCCTTCTGTGTGAGTGAGCTTTACATTTGACTTCCTGTTTCCTTAATAGTTTGGATAATTTCTTCTGATAACAAATAAAATAAAGCTAATTTGTTTCCTTCTCTCAGGTGTGGCATATCCTGACTTGTCAACATCCAATTATAAGCTGCTTCCATTAATTAATAGCCACGCTCTCTTACCACTACTTCCTAATGCATAGGAACTGCAATGGTAGGAGTGGTGAGGCCAGAGAAATAGACTGAGATCACTACCTTTCCTATAATTTTGCCTGGATAAAGCTCTGCTTCAGGAAAGAAAAATTTACTATTATTTCTCCTCTATAACTAAAAGTTAGGATGAGTGAGCTTTTCCTACCACTTTTAGATGTAAGAGGCTGGCAGAAAAATGCCAAAAATTATCTTAACATTCTACTGGTTTCTAAGGACAACATTTGAATATGGAGAGAAGCCCCCCCTCCAAAATGCAGAAATGGTTACCAAATCAATAGCACATGGTTTGCTTTTTCCAGAATCAAGAAATGTTATTTCCACTGGGATGGGTCAAAGAGGCCCTTTAGGCTGGAATGCACTACCATCATTTATGTACGATTATCTTGATACAGTGTGTTCCAAGTTTAAAACAAAGGACTTTCAAACCGATTTTTGGAACATGATCAACCTTTAATTGCTTATAAAGAAAAACTCATATCTTAAGTAACTGCTTAAGATTAAAAAGGGGGGATAGAAAAAGAAAAAAAAAAT
The DNA here is from genome assembly GCA_004027375.1 of Macroglossus sobrinus. Classification (NCBI taxonomy): domain Eukaryota; kingdom Metazoa; phylum Chordata; class Mammalia; order Chiroptera; family Pteropodidae; genus Macroglossus; species Macroglossus sobrinus. Next base: position 420,628 of record PVKZ01001027.1, on the reverse strand, counting down.
AAAAGATGGGTCTGAAGTTTTGTATCAATTAAGAAGAGAATTATGAAAAGGATTTAGAGGCTTTGTGTATAAAGTTCACATTCCAAGGCCAATTTTTGTGTTAGTTATAGGCTGGCCTACAGGTTCAGAACAAAGTTCCTGAGGTTACTCTTATCTATCTTTCCAAGCTAGTCAGAACTGAAAGATAGTCAAAGTAGTGATCATTTTTCTAATATTAAGAAGGGTAAGAAGCAAGATTTAAAATATGATTAAACTTTCAGTGCTTGATATTCCATGGAGAACAGAAAACTTGAAGCTGCTGTGTTCAAGGCATCCACTTTCTCTTCTCTCTCTCTCCCTCTTTTCCTCTCTCTCTCTCTGTATGTATGTAAGGGGTTGGGAGTAGTGATGGAAGAAGAAGAGAGTAAAGAGGTGAGGAAAAAGCATTAAGTAAAAGAGTACTTTTTATTGTTTAAGAATAGGTCTACTTAGAGAAAGTATAGTTAACTAAAACCTTTTAATCTAGGATCCATGAACCCCTAGGTAGCATTACTTATATTGTATTATTACAGGGTTTCCAACCCTTTAATAAATGTAGAAATTCTGATTCAATATGGTCAAGAAAGCCATGATTTCAATAATCTCCTCAAGTCCACAGTGATCCTGATGCCAGGTTTTCTTACTCACACCATCAGAATTTATTATTCGATCTTTCTATAAATGGGGTTGATAAACTCCCTCAAATTATAAAATATGGGATATATTTTCCTTTTGCTAGGGAAGAAACCCATAGGTTATGCAGACTCTTACAGGGTTCCATGACCTTTCCAATGTGCTTAAAAATAATAACAAAAAGGACTGTATCAAAGGAAATCAACTTTGCCAGTATTGAAGTTGTTCTATTTATGCTACCTGAAGATACAAGGTAAGCTATTTATCAAGAGGATCTGGGGCACAGCATATAACAACTAGGCCAAGTTAACTGACAACCTATACTTGTGCTAAAGAAACATCTAAATAAAAATAGAATGATATTTCACTTAGCACAAAACCCTCTAGGTCCATCCATGTTGTCACAAATGGTAAGATTTCATTTTGTTTTAAGTTAGACAGAGAAAGACAAATACCATATGATTTCATTTATATGTAGAATCTAAAAAACAACATAAATGAAAAAACAGAAACAAACTCATAGATACCAAGAACAAACTGATGGTTACCATATGGGAGGGGGTGTTGAGGGGATGTAAACTAGTCACAGGAATGTAAAGTAGAGCATAGGGAATATAGTCAACACTATTGTAATAACAATGTATGGTGCCAGGTGAGGACTAGGCTCATTGGAGGGACCACTTCGTAAGTTATAAAATGTCTAACAACTATGCTGTACACCTGGAACTAATATACTATTGAATGTCAACTGTAATTGAAAAAATAAAAAAAGTAAATGATATTAAAGTATGTGAGAAATTAATAACTAATGTAGCAAGCAGATCTCTGCTCTCTCACTGTTCTGCACTGCAATGCCTAAATAATCTGCAACTGTGTAAGTGGAGAAATTGAATTATCTTGTTTTTTGCCAGCCAGGTACCAATTAGTATTTTGAAGGCAGCTTGTTGTAAGCATAAAAACAGCTGCTCAGTGTTTGTTTATTTCTTAGTATCTTTAACATAATGGTCAATCTCAAATCATAGCCCTCTGAACAGAATTTAAGAGAAAGTGGGAGAAAGGTCCATGGCTAAACTTGTCCTGGGCATGCAAGGCTGGGCTTCCTGCCATGTAGACATCTCTGTGAAAAGAGATAAATGAATAAAATAACTCCTTGTTACCGTAGTGAAGGAAGGAAGTATTCTACAACCAAGTTTGCAGACTTCCACTTTTTTCTGGGCATTGAGTATTTATAGGGGATCTATATAAAACTACACCATTATATAGTTCATAAAGGTAAATTATTGACCCGCTGGTAAACTGGGATCCATTTAATCAGTTGCTAAGAGCCCAGATCCTATCGGGTGTCTGTGATTTCATAGCATTCTCTAACCAACATCTCACAAAATCAAATATCAGTTTTTGCCTATGCCAGATTATAATTTATCATTACAGTTTATTTATCCAGTTATTCCTTCTTTTCCTCTTTCTCTCTTTTTTCCTTCTTCTCTGTCTTCTCAAAGTTTATCCCTCTCTTCCTTCCTTTTTCCTTCTCCTATCCTGTAAATATTTAATGAGCATATATATATATATATATATATATATATATATATATATATATACTAATATTTCAGTGTTTTCTATATCTTTCTAGTGTGTAAAATAGGAAACCAGCAAATGTACTCTGAAATAATTACTTAACTAACAAGTCATTAATATAAGCTACCTTCCCCAGAAAAAAATTCCAAATCACTGGTGCCTTATCTACTTAGATATTTGACTACATGACTCCTGACTTATCACTGGATCATAGTTCCTCTCTATTTTTTTGTGGCCTTTGGGTCTTTTTGGTCTTTTGTTTTCTTCTATCTCTGTTTATGATGTGCCATAATCTCTTAGCCTGGCTCTGGTGGAACATGTCTCTGCTTAGTGTAGATAACTTAATCCAAAGTCCATCTGCCTCTATATGCTTTAGATGTTATTATTGTAAAAGTCTATGTCTATGAGTCATAATTTTTTAAAGCACATAATTTTTTATGCATACTACTTGTTTTATTTCTGATTAATCAGTTTATCAAAGTGGCCAATTTGAGTTCTCTTTGGACACAGTGTATACACAAATATACAATATTCGATATATACTTTAAACTATATATATTTTAAAGTACAGTTTTATCTATTTAAATTTTGATTTTGAAGCTGCTGCTTCCTTTCCAGGGGGCACAAGAAAAAACAATTCTAATGGTACCCATTGAGTCACATACTAAAGACATTAAGGGCAAGAAATAAATGGGGAGACACAGAAAAATCTAGCCAGTATGTCATAATATATACTGCTGAACGGTTCAAATTTGTTGGTTACTGACAGTACAAATTTAATTTATTTCTAGAGGAAACAAGATGTAAAGATAGATTATCTTGATGCTCTTAAAATTTATGATGAGATTTTAAAAGGTTTGTGATTTTTTTCTCATGCTATGAGTAATGATATTATAAATATAGTTTCAACTCAAATACTTTCCCTTAAAGAGGTCCCATTCATTTTTGGTTATAGGAGCTAGATTCACATTTACCAAGGTTGCCTTCTATTTGCAATGTTATTTTAATGGAAAATGTGATTAATCAGTACTTTCTGGTTCAAACTCACACATGTTGCTCTTCAATTTTCTTAACTAAGTTACTTGATATGTATGAAAATGAAATAATTGTCTCCTATGATTTTTTAAATATTAAACTATATGGAGATAAAATATAAGATTACTTGAATGATGGATACTCAAAATGCATTTTAGAGGGATATCGCTTTGTCATTAATGTTGACTGCTGTCAGCAGAAATGTTCTTTTGAAAACCACTTAAGAGATCTCTACTTTTCAACTATTTTCAGCAGTGAGGTATTATATTAATAATACATAAACACAGTGAGCAGGTTATTAAAAGAACCATGATTTAGTAAGAAAAGATAGTTTTATATCCTTGTAAGTGGTAAAATTAAGGTTAAAATATATTTAAGGAAATATCAAATAAAAAAATGTAAGGAGCTTGAAAGGTAAAAAAGTAAGCACTAAATAAAAATATACTATACACTATTATTTGACAGTAAAGGAGAAAATGAAAATACATTAATTACATCAAGACTCATAAAGAGCCAATAGATACTTTCTCAGGAAATAGAAAATTTATTGATATAAATGTGAACACTAGAATCAAAATGCAAATCATTTGTTCTAGTTAGCTATTTTTACATGGCAAATCATCTAAAAACTTATTGACCTAAAACATCAACAATCATTTTATTATCTCTCAACTGTTTTATGGGTAAGGTATTTGAAAATGACTTTCAGCAGTTCTGGTTTAAGTAACTTATGTTATTCCAGTCATGTGGTGGCTGGAGCTAGAACGACCAAGGACTAGAGCAACTAGGATCTGTCCAGGCATCTGGGTCTCTCTATGTGGTCTCTGTAAGTTTGTTTGGTATTCATTACAGCATGATAGTCTCAGTACAATAATTGTTTCTATGGCAGTTGCATTTTTCCAGAATGAACAGCCCAAGAACTAAAGTAGAAGTGCATGGAATTTTTATGACTTTGCTTTGAAAACCATAGCATCTCTTCTACCTTAATTATTAGTTAAGGTAGCCAAAGGCCAGTCTATGTTCAAAGGGAAGAGGACTAGACCTTGTCTTTCCAAAAAGAGATTGATAAAGTCAAATAAAAGGAAGACATAGGGAATGGGACATAGTCTTATAGCCATCTTTGGAAAATACTATCTGCTAAGCCTTCTGTATTATCAGAAGAAATATATAACAAAAAAAAACTGAATATAAACTGTGGATTATAACATAAAATATAATAATAGTAGCACCATATGCCTAGGACTTTTAAAAATCCTTTATAAATATTAACCTAATTAATCCTTACAATAATTCTGAGAAAAATTCCCATTTTATAGATAAAAAATTGAAGTGAGAGATAAAATAAGTTGCTGAAGGCTTCACAGCTAATTGATTATTAAGCTAAAGTTTAAAAAAAGAGTCTCACTCCAGAGTACATTTTCTCAATCCTTTCATCAAATATCTCTCATAAGAACAGAATGAAGACCTAATTGAGGTATTTTAACAAAAAGTGTCTAAATTCACTAGTTAGAAAGAGAAGCTTTCAAATTCAATAAAAAGGAAAACTCCAATTAAATGTTATCTGAGAAATGTATGTTAAACAAAGTAACACAAAAGTTATGAAAAGAGAGTAAAACATATCTGCTAATGCAAACAACCACATTCCTAAACAAGGTTTAACTCAAGGCAAAGAACATCCCACAAGGAAAATATGCTATCATAATAAGAGTACCAAGATCTAAGAATTACTCATATCTATGCTTCAAATAATATAGCATCGATGTTCATAAGGCAAATATATATATATATTTGGGGTAATTAGCTGAAATGCTTTAAGAGTAGGATATTTAATTTACCTCCTTCTATCCTTAACAGAGAAGGTAAACAAAAACAAACAAAGTAGGGATTATTAATAAAATCAGAGAAAAGTAAACAATAAAAATAAAAATATTTACTTTCAGAAAATAAGAAAAAAACATGTTCTTAAATAATTTTTGGTAAAATGCAAATCATAGTGAGAATGACAGATATTTAGAAAATAATAGTAAAAACTCTACATCACATGTATGGGAGCCAGCTAAAACATGCAGAAAATACATACAATTTCAAATTACCCACTAGACCTACCCAAATAATCATGTTAATTAGGCTCTTTCTATTGTTTTTAATTTTGTCCATCTTATTATGCAACTGGTAAACAAATTTTAAAAAATAAGCCTTTGGTTAACAATATTTTCAGCAATAAAATAGGTAAACTATTAACTAATCTAGTATAGAAAAATAGAAAAATATAATTATATAAAAGATAAAAAAGGTAACAAAAATAACTAGAAAAATATTTTAAAAACACTGAAGAAATTGCTTGTCTTTACTCAAATAAATTTGAGAGCCTGAATAAATAAATCATTTTCAAAGAAAATATGTTGCCAGAATATATGAATTATTGTAGACAAAAATGATCTCATAAAAGTTCCACTAACTTCTAGTTCCTCCAATAAATTAATGAATACATTACTTAGTTATAAATTAATAAATGATTTATAGAAAAATGATTTTATAAGAGAAATTCTACCATTTTAAGAAACAGAAAGGTCCTGTTCTGTTTAAATTACTGCACAGAAAAGAAAGATTCCACATCTCTCTCTGTTTCAGAACAGGAAAAGGGATTATTTTAAGGCAAAAAAAAGTGCATATACAAAAAATATATACTATGTTCACATATGTATCAATGCTTAACTTTCAAATTATAAGCAAACTGACTCCAAAAATACAATATACTAATAATAATCCATAGAAAAATATGGCTTATTCCAGTAATACAAGATTGCTTCAACATAAACATATTTACACAATTGATAATATTAATAAATCCACATAAAACTCATTTAATTATTTCCACTGGTACAGATAGGTATGCAATAAATATGTAAATATGTCAACATCTTTTAAAACATAGTTTCTTAATGAAATGAAAATATATGGATACTTCCTCAATCTAGTAAAATGCACACAAAGATACACTTAGAACATTATAATATAAAATAAAACATTCACATTAAGAATAAGGCAAAGTTGTCCTTTGTCATCACAAATATTAAACATTTCTCCAATGCTATTAGTTTAAGCAATTAGACAAGAGAAAAAAATGAAAAGTTGTAAAAGTTTGCAACAAATGGTATAATTATCAGGATTTCTAAACCTATATTTATATACTGAAAGAACCCAGAGAATCACTTAAAACTATAAAAAATAGATAAGAGAATTGTGTAGGGTAGTTGCTCAAAACTAACATAATGGAATAAATTGACTTTATATATACAAACAATAGCCTTTTACAAAGAAAAGCAGAGGAAAAAAACTCCATTTACAATGAAAACAAAAAGTTATATGTAGAAACAAATTTGACTAAAATATGAAACATTTAAATGATTTAAATTCCTAATTTTGACTAAAAACAAAAAGATTTAAACAAATACAAAATTACTACATTTTCTTAGATAGGAAGAGTAAGCATTTTAAGGATATCAATTCACCTAAGTTAACTCAAAAAATTGATAAAATCTTAATAAAAATACTCATATATATATAAAATCTAGACTAGTTAAGTCTAAAATTTAGAAGAAAAAATATAAACAAGGATTTCCAGGGAAATTCTGAAGAAAAAGGCCAGAATAATTAAGAGAATCTAGTTCACATAATACTAAAAAATGTTATAAAGCTAAAATAACTAAAACAGTATAGTATCAGTTATTAGAATAGACAAGACCAGAAATGAAATTTAGTATGTAACAAAGATAACATTTCAAATCTGTAGAAATATCAAGTACTGTTTGATAAAATGCTATCAGTTGGTAGTAATCTGGAAAAATAATAAAGTTGGTTTTCTACCTCATACATTTTATCAATATAAATTCTAGATTGATCAAAATTTTAACATAAATAAATGCAAAAAATATTAGGAGAAAACTTAGGTGAATATTCTATAAGAATCTCTGAGGTGTGAAGATTTTTCTAAGTATTACACTACACTTTGAAACTATTAAAAGGAAAGAATGTATAAATTCGATGTTTAAATACTCAGGGGAGTTTGCATGGCATAAAAATGATCAAGTCAAAAGATAAATGGCAAACCATAATGTGGTAATTTATACTATGAAGGGTTAATTACCTTAAAGAGCTCTCCCAAATCCAAAAGAAATAGACAATTTGCATAAAAACACACAAAATGCTATTGATCATCTTTACTCGTTGTAAGAGAAATGCAAAGTAAAACTACAGTGAGACATTTTTGCCTTTTTCATCACAAATGAGAAAGTGTGCTGCCTAATATATTGGGGACAATGAGAAAAGTTTAAAAATACACTATGCTGATAAAAGTATTGGTAAAGAGATTGTGTAAATGGGAGAGAAATTGGTTTAAACTTTGGAATGGTAATTTGGCATATCTATCAGAATTACATGCACATATCCTTTGACTCAAGCATTTTGCTTCTAAGAAATTCATCCCCTAGATATAAATTTGAGGAATAATAAAACATATTGAAAAAAAATCTAAATATTCACCAGTAGGGATCTCTCAAAATAGAATGTTTTTTTAAAAATAGTGTGTGAATTCTTTATGTACAAATATGAAAATATTTCTGAAGCATTATTGTATTATGTGTAAAGGTGCATGTATTTCCTGGACCACCTGCTTGAATATGCATAAATTATCTTTGGATGAATATGCAAGAAACTGGTAAATGAAGTTGCTTCTTGGAAACAGTGGTAATGGAGAAAGAAGTGAATTTACTTTCACCAGTCATACATTTTTACTTTTCAAAGTAAAGTAAGTACATAAATACTTAGGAAAAAATAGAGAAAATATTTTCATTTTCAACTAATCTTGCCATTTCTTTTCTTTTTTTTAATATGTAAATATATTTTTAAAATAGAAAAGTCTTGAGAACTATCATCTGGTAAGAGGTCTCAAGTACCACTAAAAATAATAATTATTTTTTTCCATAACAGTCTTTGGTTTCTTGTGCATTTGTTTGTTTGTTTGTAACTGTCAAAGAGACACCTTACACTATTAAGACAGTAGCTAAGAAAAAAATGACCCTATTATTTGCTGTGTTTCCAATATCTAGCTCAGTAAAGTTTAAGATAAGTTTGTGATTATGTCCGTATATAATCTCTTGGATTCATAGGATCTGAGTCAAAATGAATCTTAAATGTTCTACTTCTGTCCCTTCAGTGATATGCTAATAAGTGTTCTGGCTCAGCTTCTGTTGAAAGATGTGAAAGTTTGGCAATTCTCTTTGTTATAATTAAAGTTAAAATCTTTACTGAAAGATTTGCTCAGAATATTATAAAAATTTCTTAGATTATTTTATTTTCTATGTACATTTTGAAAAAAAATCATGATATACAATCTTGTTTTGCTGCGAAGTCCAATTTTGTTAGAACACTATGCCTGTGCATACACCTCATAGCTCTTATTACACAACCTACTTATTTATCTGACTTTTCTCTAGATTGTTACTTACCTTAATCCTCACTGCCTACTTAGCACATTGCCTGGCACATAACAGGTAATTAATAAATGTTTTGTGATAAAGGCATGCATTTCATAAAATACAATGGTTATTTTTTTCTAATATGCTCAGAAGTTTGAAAATTTATGGACTGCTTTCTTCATGTTGTGGTAATTCAACTTGATTTTCATATTTAAAATGAATGTGTTTCTCTAAGTCAATATGTGCTTCTGCTAACCTGAATTAACAAATACCTATTAAATTTCCTATTCTCACCTGACATTAAAGCAATAATAAAGAGGTTTATAACATATCATCCTAGTGCATCCAATACTAGAATAATACATGAAAATATCAGTTCCCCAAAATGAGTACCATGGAATGATGATGATGATGATGATGACAATGATAATAATAATAATAATAATAATAATAATAATAATAATAATAATATTGTAGTTGTGACCTCCAAAACTACAGGTTATAAAGATACCAAAATGAATATCCTCACAGTTGTTTTGTAGGAGCTGAAATTAAAATCTAAATATCAGTTAAATTTCATTTAGGAAAAAAGGAGAGACTTTCTATACAAAATAAACTCTAATTAGAAAACAAACAAGTCAACAGCACTCCCTCCACAACAGGGAATTTTTTAAAGAAGGGAGTTCTACATTCTCAAGTAACACAGAGCTATTAAGGGGTATGCAATACAATAAGTATTTAAGCTAATTATGCCAGGAAAGATTCTAAACTGCAAAATATTGACTGAGAGAGGTAAGTTTCCCTCAACTTATATTAAGCAAAAGGATAGCGCTGGTGTATAGGTTTGAGTTGGACTTAATGACTTCACATACTTCCAGTTTTATCATTTTATTTCTTTTAAAAACAAAATAAAAAAGACCTCTAAATTTAGGAGAAGAAATAGGTTTAATGTTTCTAAGACGAATGATACAGTCTTTACCTGGGGTAACATCCTCACTGCATAAGTGAGATCTAGGTCATAGAGGTTAAAGCAATGATTTTCCCAAGTTTAGTCGGTTTTCTTAAGGAAAGATCAAACATTTACATCTTGTTTCAAAGATAAAATTATTTCTAAAAAGTCAGTATTTAGTAAGAATATACTTTCTTCAAAGGTATGACTCATAATTTGCAAGATGTTCTCAATAAAAATCTGCATGTAAGTTTAGTTGTTCTGTGAAGTTGAACATTTTAATTGCAACAGGTCTATTCAATATAGAAACAAGTGATAAATAAATAATTAAGTATTCTCCAAAAAAATCTATCTTTTGCTACACATTTCTACATGTAGAATAATGTCAGCATTTTAAAATTCCCATGATAAAATGTTAGAAAATAAAGTGAAAGTTATTCAAAGTGACTTTGGTTAAAGACAATGGATCAATTTCTATGTATTTAAATATGAAGGTGATTCTACAGAGAAATGAGTGTTTTTTTCCAAATTAAATAAATAAATCACTGTGCAAGAACTCTGCCCTGGTTGCCAGCTTTAACAGCTAGGCTAGAAGATTCAGTGTTTCTTGTTTCCCTATTCCCTCCTTATTTCAAAATCATAGTGCTGTCTTTGGGATTCTAATATCTCTGTCCTCATTTTTCCTCTCCTAAGGAGGAAAGTGTGCTTCTTGAGACAGTATGCCTTTTGATGTTGAGCTCCTCCTTCCCTAACAACCTATTTGTTTTCCCTCATCCCCCCCTTATCCTCCTGTTCCTCTTTCAATTTCTCCTCTTTATAAAATTCACCTACTACCTGAGGGGATGGTCTTTAAATAAATGTGCCTGTGCTCTGGCAATTAGTGAGCTGCCCTCTCTACCTCATTGGTCCTCAGACTTTACTGTATATTAGAATCACATGGGACACTTGCTTTAAAATGCAGATTCCCCTATGAATAGGTTTGCTAGGGCTGCTATAACAAAGTACCAAAAAGTAAATAGCTTGAAACACAGAAATTTGCCTTACAATTTGGCACCTGGAAGTCCAAAATCAAGATGTTGGCAGTGCTGGTTCCTTCTGAGGGCTGATAGAGAGAACATTTTTCATGCCTCCCTCCTAGCTTCTGCTGCTTGGGGCAATCTTTGGTGTTCCTTCGCCAAAGATATCTGCTTTCATTTTTACCTGACATTCTTGCCATGTGTGTATCTGCGTCTAAATTTTTTATAAGGATAACACTCATAGTGGATTAGAGGCCTACCCTATGCCAGTATGACTTCATCCTAGCTTGACTAATTACATCTGCAATGACCTTATTTCTAAATAGGATCACATTTTAAAGTACTGTGGGCCAGGACTTCAACATAAGAATTCTGGGGGGACACAATTCAATTCATAACACTCTTCTTGAAAGTTTGACTCAGTATGTCTGAAATGATGATCAGAAAACTGTACTTTTAACAAATAAACCTGGATATTTTGATGTAAGAAGTTATCAGCTAACCATTCTTTAGCAACCACTGAAAAGACTTGGAAGCAAAAGCTCACTTATGAGTTTTTAGAGTGGAGATTCTCTCCTGGAGATTATTGCAATGTTTCTTCCAGCTTTTTCCATCAGAAAGGCTTTATGCTAACATTTCCTTTAGAGTCATATATATATTTTAGAAAACAAAACAAAACAAATCAATTTAGAAAACCTGGGCCCAAATCCTGCTCCTGTGACTCCATCATTCATTAGTGTATCATCTTACAGAAATAACCTAACTTTTGTGAGTCTCTGTTTTTACAAATGTAAAATAGGGATGATCTGAGTTGGGAGAAACATGGGGAAAATGCCTGGCACAAAATAAATGCTCAATAATTACTAGCTATCATTCTCTACCTCAAGCTTGGGTCATGGCACAATATAATATTATTGGAATGTCTGTAGTAATAGACATTCTTCAGACAAATATTCTCTATCTAAACATCCAGTAAACAAACAAGGGGTGAAAAAAATTATTAAAAGTAATTTTTAGTTATTTTTTATTGCACAAAATAGTGCATGTTTATTGTGTGTCAGAATGTAAACTAAGGCAGAGGCCTTGTTTCATTCATTGCTATAACCTTTGTACATATTATAGTACTTAGGATCTTATAGGTGCTCAATAAATAATTGAAAATTAAATAAATTTACATATAACTAGAGAAAAAAGTGGGAAATAATTCCATTATTCAAATACAACAAAATGTATAGTCTTTCATATATAATATTTGAGATGGTATATTACAAAATAATCAGCAATGAAAAAATTATGTGACATTAAATATTCTTATAAAAGATTATTTTAACTGACAGCAGAGTATTTCAATGTGTTCACGTACCATAATTTATTTAACCATTGTGGGAGGACTTTTTTATTTTTGTTTACCCTTCTAAGCAATCCTTTGATATTGTTGGTATCATTTTCTTGTAACAAGCTCCCTGGAGAGAATTTGCTGAGTCAAAGGAGGAAGTATCCTATGTGACTTGGGCGGTATAAAGATTATTTCCAACCACAGAAGTATTAGAGTAATAGTAGTGCCTCCCCTTACCAGCTTTTACAAAGAAGGGTGTCCCTTCTGGCTTAGTCTCTGAGGAAGGGAAACTGGAGTGGCAGATAGTGAGACAGGCAAAGAATGAGGGGCAGATAGTGAGACAGGCAAAAAATGAAAACCAAAGAACCATAGTGAATTGTAATAAACATCACTTTTAATAAGTATCTCAGTAAAGTTTTCCATAAAGAAAGTGAATGAGCTTACAGGAAAGATATACACTATAAAATAAGACAATAATAAAATGATCAATAAACAGATCAAGAAAAATACCATATCATACAAAATATTAGCACCAATGGAAGACATAAAATAAATAATTGTATAAAAAAATTTTATGATTAGAATATAGCACTTGTTATGAACTTCCGGAAGCTCTTAACACAAAGCCTCTGGATCCCAGGATGTTCAGTGAGACACAATTTCATGGGGTATAACAAGTGTAAAAAGGAGGAAATTAATAAAATGAAAAAGTGTTTAGAAAACAATGAATTAAAAAACAAACACAATTTTTCCCCTGTTATTTGTCATAGCCTTTAGTGCACATTCTGATGTGCACTCCAAGTCTCCATAAAGGGTCCTAGAGTATATATAGCCTTTTCAAAACTTATTTGAAAGCACTTTTATTCACTGAATGTCTTAAGAGGATAGGGTTCCATGAAATACGCTTTGAAATTGTCTTCCAAGGTATTAAAAGCCAGGTTACACTATCACTGTAGCATGTATTTTTTACTTAGTTGTATTTTTCCTAGACCTCATTCATATCTATATCTATATCTATATATCTATATTTAATGTCTACATGTTTATCTACATCTACTTCTCTTTATGTATACATTCATACTCCTTTCTCTTTCTCACTCTGTCTCTCATTCATTCTTTCTCTCATACATACACACATACACACACCATTTTATTTTATTACATGTATTCCTTGTGAGTTATTTTGATTTTTTTGTGGAATTCTTTACAGGAAGGGTTAATTATTAGTTATCTAAATAAGTAATGCTTGTTATTTTTACATCTATGCTGTAACAAAAGGATCTATCCAAAGAAGTTGTGAAATATATTCTTTCTTTTACTGTATTTGTATAATTTTCTTTTGTTTTTGTGTTACCTTTTCATTATAGTTCCATGGTTATTTACTCTGGTCATGCCTTATCAATTGTTAGTTTTATTGTTCCTTACACAGTCATGTGTCAAAATTGCCTCCTGGGCACTTATGTTGTATGTGACCTGTATATGGGAGTAACATTGAATGATCATCCTCCAGTTCCAGAATCACCTTAAGGTTTTCCTCATCAAAGTATTATTTAGATTAGATACTGACTTAAAATGTAACTCTTTCTGGGGGAATTTGTGTATTTAATGTTAACTTTTTTCTTTTTTAAAATACATGGTCTTAACTGGCACCTCTGTAAAGTATACCATAGAACTGTCTGTTTCATTTGAAAATAGGGAAGAGACCACTGAAATTGGCAAGAGGTGGGTCTTTGGAAAATTTTAGGAGTTGTTTCAGGGGAATGATGAGCTCTTACCTCCTGGAACAGACTTTCCCTTTTCACTAATTATCTGATTGAATGGGGTTCATTTTAATAAAAGAAACTTTGTTTTGCCTGAGTTTTTAGGACTTGTCAATGTCAAAACCAGATACAAGTTACACATAGAATGGGCCCTCTCTGTACAATTTTGTGAAAGTAAATTGCTGTTAAATTACAAGAAATAGTCTTGATATGTGACTGTTCCTATCAACTCAACAATTTGTCTTGATTTCCAAATCCCAAATGTACACCAGACTCCATTCTATGAACTGGGGGATACAGAAATGACTCAGATCCTAAGTTATGGGGTTTATACCACATTTAGACAATTTAACTTACTAATAGATATATTTGTGTTCTAATAGCTTGTTGAAATAATTTGATGATCACATTTGAATAGTCAAAAATAAATATTTTTTGCCTGAACATTTCTTTTTCTGACCTATATCTGTGTTTTGCTGATCTTTTTACCTAGAATTTCTTTCACCAGATATTCACATCTGGATCCTCCAGTCCTCCAGATCTTAGCTCAAATATCACATCTGCAAAGATGCCTTACCTGACCTATCTCAACCTATTACTCTTGGTCATATCATTATCATATTTATTCCTTCATAACACTCATCACTACCTGATAGTAACCCATTTAACCTATCACTTCTTTGGCTTCCTATGATTTCTAACTTTTATGTTAACTATTTGCAGACAGCTTTGTCTACCTTGGCCATCACATTTTAAGCACTCAATAACTAGTTATTGAATGAACTTTGTTTCACTAAAAGGGAGATGAAGAGAGAAAATAGCAGTATTTATCCAACACAGACCAGGTAGGGAGTCATTTATTTTGATAGAGGAAGCTAGTCACTAGAAAGTTGTTCTCTATGATGAAGCATAGATAGCTCATTTGTCTTTACCATTGATCAGGTAAAATGGTGAAGACAAATGAGCCATCTATGCTCTATCATAGAGAACAACTCTCTAGTGACTAGGTTTCCATAAAGCTAAGGCTAATATGCTGAGGTTTATTTTCCTGGTGCTAAATTAAAAATAAATTTTTTTCATATAGCCAACAGACATATGAAAAGATGCTCAACATAACTAATTATTAGGGAAATGCAAATTAAAACCACAATGAGATTCACCTTATACCTGTTAGAATAGCTATTATCAATAAATGAACAAATAACAAGTGCTGGCAAGGATGTAGAAAAAAGGAGACCCTTTTACACTGTTGGTGAGATTATAAATATGTGCAGCTACTATGGAAACAGTATGAATGTTACTCAAAAAATTGAAAATAGAGCCACTGTATAATCCAATAATTCTACTTCTGGATATTTATCCAAGGAAAACTAAAACATTCACTCAAAATTATTTATTGGGGTGGCCATTTTATAGGTTATATAAATGTCTAATCACTACATTGTACACTTAAAACTAATATAATATTGTGTGTCAACTATAACTCAAAAATTAGAAAATATTAAAAAAATTTTTTAAGTTAAAAAAAAGATATGCACCCCTAAGTTCATTGTAATATTACTGGTAATAGTCAAGATATGGAAGCAACCTAGATGTTTATCAATGCATGAATGAATAAAAGAATGAGGTGTGTGTGTATATTATATATATATATATATATATATATATATATATCCACATATATACACAGTGAAATATTATTCAGCAATAAAAATGAACAAAATCATACCATTCATGACAACATGGATGGACCCTGAGGGTATTATTAAGTTATACAAAGAAAGACAAATACCATAGGTTTTCACTTATATATGGAATCCAAAAAAGCCAAATAAATGAATAAACAAAACAAAATAAAAGCAGACCCATAGATATAGAAAACTAGCTGATGGTTGCAAAAGGAAAAGTGGGGGTGAGAAGATGGGCATACAAAATAAAGTTACTTTGGAAAGCGTCTCTGAGTATACAGCAAATTTTTTAGAAGCTACCTTGAAAAATAGTATGAGTTTTATAATTTAAATAATGTTTAAATCAAACACAAAAATATGAAAATGCTTTCATACTAAATATAAAACACCTTTAAACAGTACTATTTGTTTGACTTAAATGTCAGTCATTTTCAGAAATATTTCAGATATTTCTGTCTAAGTTTTCTGCTCTCCAAGTTTTCAAAATAAATCATGGGGAAACTAAAAGCTATCTATCTGAAGATAAAAACTAGCACCTTATATTAATCTATTTAGTTTTTTACCTCTGATTTTCTGTAATAGCTAACTAGAATGTCTGTGGAATACAACCTTGATTTGTGTGCTTAATTCATAGATGTATTTTCATAAGTAAGTAAAATATTATCTCTTCAAAATGAATAAATCATAAAAACTTTATATTTTAGGAAACTTAAGAGTGATACCAGTGTTTACAATCTGAGACATTAAGATCAGAAGGATGTAATACAATGTCTTAAAGCTTTATTGCAAGAAATTTTCTACTTACTAGTTTAAAAAAAATATTGAAATACTTTATAAATTATTATTGGCTGATTCAATGGCTTAATTACTCATTTCTGCCAACATAGTAAGATCATGTAAGATCAACTATGATTCCATTTTAGCACATAGGTAATTAACTTCAGATATATTATATGCATTGTTTGTGGTACAGATAAAAAGTATTTCTCCAATTTCCCTATTTTCACTGATAGAGATATGCAACAGTATTAAAGGTTACACCATAGAAAATTAAACATTTAATCAGTGAGTCTGATTTAAGTCCCATGCATTATGTATTTGCTATTAATGATGACACTTCAATGATAATTTTTACTCTACCTAAATACAGTTTTTAAAAATATGATCGCCTATAAATAAATGCTATTCAAAAAAAGATACTTTCAGGTTAGTGCTGAAATTACATCAAATACTATTTCCAATTTCCTATTGTAAACATAGTTAATTGGAGTAATCACAGCCTGTTAAGAAGATTAACATTATTTAATATCATTTAAGATTCTTAAAATGCCAGTTTCATAACTTTTAGTTACTTTATATAAATTGTAAAATTTATAAGGATTTTAGACAAGCTAAATAATGCTCTTAAAAATCTTTTCTTAAATTTTAATCCTTTTTTAAGGATCTACTTTATTTCTTATGATGAGGAGGGATTTGTCATAAAAATAAAATATATAACTGACCAATAAATTTCTCATTAAGAGAAAAAATTCTCTCCTCTCACTTCCAATATCTAACAACAAAAAAAGGGTCTCTTTAATTCTAAATCACCTTCCTCTTTCTCAGTCCCCATCCTGATCCATTAACAGCCAAAAGAGGTTCCTATATTTGACATTTAAGTATATATCTCAGCTGTGGTGTATGAACTATAGGGTCCCAAGAGAAAAATCCAGGAACCAGTTTTGGAAACTGCTGAATCTGAAGATATCAGTTTTTGGTGCCATGCCTAAAAATAATTAGCTATATTTAATTCCAAATATAGACTTTCAGTGCCTGCCAATATTTTAAGAACTGAAAGAGAAATTTAAAGATTTTTTTTTCATTTTTTTTAAAATTAAACTTGGCTGTTCCTTATGCCCTCATGGGGCCCAGATATTTCCATGTGTGTATAAATAAGTAAATTGGATATTTAAGGTCTGTTTTTTGGCTTAAGTGAATGGTACCAATTGGACCTAGTTTCAAAGCCCATCTCAGAATATAGCTTCTTTTATACCAGTGTTAGACCAGTGTCCATTACTTCGTGGCTGGTTTACTTTCTATTAAAACTGATATAAGAATGCTTGCAATTGTTTCTAAGAACGTTTAGAGTTTATAAATGACACATTGCCAATTTATATTTCAAATGCAATTAAGAGACACTTATGTTCAGAATTTTTAGGTTGAATTTAAAAATTATCACAATCTTTAAGGACAAAATTAATAGTTCTTTACTCCAGTTGCTCCCTAGAGAAATTCATATGCAACCCTTAATATTCTGATAAAAATAATGTTTTGTTAAACCCAAAGTATTTTATCATGATACATCTTGTGGTGGATTTTTAAAAATTCATTGTTCCTATTTCTCCAGGAAAAAAAAAGAAAGATAAGAAGAAACTGAAATTACAAGCCTTATTATGAAGTTCTGGTGGGGACTGGCCAGGGGAAAAGATTTGTATGCAGGGTAGAGGAAGAGTCACAGTTCATTCTCATTTTCTATGATCAAGATAGTCCCTCCCTTCCACTTTATTCTATCTGGTTTCTTGGAGCACAGAGCCTTCTTAATTTACTTTCTATAGAGAATAAAGCTCTTGTCTATTTTGGTTAGAAGATTCGGGATTTCTAACTGCTTTTTATACAGACTTTCAAACGATACCCCAGTTTTTAGTCTCATCATTAACCTGCATATTCATAAGCACGTGGTGTCTATAATTTCCAAGCATTTGGGGGATCTACAACTTTAATCAGCTTGTTTCACACTTATTTCACCTTCACCTTCTGCAAGTATTTAGGCTTCCTACTTCTCTCTGCTCTTCTAAGTCTTTAGCATTTGGCTATTTACTTTCCATTTCTCATCATTTTATTACTTCTATGCTGTCATCTCCTCTTTTCTTCTCTTTGTTCTTTCTAAGTTTTTTCCTGTATAGACAAATGAAGAGTTTCAGGAGGGAGTAGAGATAAATGTGTGTGTTCCATATGCCACATTTCTTTCTAATCCATTTATCACACAGGACGAAAATCTCTATAATAAGCTTATGCAATCTTGAAAACAGTTATAAAAGTGTACTGCCAATTCCATGCTTTATCCTAATTTTTTTAAAGCATTCGCTCATGGATCTTATTTATCTGTCTTCTAAACTTTTTATGATATTTGCTTTCATTTAATGCAGTAGATTTTTTCCTATGTAAAACTTATATTGAACACCTGATATATGTGATACCTGGGTTAGACACTGGAAACATTCTGTTGATCTTAGTGTATGTATCATTCTTTCTGTCTCGCTCTGCTGGTTGGATTTATCTGTCCAGAGCAAATAAATCTTAAGAACTCTTTCCAGTAGTTCCTAGCTTTAGTTTACTCTGAGAATTTTTGTTCATACTATAGTAGATCTGAATACTCTATTGCTACTCTCTGTTTATAGTGGCCATGTTTTCTGAAATAAAAATCAGGATCTATTGTCCAATGGTCTTAAAAGTAATTTTTATTTCCTGACTTGTGAATTTATTTCAATGAAAGTATAAAAATCAAATCATCTTTAATAAAATTCAATTTAATAAAAAATATTTTAAACTTGGTCAACATTAAGTCTGGATAAAAGGATAAAGATACCTCTGACTTTGAGGAATTTAAAGTATAAGTATATAGTTAATAATTTTCCATTTTGCAAGAGTACATTTATAGAAAAATAGAACTCTTCTATAAAATCTCAGTAGTACGTTAGAATGAGTTAATTTTATGGTGTGGTTAACCAGTTACTAGAAATATTTCAGTAAATTAATACTTTTCTTGGTGCTCTTTATATTTTATTTCAACAGATAAGAAAACAGATTCACCCTCCCAGGCTTATAATCATAGGAAGACAAGCTGTGAAACTACTCACACAAAAATAAAAAAAATTCCACCAACTTATAATCTTAGCTTTAGGGCTATGAGCATAAATATTTCAAAATAACTTCTAGTTAGCTTAGACTAAAGACATTTTAATGCAAACAAAAAGAAATGCTGAATGAATTTTCTTTACTCTTTAAAGACAAAAACAATCCACATTCTTTACACCATGAATAAATCACATTGACATGGTTATACTAAAATCAAGGCCCAGTTAATTCCATGTTTCTCCTATTTCTAAATCTTTGATTTCTTGGTGGTGGCTACAGGTCTAATTGTGTTTCTCAATGACTTAAGACATTGAAGCAGTAGATTTTAAATAAATAAATAAAACTCAAGACAAAAATTTGAACAATATTTCTGTATTTTAGTAGTCCCTGAACCACAGATTTGTAATTTAGAGCCTAATAGAGTAATTGGATATTATATTATTTCTATCTTTGAACTCTATCAATATAAGGTGATAATGTTAATGCATGGAAACTTTAGCTTTAAGAATAAAAATATATATAGATATATTTTTATAATAGATGCTATTTATGAGTTAATGAACTGGAAGAGAGATGTCAGTAAATAATGTTTTTGTGATATTTCAATTAATAGAAAATTTCATAATTCTATTAGCAAAGAACCATATTACTTCATGTATGTGTTTAATGTGACTAAATTACAAGTTTCCATACCTATGTAAAAATTGTGTAAAGAATCACCAGCTATAAAATTAGTTGAATTCTTGTAAATGTTGTGCTTATATCTGCATTCCGGTTAATGATTATTTCTGTGAATACTCATATTGTGGTTTTTAAACTGATTTCTTCATGACAGTCTTATTCAGTTAGACAGGAAATCCAAATGTAAGTGTAAAGATCAAATAACTGAGAAAGGAGTGTCATCTCCCAAAAAGCCTGTTAGGAAAGCCATAATAGAGTCAAGAACTAAGCTCCAGGCTAGAAGTCTACTATTCATATCAAACTCAATAATAAGTATTCCTTCATAATGTCGTTGCTCATATTTCTCATATGTTGATTGAGAAAAGGCATAATTTCATAAGCCCTGTGAATTCCCTGTTTTAAGGCAATTTCTATGTTCTTAATCAAACCACATCTGTATGCTTTTAAAAAATTGCAACAAATATAGGCAGGATACATAATATTTATTTATTCATTCTATCAATTATAGACTATATAAATGTGGATTACTCAAGCTCCTGCAATTAATTGCAATAGCCCATCAAGGTGAGATTTTTACCAGTTAGGAAACATGACCCAGATTACCTGAATTTACTAAGAAAGAGGTCATCTCTCTCTTTTTTTTTTAATTTGAAGGCCAATTTATTTTCTGCCATTGAATTATAACATAAATCACTTTTCTCTCTAGAGAGCACCTATCAAGGGGTTTACCACTCAGGTAGCAGAATACACACAAAATTTTTGAAGGTGGATTTCCAAGATCTTTCTTGCATTGTCAGATGTAGGAGAAGGGACTTGGTCACTTTCATAGCCAGGTTTTTGTTTCCCTATCTTTTCTCCAAGAAAGGAGTTGCTGATTTGATTAGTCTGAGTCTGATATATAATGGCAGAAATGCATAGATGTGGAGAGAGTTATGTTTTTTAAAAAGTAGAAACACACATTCTGTAACTTATTTTTTTTTTTCCTGCATTTCCTGCTTGAAAGAAGTAAGCACAGCCAAATAGAGCTTGAACTTTCAGGATGAGTCTTTTGTATTTATATTATTCATATTTTTCTCTTTCTCCCACTCACCCCATTTTCTTTCTCTCAGAAATGAGCAGATGTTCATTCCTCAAATATAGATTTAGGGAGAATTACTCTTTTCTTGTTTGCTTTGTTCTTTCTCTTTTCTTTTCTTTTCTCTTCTCTTCTCTTCTCTTCTCTTCTCTTCTCTTCTCTTCTCTTCTCTTCTCTTCTCTTCTTTTCTTGCTTTCTTTCTTCCCTTATTTTAAAGATCCAGCTTAGGATCCTACTTAGTATTTTTATGCTTAAATGTGACTTAAATGTCACCTTCAGGGTGACATACCTGTAGTAGAGAATACATAGTTTAGACTTTTTACTGGAGGCCTAATTGGTCACTACCAAAAGAGACAATGTGGCAGTTTGCAAAGAATAGGTCTTTAAAATTAGATTTATAATTTAGACTTTGGATTAGCTAAGTGACCTTGAAAATAATAACACAAGCTTTCATTTTCCCACCTGAGACATATAGAAGCATTTTTTAATAGAAGTAATATGGGGGTTAAATAGAGACCGAATGTATGAAGATAGCACCATCATGAACAAGATTATCATCACCATCTTTATTTCTCTGTGTTGAATAAGATCATTACAGACAGAATTTTATTATTAGCCTCAATTATAACTTAGAAAATAGAGACTCATGAAAATTTAAATATTTTCTCTAAGATAACATAGCAAATGAGGTTCAGAGACAGAACTTGAACTAAAGTTTATTCAAAAGCCTATACTCTGAACTACCTAGTTTGACTTCTTACATATTCCTTTTATTGGTATAACAGGTTTCTCTCATTCTGTTCATGTACCATATATATGTAAAGTGGATTTAGAGAAAGAATTGTGCATCCTCCTTTAGCTTGGGTTTCTAAATATACTTGACTACATGTATACACTGAACAAAATGTTCATTTTAATTATGTCAAATTGCCTGATCTGTGTTGTTCAATATAGTAGCCACCATTATAAGTAGCTACCATTATAAGTAGCTATATAAATTTAATTTAATTAAAACTAAATAAAATTTAAAAATTCAGATTTTCAGTCATACTAGGCACATTTCAAGTATACAAAAGCTACAGATTTGGATATTTCTATTATTGCAGAAATTTCTATTGGACAGCACTAAACTAAATGAATTTCAATTAGAATGTGAAGAACTGTATTTTTTTTTTATCAAGGGATTTTTCAAAACAAATACTTTTTCATAGAAGGGAAAGCACTTAGTTAGAAAATTCTTGTATAAGATCCTAACACACACATTTGTATACATATACTCAAAATTATAAAAACCAAATATACAGAGAGTTAAAATTCATTCTGTAATATTTTTTCATCATGGTCAGCCTGAATCTAATGCGGTATATAAAGCTTTGCCCTATGCAACAGCATTCTTAAAGAAAGCATAGCAGATACATTCATTCCTATATTATTACCTACCCACTTCAACAGAGTCTTATTTTAGACACTCCAAAATACACGGAGGTTTGTGAAACTGCATATATATTAGTCATACTCATGATTTGAAAGTTCCTAAAATATCCAATTTATCAGAGAAACTTCAAAAAAGAAGGAAGGGAGTAGGGCTATTAGGAACCCCTGTGTTATTCTAGAGGAAATTTAACAAGGCAGGAAAGAGGGCATTCTGATATATCAAGCAAATCTTCAAAAATAGTCTGTACAGCCATAAAAATATGGAAAGCAAAAAGCCAGAGTGATCAAACAATTGCAAGAAAGTAAACAGATAAGCAGAAAAACTGCAATGAACCAGCATGCCTTTCTTCTGTCTGGTTCCCTGAGGCTGTTTGTAGAAACTAGAAATAGAATAGTGACTTATTAAACAACATATATTCTTTGTTCCTGGGTCCTGTATGTTTTAATTTTTAAAAGAATCAGAGACTATTTGTGTAACAAATGTTTATTTTCTTCTTTTCTGTTTATCAATAAATATAACATTATTACCCTAATTTGTAAGTAGCTACTATCAAATACTTAATAAAAATAAATGTTTATAAGAATAACCAAACATTATAAATATCTTCTAGAGTCATAGATTTATTTTAACCATAATATGTTTTTATTTATTATTCATGCATTATTGGATTAATTTACCTCTGGAAAATAGCTTTTAAAGTCTTACTATCAACACAGTAGGGTGAATTTATTTAATGGAAAACAACAGCTACTCTCTAGCTTACATTTTGCAATTATCAGTTACATTCTAAATATTCAATATTTCCTAGTTTGAACTTCAACATCTATATTTAAAGAGTGGAGATAGTTTTACTGTTAGATATACACTTAAAATGTACTTATGTATACATTTAACATGTGCTTATGAGTGATAGATTGTGTTTGACAGTTATACTCTGAAGATATAAAGAAATGGAACAGAAGGAAAAATATTTTTCATAACTTCAACAAAACTTTGAGATAGTAGATAGAAAGATAAAATTTTAATATTATGTTAGAGTAAACAAGAGGTAAATACAGAAGATTTTAACGAGTATGTTGTCATATTTAGGAGTAAATAGAATAAACTGTCAATTTAGGATTCCTTTGTATATGCATGCATGAAAACAATAAGACAAAACTTGCTGATGGATGGTGGCATTCCTTTTATCCGGATATCTACTCTCCTGATCTGATAGCAGACAGTTGTTGAAGTCTTTCAGATATTCAAGTCATTTTCAGTCATTTATAAACACTTTTACCCAAGAACGTTGTGTCAGTCTATAGAAAGTCCTGTCTACACTTGAAAATACACTAAAAGATTCTACCTTTCTCTCAAAACTTGTTTCATCCCAAATATTGAATTTTACTTTCTCCAAAGAAAATGTTAGCATGTTTTTCAAAAATGTCCCTCTGGGGACCTTTCTAATTCTGTCTGAATGACAATATGAAAGTAGTACTATTGGTCTGTCTGGCCCATTTCTTCATTTTCTTTCCCATTAGCCTGTACTGGGAGCCCTAGATTAGAACCTTTGGGGAACACTAAGGATCTGATAGAAGGTACTAAAATAGCGATTGAATATGTAAAATAATCAGAAAATCTGTGGGTCATAATTGTCTACACATTAGGGAAAGTTCATTGAGAGTAGGGTCAATGGTGTGCAGATATTCCATGCTGTTTTGGCAATTAGGTGCTATACTAGAAAAGATACTAACCTCGAAATGGAAACAAATTAACTTATTTTTCTTATCTATAAAATATAATTTAATTATAACTACACAGGAAGTGTACATTCTAAGAGTCTAAAAACCAGGCTTTAAACGTGAGCACAAGAGGGATTGAATGGCATGTTTTGTACATTCCTACTGTGCATTTAATAATATGGGGAATTTTAAAGTCACAGATTCTCTTGCTTCTACAGGAAGTACTATAATTCTCTCATGGTTTCTTGGCTGAAAGTAAAGCAGGAATATCTCAAGTGTGGCTGCTTTGCTGCTCCTCTACTACCAGGGCCAGGATGCTAGCTGAAGAAAGTACTTCCAAAAGCCAGAAGACAATTTCAGAGGTGGGTTGTCTGGCTTTGGTATCCAGTACTAAGATTACTTTTTAGAATTAATACACATATTTTATAAGGAAAAAAAGACACAGGGAGGTCATCACTCTACATCTGCAAGACTTCAAAATTTGTGCCATAGGGGTGGCAGAAGGACAAAGAGCTGAACAAGCTCACCTAATGAATTATTGTAGAAAAATATGAGCAATCAATGATGACCATGAAGGTTTCTAAAGTCTAAAATAATTAGAAGCCAAGAGTGCATTTTACAAATGGCAGCCGTAAGGTGAAATGTATGCTCAATTACACATGTGAATTAGAACAATGATAATTTAAGCAAAAAACTTTCATTGCAATGCTTGAATCATGTCTTTGACATAAAAGAACAAGTGCATCTCTTCCTTTTATATATTGAATGATTCAGTCTAATCAAACAACTGGCATGTTAGTCAAGTGTTGTGCATGTGTGTATGTAAACTGAATTGATGGAAATGTCTAATCCATTACATCAGCATGGTTATAGCAGTATATAAAATACACAGGACTAGAAATCATCATAGAAACACTCTTCAAAGTTGTGTTATTGATTTCAATTATGATATCTTTCTTTCTAATGTATTCTGTGCACCTGTCAGTAGAGAGATAAAGTAGGATTAAATCAAACCAAAAGCCATACCTATAGCAAAAGAGGCTTCGTGTAGCCCAAAGAAATAGGAAAGAAGCAAACACTGTGAGTATGAGAGCCATTCAGAGAAACGTGCTCAACAGCATGGAGTTTAAAATCACCCATAAAAATAAATACATTATTCATTTTTTTCTCTCTTGGCACTTCTGCAGTTGACATTACCCCTGTCTGCTATGTTATGATTTGGAGAACTAACCTGGAAAATGTGATAGCAAATTCTTAACTCAAGCAGCAGTATACAGAGTAGGCTGTTAAACTGCCACATTAACAGAATGCATAAATGTCAACATTATTTTAGAATGATTTATAACATCTATAACAGTCAAAATAAATAAATGTGGTTCCATAGGCCACAATCCATGGATGACTTTTTAAATTTAGGATTTTGCAGATGACATTTTCTATCAGGATGACATTTTGGACCTTTAAAAACAAAATTTGGAATTTTATTTCAATTAGGAAGGAGAGATGGTTAATAGAAAGTGTTAGTAAGTAGTTAAATGAAGAAAGGGAAGAAAAAAGAATATATGACATAATTCAATGGCAATTGTCAGCATTATAAAATGTCTTTCTTCAATCTGATTGCTGTGTCAACATAAACACTCCTACAGATGAACCTCTACTGACCAGACATTGTAGAGGAAGGACAACTATGTGGGTTCAGAATGCAAAATGAAAGATTGTACCTAAATACATACTGAAATATTTTTTAACATTTATGAAATTCAGCATATTATCTACTTAAATTTTTTATTAAAATACAGTAAGGTCTTCCATTGACAGTAATATTTTTTAAAGCTCAAATGGCTCATTTATGATCATTATGGAAATCATTGTATTTCATGGTTTGCCACCTTTAAAATAACATACCATTCATTTTAATAAATGGATCAATAAATGAGAAATTTCTCAAAAAAATATTTGAAGATATTCAGATGATATTTTAAACTTCATTCTCTTATGCATGTAAGAATTTCAATTTTTATGCCAACATTCTTTGTATTTTATAAACAGAAAATGGTATTTAAAAACTATGATGCACTTGTTTTAGATCAATAATAAGGGCCAAATAAATAGACATTTATTAATATAATTACACAAACAATTGGTGCTGATATTGTTAACTAAAATTATATGATACATATATACTGTGTGTATATATGATACATATATATGATACATATATACTGTGTGTATATGTGTTTGTATGTACATTTATATAATACATATAAGAGTGTTGGGTGGTATATTGTTTTTATAAAGTTTTTTAAAACCACAATACCCTGTTTATGGTAAAATTCTGAAATAAGAAATCACTGTAAAATTGATTAGGTAATTTAGTCTTTAAGTTAAAAACACCAAACATAAAATGAAATATTTCACATGCCTCTCTGGGGTAATATGCTATTAAATAATTTTGAACAGAGTTTTCAATTTGAGAAAAGAAAGACAAATGAAATCAAAGGTGGAAAAACAATTTGTAAATTTTTTCCAAACTTAGCAGTTTGGCTCATACCCTTTTGCACAAAATGCTTTTCACATTTTTCCTCTGTATTAACAAATACTAGCATAAAAAAGTCATTATTTTAAAACAAAGTCTTTGCCACCCTGAATAAGTCCAATCCCACCTGATTTCAGAAGCTAAGCAGGATCAAGCCTGGTTAGTACTTGTATGGGAAGCCACCTAGGAAGACCAGGTGCAATAGGCATAAAAAATAAAAAATAAGAAATAAGGAATTGTGAGATGACAAGGTCCTTGCAATCTGTGAGGTTAACCAACCTCACTTTTTTTCCTCGCCAAAAAAGTAAGTAAATAAATAAATAAAATAAAGTCTTGAAAACAATTTTTCTTGAAATATTTCCTATATATATTTTTTCTTCTAATGTTCTTATTTTCCCCAATGGTAGTTTATATTATCTTCTATATTGCCCCTATGTCCAAATAACCTTCATATTTTGAGTCTTATAAAGATATTTGGTGATTTATAATGGATCTTGGTTCAAAGATCCCTCTCTAACATTATGGCTTTTAGTTACTGAGAAAAATTATGACCACATGAAATGGAAACTGCTTTTAATGTTTAAAATTAACAGTAAAAAAAAAAATATGTGTCCACAAAAGATGGGGTATATAATTTTGTGATGCTCTTTTTGTTACTAAAAATAAGGTACTTGGGTGAAAAAAGAAAAAAAATAATTACCTATTATGAGAATTAAGGTGATAAGTAAATAGCATAGTCTAATGAAATAACTTTGAAAAAGAAGATATATTCTTAAAATAGTCCAAAATACAGACGAAGCATAAAAAGTAATTTGGAAAGGCATAGGGGTGAGGGTAGAGGTACAGATATGCACATCTAGATCTAGAGTCTGGATTCTGGCTCTAATATGTGATATCTAACCTTATGTGAAATTAAAAATTTAATATTGAAATTCTAATTTATTTTTTTCAGTTGTATAAATGTAGTTAGAGTCTATTCAAAGAAAAACAAAGTCTCTAAGCTAGTAAAGTATGTAATTAGAAAGGGGGCCACATCTTTTAGTGACTCAATCTAACAATTAGGACAAGTCTGCTCCCCAGCTTGAAAATCAGCTCCCCCTAGGTCACCAAAACTAATCACTTTCTGAGGTGGAAGAGTCATATGTTCTCTGACGTGAAGAACAAAAAGAATAAGCTTGCCCCCTCAAATTGTGTGTCATTTTACAGCCCAATATACCTTGCAACAATCCCACCTCCTAAAGTTAGAATTACTGCCCTGAACATTTGGTGAGGAACATGAATTCCTGACATGCCAATGTTTCACTATGCCCTTTCTGAAAGCCGAAGTCCTTATTTTAGCCTTCATCTCACCATAGGTAGGCCATTTGTCACTACAGATAAAAAGATAAGGCTCCCACTTCTCACTGTTACTTATTTCAAATTTCCTTTGACTATACTTTGCACATTAGCTTGGATGATCTGAAAATTTTTCCCTGGTAACCATTTGCCAGAAGTTCTAATCACTTATTCCTTTGGATATCATCTCAGCTAGGCAGACACTCAGGTTTCTCAGGTAGCATCTACAGTTGAATTGACTTTTGCAAAGTCTTGATGGGTCCTGGTGCCTTACTGGTCCCATCTTATTAATTATCCCCTGATAATTCTCCAAATTCTACTGAAATAGTCAAGAAATACTTATGAATGCATTTATGCACCTGGGACCTTTGTAGGCTCTAGGCATATAGAAGGGAACTGAAAATAAATATATGGTAACAGAAGGAGACTAGACTTTGGGTGGTGAGAATGCAATGCAATATACAGACGATGTGTTATAAAATTGTACACCTGAAACTCATATGTTATTAACCAATGTTACTCCAATAAATTGTACTAAAAAAGAGAAATAATTTCTGCTTTCAAGAAACTAAATCAGAAGTGTCAGCTGCTTTCTCCATATTTGCTCTTCCTTCAGTCTGTATGAAGAATGGATATTTATGTTGGGGCTTCTTGTTTGGTTACACTCTATATTTCAAAATGATAGACATACTTGCCTTATTCCTTATTTTAAAGGTTCTTTTTTAAGTTCTCATAAATAGGAAAAGTAATGCCAAGTAAAATTTCATATTATTGCTGTCAAATTGCCAATATATTTATTTATCTTGCTGGAGTCAATGTAAATACATATTCTTAAGTCATAATTTTTCTACAGAATGCCTTTCACATATATCTATTAAGATAATATTAAGATTCTGTTTTGGCAAATCAGTTTAACTTCATTCAGAAAGCTATCATGAAACATAGTTCAGATAGGTTGCTTGTCTTGTGAATTTTTACATTTATGTTCTTCAAAGTTACTTATGCAGGTTGTAGAGAAATGTTTTACAAGGTGTGTTCTATAAAACACCAGAGCTGCTACATAGTGTGTGCAAAGAAGGTTTTATAGACTGACAAAATTGTGAAATGCTACATACTATATTTCCCTTTTAGATATTAACAAAGAAGATTAAAATATTAAAAATTCTAAGTAGTCTTATAGGAAAAAAATGGTCTAACTTTTTATAACTTGACATTTTCCTAACTTATTTATCTATGGCATCTTTATTTTAAAAGATGTATACTGCTTTTTAGAACATGATAACCACTTGACATTACCTTGTTTTTATGTTTGTCTCCTATCATGCAAAAGAAAATTTCATGAGAAAGAGAACTCTTGGGCATCAGTAGCACATAATAGGCACTTATCTAAAAAGTTCTAAATGCGTGATTAAAATATTGTTATAAATTTTTTTTAAAGTAATGTTATTTGGAGGTGTATTCTAAAATATTTTTGACTAAAATCTCTGCATATGACTTAAAAAGAATTAAAATTTTTAAACTTTTCAGATCAGCTAGGGAAATGATCCCTTTGTTATCAACTCACCCATTTGGTTTGTTCATTCTAAATTCAGTTCCCATGTGAGTTAGTTTAAATTGTTCTATTTTATAATAGGTCAGAGTTCTGACCTATTGAATTGCCATCAGATACTTCATAAATGCCTACAATTGATCTCTGGGGAAATGGAGAAAAAAGAGGTCACTGATTCTACGATAAATCTGTACTTATGTTGGAAAACAAGCAAGCAAAACAAACAAGAATATTTCTATTCCAAAGGAAAAAGACCAACCAACCAACACACAAACAAAAATTCTGCATCAAAACACATTTGGTACTTGTAATTGTGGGTGGGTAGAGGTGTAGAGGTCAGAAACATCCTCCACAAAGATAGCACATTATTCTGTATTTCATCATCATATAAGAAATAAACAGGCAATTTTAAATATTACTGGTAATAAATGGGTTTGTTAAATCTTTCAATTAGTTAGAAATAAAAATATATCCCACTTTGGAAAAAACTCTCAACACATTCATCAGAAAAATGTACGTATATTACCTTTTGTAAAATGTGCTTTGAGTTTAGTTTTGAAATATGTTGTGAATCCCATTTCAAAAGGGAAAATCCAGGGACATGAATATATTTGTTTAAAAAATGAGAATGAAATTCACAGAACAAAGACAGATATACCTGAATATGTTTCTTGTTTGATTAATTATTCCACAGTAACATTTTTGTGGCATAAATGTTTCCCATTCAGTAATTTTAATTCAATTCTACTGATAAAAAATGTGACCGATGTAAAGAAGCACAGAATATTACTTTTTTAAATATTGCTGTAACTTGGTATAAGTGTAATTTAAATAGTGCATGAAAATAAATGTCATTTTCAGGTATTACATTACATTGTTCCTATAAAATTCTGGTATAAGTCATAAATCACAGCTTTTGAATCAAATACCTAGGTGCAATGATGAATTTCTAACAAGTAACTCATTTTAACTATAAAAAACTCACTGACATGCAGGATTTTGTAATCAAAGTTTCTCAGCTACATACCTGACTTAGGTAGGGAAAAATTTAAAAATCAGCATTACCTCAGATTTTTTTTAACCAAGTCCCTTCTGAATCCAATCAAAATTAGGCATTTATTTTTCAGTTTGAACCACTAGCAATTCCTATTTAATTTGGTTTAATAAATATTAAGAAGACTCTACATGTGCACAAAACACTGGATAGTATTAGAGATTAGTAAGATCAATCTCTGCAGTTAAGAAGATGAAAAAATCTAAAAATGAAGAACAGTTAAATATATAAACAGCATTAATTCAAGTCATACCATAATAAGTTTCTAAAATTAAGATATGAGGAGAAGGACATAACATACAGTTTAAAGAAGGTAGGATTCATTAGGCAGAGGTGAGCAAGAAGGTACTCTGGGGTGCAACTAGAGTATGACCAAGTTGGGGAGAGGAACAAAATTATTCCTAGCAAATAGAAGAGTCCAAATGCAAGATAGTGTAATGGTTCGAGGAGAAAACTTACTTGAAAAGAATAAAAAGAAAATTGAATTAATAAGATCTTGACTTCTAAATTGAGAAACTTGAACTGAGGCAAGCAGCCATTGTAAACCATTGAAGGGTCCTGAATAGAAGAGACACTGAAACAATGTTGTGTTGTAGAAAAAAAAATAATAAAATGGTTAATAGGTTGGTTGAGATAGAAGAAAAGGAGATGGAAGACTGATTTAAAGGTCAATGAAATAATCTAGATAAGAGTTGAACAGAACGCACACCGTGTTAGTGGTATGAAAATGGAGATGAAGCGTTAGATACTAGAAACTTTATAAAACTTAAAACTTAAAGACTTTTCTATAGAGTGGAGGGAGGGAAAAAGAGAGAGAGAGGGAGAGGGAGAGAGAGCGCAAAGCTAGCTCTAATATTTTAAATTTGAATGGTTTTGTAATACCATTAACCAAAATATGTAAGTTCAAATGTAGAATTTATCCTCAGAAGTAACGTAGTGACTTTGATCTGGATATTTTGAGTTCAGAGTGCTATTGGTATCTTGTAGAGAAGGCCATAGGTAATTAGTAAATGTGGAGTATTATATACAAGTAATGGATGTAACCACTTGGGTAAATGAGACAGCATAACCAGACAGAGTAGGATGAAAGTTTTTGAACGTCCATATTTAACAGGGCAAGGAGAGGAGAGGGAAAAGTGGCCAGTAAATGAGAAGGAGAATAGCAAGAAAAAAATATCTATAAATTAATTTAACAAGAAATATGTTAGATGTAAAATGTTATTACTGAAGGGTATAAAATATTATTGAGAAATATTTAAGAAACATAATGATGAAAATATGTCATGCTCCTGGGTGTTATGACTGAATAGTTAACACGCATACTCAGATGTCAAATTTCTTCAAATTACTATATAAGTTAAATGCAATGATGATCAAAATACCAACGGAACCTTCCTAGCAATTTGATAAAATGTTATAAAGTCTGTGAGATCAGCTAAACTATTCCTTTAAAAACATAACACCAAGACAATCTAAAAAAATATTGGCAATTTTAAATGTAAAGAAAATGTAAATTAAAACAAAACAAAACAGAACAGTTGGCCACAGAAAGGAGAGTGATGGAGATTAGAACAAAGGCCCTTCCAGGGGTGAAAGATGCCAGATCACCCAGAACAGTGTGGTTAACTCATCAGTTAATCAGAAACAGGTAATTTAAAGTACAATCAACATCAGTAAATACCAATCCAGAGTCTCATAAAATGTTAGAACTAGATAGGCTTTTTAAGAATTATAGTATTTTCAGGTGTATAGGTTTGATCTTAGGCATGCTGAAGTTCTAATAGTAGTATTAGTTGGGGAAAATCTCTAGCCCATTCAGTTTTTGTAAAGATTAAATAAAATAATGTTTGTAAAGTGCTTGGCACAGTGCTTGGCACAGATTAAGCACTCAGTATGTCAATAGCTATTATTATTAAATGGCATATCACCTCCATTTTTTAGATGAGGAACTTGAAGCTCTAATAATGTATACAAACCCAATAGGAGTTGGCAGAATATGAACTAAAATCTAGAAATCGCCTGAGGTTACCAAGCTATTTTTCAACACTAATAAGCGTTGGTCCTATGCCCTCACTACTATGTAGGGTAGATACAGCAGGGGTATAAGTAAAGGAAAAAAAATAGAATTTCAACATTTTTTTGCTATTTTTCTCTGAATTCTTTTGTGCTATCTGGTCCAGTTATAATTTATGACCTACTTAAAAGTGAAAATGGTGCATTGCACATTTACACTTCTCTAAAATGGAAATGCAGGATCTATATTCTTAATTCATTCTTCCCTTCTATGCAATACGCATTCAGTCTTTAACAATAAAAGCACTATTCTATTTTTTGATGTTAATTGTTAAATATTTAGACAACATACCCAAGTAAAATTTGAAACTCAGCTATTAAAAAAAAAAAAAACGGATAAAAAAAAGCTCCTGAAAGAACTAGTTAAAAGTCACACAGTATGTAATGGAGTTATAAACAAATCTTCCACCAGAGGGCTTTTGCTTTGGTTACAATACTTTTGTGGATTCCAATGCTAGCAAATGTGCTTAGCTTACCATTCACCCATCTGGCATTCAAAGGAGGGCTTGGAAAAGATGGCAGCTAAGGAGCCACAACATCTACAGAATATCTAAAATGCAATCTTTCACCTTCCTT
The DNA here is from genome assembly GCA_004027375.1 of Macroglossus sobrinus. Classification (NCBI taxonomy): domain Eukaryota; kingdom Metazoa; phylum Chordata; class Mammalia; order Chiroptera; family Pteropodidae; genus Macroglossus; species Macroglossus sobrinus. Next base: position 387,212 of record PVKZ01001027.1, on the reverse strand, counting down.
CATGTAACAAAAGCCTGTGACACTCTGATGAACAATAGGCTATTTATTAATTGTCCAGAGCAACTAGGGCTTTATTATTTCTCAAAATTAAGTAAATAAATAAATACTTAATTTATGTAAAGTCTCATCTTAATTATTCTAAATACAATTCATTAAGCAACATATGGGCCTTGAAAAAAAGATGAATCTTTTATTTTTAGATTCAGGTTCCTACCTAAAATAAAGTTCCCAACTCTTTAAATAATCTAGCATAAACTCCCTCTACCCAATATCTTGAGAGAAAGACACGAAATCACTGCAGGAATACTTGTACTACATTTTAAGACTTTGTAAGGCAGTTCTGCCTCTATCTTTAGAATGCTCAAAGTGTTAAAGAGAGAGTTTTATTCAGCCAACTTTCTATAGAGCTTCAACCCTTTGATCTTAGTTTTGCCCTGTGGAATTACACAAACTAACTCTAATCTCTTTTGCACACAAAAATATCATGACTTTACCCCATACATACATTCCTTATTTTGCTTTAAATATTTCTACTCCCTCAGGGTAAACACTGGGATTTAAAACTTTGTACCTAGAAAGTCATTGTTTGTATTAACAAGCAACATAGAGATAATCACAAATAAAATGAAAGTTGAGGAAATAGTCCACCTCTATGACATTTTTTAAAGTACTACCTGAATATATATAGTCAAGTATCTTGAGAATTTAATCTCTATTAAAAAGTTGGAAGATTTGTGATAAATATTCAAACACTTAGCTATAAAGTTTAAAAATAGCTAAAGATGTGTTTATAGAACTAAATATGTCTAAAAATTATTCTTAATATAAAATAAGATTTTAAAACTAATTTAAAAAGATTTTGAAGTTTTAAATATACATATTTACAAAGAAAAGGAGAGGAAAAGTAAATGTATGCAAAATTCTTCCTCACATGTAGCACAAGTTAAAAGATACCATTTTATCCTTATTTCATTCAAAAGGTGATTTTTAGAAGAAAAAGTTAGAAAGAGAAGTCCAAAATATTAAAAATAAAACAAATAATCTTGAGTTATAACAATATATATGTGTTAAATTTTTCAACAAAACTCTATGATCCCTTTAGAGGAAAAAAGAAAGAAAATTCTAATATGTATTATTTACAAAAAAAATACTTAAAATAAATATAGAAACAAATATCAGAGAAGCAAAGAAGAAGAACAAAAAACCAGGAGTAGCAGTATAAATTTAGTTAGAAAAATAAGGCAAACAGTAAACACATAAGAGAAAGTATATATGAATAAAATAAAAAGACCCATTGACATAACAGTCACAAAACTTGTACACCACCAAAGTATATACAACAAAACTATCAAAACACAATGATAATCAAATATATGTATGTTCTTAGTAAGAACATTTAACATTCTCTCTCAGTTTTCTTATATGCTAAATAAGATGAAACATGAGGTCACAGTAATTTTAACAAGACTAATAAAGAAACATTGGACTATGCACCATCCTAATAGATAATTCACGTTTTCTTGCATCATAGACAATTAATAAAAACTGATAATAGAGTTTATTACAAAATATAAAATAATTTTATTTACTTCCAGGAAAGGGCATCTTGTACAAACCAGTCATCTGATCCAAAGGCAATAAAATAAAATGCTATATATAAACAGAAACCAATTAAAATGTGAAAATGTAAAATTAACAAATAAATGCAAGAACTGGTTCTTTAAAAAAAAAATCAAACAAACCAGGTATACTCTACTAGGAATGCTACTTAAAATTAAAAGTATAGACAGATTTCTAAAACTAAAATGGAAAAGAGAATAAATATCATCTTCCTTATACAGGAAATTATTCTATCAGGTCTTTTTCTGAGGCCTAATATTTTTTTTAGCCCAAGAACTTATGTTTCAATTACTGAAGCTTTATAATGTGTTTTGATATTTGTTAGGACAAATCCTTGATTTACAAATTGAAAATATATTGAATATAACAACCCAGTATTTATTATCAATAAATTTTAATTTTATAATGTTGAAAACCAAAATATTTATTGAAAATTAATTTGAATGCAATAAATCTACAAATTAATTTGAAAAGAATTTAAATTTATAAAATTGTATCTTTCCATGCAGAAAATGGCTTTGCACAGCGTTTTAATCTTCTTGTATGCCTATCAATAATGCTTTGCTTTTTCTTCATAACATTCACATATTTCTTACTACAGCTAACCTTAAGTGTGTTTTATACATTTTGACGTCAACATTTTCCCCATCATATTTTCTCACTTTTTTTTAATGGTTCTTAGGTTTAGACTAATGAACAAAAAGATAACAAAACAACTTAACTATTGAAACAAATCACATTTTTCTAACAAATAATTGGAATTTTAACTATAGCCACTATTCTGCACATTTCTTGAATTCCTATCCTAAAAAGCAGTGAAAATACATAACATGGAGATCTCAATATGTTGTTGGAAAAACAAATCAGTGTTGAAGACTGGAAAGTTTGAGAATAAAGGACAATTAGATTGACAGGTTATCCCTGAAGAAAAAAAAGGATACCACTTCTATGACCAAAGAAAAATGGTAAAGATGTGCAGGGATATCAATAAATCTGAGAGTGAAGTGGGCTTGAAAGTTGGTGGAGTTCAGAATATGTACTTAAAACAGTACATATAGGAGAGAGGATTATTCCCTGTACAGAAGTGATTAACTGATATGCCATTTCCAAGTAAATCTGATGTTTTAGAAGAGTGATCTTGGAAAATCAGTTTTTTATTAGATTCTGAAATATCAAAAAAACTTTAGACATTTTTATTAAAAAGAAGTGAGTATTCTGAAATTTAGTTATTATTCTAACTTCTAAAATTAGAGAAAACAAGTTTGGTATCTCCAGCAATCTCATATATTTGGAAACCAACATTAGATATTACTTCGAGTTCTAAGACTTCTAACACTCTCGTTCTTAATGACTTTCAAAGAACATATCCCTACTTGATATAGTAAAACTCTATATTTATGTAATGGTTTTTGAGAGATTCCTTGAAACATTCTATTATTCCTCAGCATATCCCTGTAAGTTAAGTAAGAAAAAAGGGGCCATTATCTCCATTTTGCAGATGAGACCATCAAGATACTCACTTACAAAGATTAGAAGGAGACACTATTTATGGTGAAAAGACCAAAAATATTCTGATTGCTAAGCATATTACTAAGAGGATACTTCTCCTGCTATACTTATATGTCTAGTTCTACCCTTTATACTTACTGTTTCTCTATAATTTTCAATGTTAATATTTAATGCTTATATTTTTAAAAAAGTAAAAAAAAATTAATACATGCAACATCCTTACATTTTTAGATCTAAACCCCATGCTAATAGATGATGCTATAAAATAATTTTTCTTCTATATGGCATCTTTTCCATGGAAAAAACCTGAAAGATAACATTAGTTGGAGAGAAGACTGCATCAATTCCATTGCTATGAAGATTAATAACTAATCACCCATTTCAATGGGAAATATTCTAAGGTTATCCAAACCTAGAATCATCTCTTTATTCTTTTATGATTCTATAATCAAGATAATAAATTAAGGGCCTATGTTTCTCATAACAGAGGCAGTACAGTATTTAAAATATGTGTCATATCTCCATTGATGTAAACAACATATATATTATCCTAATATCTTTGTCCTCTGCTCCAAATCTTATAAAAATGATACATGACCTAATTAATTGAACAACTTGAGCTTAGATGAGTTTGGGCAGCTAAACTTGTGATGCACTTCCTACTGTAAAATGTTTTGAAGTTACAAAGGCCATTATACTCTTACATCAAATTATTGAAAGCTAAGGTCTATCTGGCATGGCAGCATTGCCATCAGGGAGCAGAGGAAGGGCACTCTCAAACCTCACACAAAATCCTACAGGAATTCATGGGACCTATACACATATAAAAACCTGACTTGATTAAGAAGGAAAAATAAAATTATATTTATCATTATCAGACAAGAGAGTGACTGTGAGTTTAATCTTCAGGGTCACTTCCATTTAGTGCTTATTAAAAGTTCCTGTGTGCATTCAACACTAGCATTTAACCATGCTAGTTTTGAGAAATAGCAATTTTTATAAACAAACTAGATTTAGAGATCAGGCTTCAATCAACTTTTGGAATTTTAATCTAAAAGATGGTTATAATTACTCTAAGTCATCTATGAGAAGAATAGCCAAATAGTAAGCTTTCTAGAGTTACTACAGACTAAGCTGTTTCTTAGAACACCTTCACCCTCTCCATTTCTATGCACATATACACACAAATGTGCATAGTCATAAATTTACATGATTTGTGGGAAAATGTCATTTAAAAAAATAAGAATCAGAGTATATTTTATTTTGAGAAATGCCTTTTCTACATCATACATATTCTTAAATTCACTTTGGTTCATGTGGCTATTTTAGTCACAGGAAAATTTTAGTTTTACTCGAAATGCTCTCGAGTAATTAAACCTAGAAATGTACATTTCTTCTGGTGAAAATATATTTTTATGTTAAAAAAAGTTTAATATATTTGATATGCTCAGGTTAGTATTTGAGTTTGGATCAGAATATTAATCTTTATTGCTCACGTTTTTAGGATAATTGTGGCTAGGAATGTGCTTAATGAACTTATGGCAACTGAATTGCATTAAGAATTATTTAAAAGAAAAATAAAAGTAGAAGGAAAGAAAGCAATAAAGACAGTCTTTAATTTTTTATTTTTCATTCCTTTTTAAAAAATTTTACAATTACGTGCTACAAAGAAGTTTCCTTAAATTAATAGGCCATAAGAGATTTTTCTGAATTGAAGTAAGTTGATGAATAATCAAATTGCACAGCCTAATGGAAATAATATACCCCCAAAAATCCAACCTCGCAAAAAAAAATCCACTTGAGTTTTTAGTGGAGAGAATTTTATATCAATGCTAAATGAGAAGGCAAGCATGCATGAATAATAATTTTTACTTATTGTTTTTATTAAAGAAAAAAATGAGGTATTATTCTTTTAGTCAGAAGTAAAAATTCTTCCACCATTACCATTAACTTGACCTATTTTATATTTAAAAAAGGAAATTCTTTTAAATTCTTTCTTAACGTAATAGAACTACGCAATTGTAATTAAACAAAAGGGGCTACTTTTTCTTTGCTTGAATAACTATCTTAAGTTTTCAACAAAAGTGCTATAGATATTCTGATGGGAGGAGCAACATTCAGTTGCCATGACTATTATCCTTCACTGCAACATTTGTTCTCAGATATAAAACAACCCAACAACAAAGACAAGAAAATGTTTTGCTTTCTCACTGACACCAAAGGGCTGAAAGTTGCCTAAGAGCGAGAAAAACTCACAAGCCCCGTTTTCATGGACCTTACAATTTAGTAGTTAGGAAAGTAAAGGGCTTTCTGGATATTAGTAATATCCTTTTGAGTTCTAATTACACAAATGACCTCCATGTCATTTTTCAAAATATGAAGAGATTTCTGCTTCAGGAAAGATGAAAGAAATGTACTTTTCCCTAGTTCTCCTACTAAATACAACTAAAAACTTGTAAAACAAACATAAGACTGAAAGGCCAATGGCAGGCTGCCCGACTGGGGAATTTAATCTATGGTGTGTTCTCTGGGTTTTCTCTTTACCTTGTATAACCCAGACTTGGAGCTGAAAAAATCCAGCAACACAGAAACGCCAACAGGGGCAGAAAAACAAAAACAAAAACAAAAACAAAAACCACCCCACACTACAAACACACACACACACATCTGCTCTCTAGTGAAAAGGAGCAGTTTAGCAAAGCAGGAAACGTAGAAAATAACCGCTACTCCAGTTGAACACCACAGAAAAATCTGCAGTCCCACCTCCATGTTGCCCACCAGAGGCTAGTGGGGAGGGGAGGCTTACATCCTTGAAAGGCTGTACAAGGTACATCAACGCCCTCACCATAGTGTCAGAGAAAGTCAAACAGGGAGCTGAGATTTTCATCCCTGACAGTCAGCAATGAGGTGCCAGTGGACACCATACTAGGGAGTGCGCACTTCAACAACTACTGGAAGTAATGCGGTCCCCTCTTGCTGTCCTTTGAGAGGTTGTCTTAGGGGACTAGTGGAAACTTGGGACTTTCTCCATTACCCAGTGTTGATGTGGCCACTCCCACCATTGTGTAAGTGGAGACCAAAGGGGGAACAAGAACTCCCACCCCATCTAACGGTAATAAGAAACTCTTCCTCTCAAGTGTCAATGGAGGCCAAATAGGGAACGTGGATTTCACCTCTACCTGGTGGTAAATGAGGTGCCCTCTCCTTTTTGTAACGGTAAATACAAATTTAAAAGAGAAAATTATTAACTTTTCCCTGGTACAAAGGGAAAGAGACTTTTCCTTCTTCCTCCATTTTCTTAGAGCATTTACTCTAAAAACTTGTAATTGGAATTTCTTTCTCTGCCCCTTTGAGATATATGCAATTTTTTCTAAAACCAAATAAGGCTGTTGCCAGTTTTAAAATACAGGAATCTCTTTTCACAAGACCTGGGATTCATTTCATTTCTTTGAATGTGATCATAAAAGAAGATAGAATCTTTATCTCCCAGTCTGCCTGGAATGGTAGGAACCTAAATTTCTCAGGGCAATGGCAAAATGACCTTCTGTCCTAAAGATATGAATTTAACTTTTGTTTGGACAAGAGCAATTAGTAAACACAATCACCCTAATAGTTACCAGGTAAATTAAGGATGAGCTATGTGTGAGAAATGTTAAATACTCTTACTTGAAGATCAGTTACCAAACTTACCCTAAAATGTGTATGTGATGAAATGTCCCTGCCTGGTTATATGAAAGGATAAGTAAGGTTTCTTTCTGTGTGTGTGTGTGTGTGTGTTTTGCCGTCTCTTTAGTGGACTGCTTGTGATATGTATCACATTCTTCATTGATGCTAATTCAGTGATAAAATTATTTTCTTTCTCTTCTTCCTTTGTAGAAGAATTTTTCTGGGTTGGCAAGAGATTTTATTTTGAATTACATTTCTCTAAAAGTTAGAACAAAAGCAAAATGGTTATATTAGTATACAATATGTTTCTACATATGTATAATGTAACAAATATATAACACATATATCTTAATAACAAGTATAGTTACAATTTTTTTAAATCAGAGAAAGGGGCATTATATAATAATAAAAAAGGGTCAGTCCTTTAAGAAAATGTAGTAATCCTAAATGTGCATATACCAAACAACAGAATTACAAAATATGCATAGAGATTATGGGCAAGATTGTATATCTGAAAAAATTTTCATTGGGGAAGTAGAAGGAAGGAATATTGGAGAAAGAGTTAGATCTTGATTCTTATACAAATTCTGTCACTAAATAGCTATGTGACCTTGGACAATTTGCTTCAGTTTCTTCATTTTGTATAAAATGTGGAGTTAGATACATGATCCACAAGTTTTCTTCCAGTCTAGAATTCTAGATGTCCCTGAGATTATAAATTTTGTTTGTTCTGGAAATAGGTAATTTTCAGAACAAGCACATTTATAATGATAATTTTAAAAAAATGATTTTTTTTGTTTCTAAAGAACATCTGAAATAGTTTGTACAGAGATTATTATATAGATGGAATAGAGGTTAAGAAACCAGAATCAAAAAAATTAAAACAAACTGTATTGTAAACATCTTACTCTGAAGATTGCAAACTACTTCAAAATGTTTTTAGAACATACTAAATTGTACCCCTAAGCCTAATGCCCAAATTCACAAATAAATATGTAAATTATTTAAAAATAGGAACCACAGTTGAGAGAATTCAGCAGACCATATTTTCACCCTAAGCTAACATTACTGTGACTTTGAATCATGAGTTATATTTTAAGGCAAAATCCAGGCAAATCAGAGAAATCAGTGAAAATATATATTTACTGCATATGTAGTAAATATAGTACATATAGTATACAATAGAATAGTATCAGAAAATTACTCCGTGGAAACCTTAGAAATGATCTCTTTCAACTCCTACTTTATACCAGTGAGAAGATTAATAACAGGGAGTTAGAGTTAACTAGTGAGTAGTAATAGCTCAAGACGAGTGATCCCTAGTATTTAATTATGCCTATATGGAGGCCATCATGAATTCAGCCAAATCACAATGTAGACTGGGTATTAATTTACAGAGTAACTTTAATAGACAACCTCAATTCTCTCATAAAATAAATAAAAGAAGCTAACATCTAAAAAGTAAAATTTTTATAAGCTACCTGTTGAAATGAAAGGTAAGCAACAATTATGAATTTTTAGAGCAATTATCAAACCCCAGTTCCTCATGTTTCAACTTGCTAAAGAATACATGGTTGTTATTTTTCTCAATAAACAGGTGAGAAAAATAAGGCAAAGAAAAATTAATGAATGTTTTCAAGTCATTATAGAAAAATTAATGGATGTTTTCAAATCATTATAGTGCATATATTGATCTTCACGGGGTATTAGAACAGATGCAAATGTCTTTTTATGAAAGTACAAGTTTGTTAAATCTTAAAAGTGCACTGTAGGATATTGACAGGTGCCCAATGAGAAAATCTGTCAACAAGCAGTTTTTGACCATTTAACTCTGCAGGGCACTATACTAAACACAATGAGATCTTACAAAAAAGATGAAAGGAGTGTCCTGTGACCTTCCTGTGACCTCGTGGAAATTAAAAAAAAAGACTAGTGCATACCAATTATTTTAAAATTTATAATAATCTGTCATAGTAAGTGAGCAAGAAAACATTTTTATTTCTTTCACTAAATCAAGAGGTAAATGTATTCCTAGGTATTTTCAGCAATAAGCAAAGTGATTCCTCTTGCTTGCATTATACTTTTGAAACCATGTTTTAATAGTTCTTCTTGAAAATTAAGTAAATGTTAAATGGAATCATTTCTCAGATTCAAATGACAAAATTGATTAAGATGGTAGGATTTAAAATCCCAGGGTTTGGAAATTGTCCCAGGGTATGAGGCCAGATGACCTGAGGGATCTCACATCCCCTCCTGGTCTCAGGTCTCAATTTCCTCATTTGTAAAACAGAAATGATAAAAGACTAATCTCAGAGCATAACTGTGTAAATTAAACTATAATATATACAAGTACTTGGCATACTTCCTAGCATATCATAATTGCTTAGTATATTTTAGCTATTATTAACATTCATATTAGTAATACTATTATTGTTTCTAAAATTTGTCAGGACATATGAAGGAACATTTGTATTTTGGTGCTGTTTCTACTGTATTATTGAAATATGGCAATGAAATAACATTTAAAAATAACTGAAATGTGTACAAACTACTAACTATTCTCTCTCAACTATTTCTTAATATACTTTATCTAGTTTTTCAGAATAAAGAGACTACTTTAGGGCACTTGATTTATTTATCTGCCTAGATGAAAAAAAGACACATATGTATTTATTTCACATCCAGTGCAAAGAATTTATCATCCTGACACTAAATAAAAAAAAAATCTTATAGTTCGTAGAAATTGATAGCTTTTAGATGTACTTTAAATCTCATGAGAGGGCTCACTTCCATCATATCCATCTTTTAACTTATTTATAAATGTGCCAGAAAATCTGTCTTTTTACTGAAAGACAATTTTTCTTTTGGCTACAAGATAAAGTTTCTTGTATGCTGTCACTCAAACAACCATTTTGCAAGCAATCAATAGGACTACCAAATCTAATATATAAATTCATGTAAAACCTAAATGTACTAGCTCTTCATTTACTAGAGTCCCTCTATTACTTACCTTGAAAAATGATACCTTTTCCTCTCTATTTTGTCAAAGTTGTGGCAAAAACAGATTTATGTATAGCCCAAGGGAATTAATTTTTAGGGGGTTGTTCTTAGCTCTCAAAATCATTTAGCTATTTTTAGATGTACAGTAACATCTGTACAGATGTTACAATATCCCCTCACTGGAACTTCCTTCCCAGTCTTCTCCATTGATTCAGTCTTATCCTTCTGGAGAGCAATACTCTACAATGGCAAAGAAGAGCCAGATTTCCTAGGTTTGAAACTCTGCTCTACTACTTTTTATTTGAATATCCTGAGGCAAGTTACTAAACCATTCTAATTCCCAGTTGCTTTTCCTACAAATAAGAATTATTTGAAAATATTAAGATTTGATGTATGTTAAGCACTTAGTAGACTGTCTAGGATTTGGCATACGCTTGTTAAACACTAGCTATTATTTTATTATTGTGATTATTCTTTAAGGTATAGCTAAAACACCATCTCTTCCATGAAACTTTTGTAGACCTGCTGAATGCAGTGGGACAAGTATTCATCTTTGACTTAGCTTCACATGAAATTCTATGCTGGTACTCCAATTTGACAAGTTTCTTAACTTTGCATCTCCATTTACTAGTTTGTAGACAATAAGTAAATGTGATAATATATGCAATCTGCTCTCTCTACAAGAGATGAAAGTGGGCCTTTTGCTCTTTTCTTAGACATACTGTCAAATTCTTGAGAAAAGTTTTGAACTCAATGGATCCCCAATTTTATAACTCATCATGTTTGCCAGATAGGACAGAGTAGCAGATTTTACTGTGTACTCTATGCACCTTTTGAGTGGTCTGCAAATCTACAGCAATTGTGAGCAAATATTCACGTGCATGACCAGTGTTTTTTTGAGGGAATGTTTCAGATCTTTTATTTGATCTTCTAAGATGTCTACATCCCAACACAAAAAGGTATAAACCACTGATTTAGAAAGAAATTTTTGAACCACCTCCAGCATTTGAATAGACTTCATATTCATTTTATAAGCTATTCTTACCCCTCGCTTATTTTTCTACTTTTGGTTTCTTATTCTCCTTCAAAAGCAAAATACATTTTATCCTACCAATTGCCAAAACATAGTAGGTTCATGTTAGTTTCTTTCTTCTCAATATGCCTGAAGTCATGATTTAATTTTTAAAGAGCCCTTCTCTTTATATAACTAATATGAATCTGGTGCTTTCTTTATGACTGACAAGGTTCTAAGACCTGGGGACTTAAAATTAGACAAGACAGGCAAGTTTTATGTGCTCTCATAGATGTGTTTATTAATGCAATAGGCAAAAACTAAACAAATAATTAGATTAAATAATAGATTAATAGTATAATTTCAAATAGTGTCATGAAGAAAATGATACAAGATAATGGGTTAAGAATGATAGAGACATGGTACATTATATAGGGTATTTTTGGAAAGTTTCTGTGAGAAAGTGATGTTTAAGCATATATATATATATATGTATATATATATATATATATATATATATATATATATATATATATATATATAAGGGTATAAAGTAGCCAGCCATGAGAATTGGAAAAGAACATTCCAGACAGAAGAAATAGCCAGCTCCAAAGGACAACCTTGACATGCTTGAGAAACTGAAATGATTCATTAAAATTATAACAACAAAGTAAAAATAGTAATTATTTTAGGCTGAAATATAATTTTATTTTTATTGTAGAAAATTGGAAATATATGGGAAAAATAAAAAATAAAATAAACACTTCACATAAAGCTCTAAAAGTTTTAGTGTTTTGGTGTATTTCCTCCTAAATATATTAGGTATATAGATAGAAAATGGAAAAGTATAAAATATCCTGCTGTATATAATTTTTGTTCTTTTTTTTACTTAATATACCATTAGAAGCATCTTCCTGGGTCATTAAAATTATGTATAAACATAATTGCTAATGGCTACATATTTCTATCATATAAAATATTATCTTCTATTTAATCTATACCCACCATGGATTTTTAAATTGTTTTTATTTATTTATTTTGCTTTGAAATAAATTTTGCAATCAACATTTTTATGAAAATATCTTTGTCAATATCTTTGTGTAGTTTTTTTGGATTGAAAGTTTGGGAGTAGAATTTATTTTGATATTAAATGTCAAAATAACATAGAGCCTGTCTTATACTCAGTGAACATTTAATATTAAAAAGAAATCTTTAAAGAGCCTTTTTTTAATCTACCATTTTGTCTGTATCAGTCACATGTTTATATATCTGTATGTCCACTAGTTTTTAAAATAATTCAAGGCAGAAGACCATTCTAGTTGGCCTGAGAGTAGTCATTAAAAGAAAAAGAACTCTTTGTGATTTAAAAGATGTCATTAGTAAAAATGGCCTCCTAGAAACTCACTATAATTATGAATACCAGAGTCTCTAATTCAGAGTTTAGAAAAAACAATCTTGGTTTCTTTACAATTCAGTAACAAAATAATTCCAAATGCAACATAACATTTTGGATCGATTTCTATTTGTATTTACAGATTTACTTTGAGCTACCTTGATTTCCACATGTGTTTCAGCAACTCTCTCTGATCCACATGCTTTTTTTTTTATTATTGTTTTTCTATCTTATCCTAGAGCTATTTCTGCCCAGTGGAGGAGCAACATCAATAAACTACAAGATTTTATTAGGTTTACCCAACAAATTCTGATCTTTCCCGTTAGATTTAATTTATTGCTCTGTTATTATGGTTGTTCTAATAGGTTATTTAGTGACCTTTCCTCTATATATTGTAAAGCCCATGTAATATTAATTCTCTTATATACGTACATGGAAGAATAAGCATTTCTGATAATTATGGTATCGATTAATTCATAAAAAACAGACATAAAGCTAAACAACCAAAACAATACACTAGAAGCTATAGAATAACAAGTGTTATTCCTTTGACTTGGTAGACCGATTTTAACAAGTAATATAACCTCTTTCCTAATAAATACACTCTTATGATGATTCATCTATGTTATCTGTGAATTGAGAATGATGTCCCATATTGATTCTTTTCTTAGATTATGGAGTGTGTGTCTAATCAAGCTCATTTTAAAGCACTTCAGAAACATAAAAGCTATAAAAATATTAAATGAGGTTGAGATATGTTCACCATAGTAAAAATGTTTCCTGAAAAATATATTTCTAACTAAGGGTCATAAAAAAAGAAGAAAAATATCTCACTTCCATCTAAAAAGAGGATCCAGTCTTATGACTTTTATTTTTATTAAGGGTGAGGACAGAGGAGCAAATTTAAAGCTACAGAAATAAATACAAGATAGCTAAAATTTAATAGACACCTTATTGTTGGTAGAGAGTGGAGTTTGGCATACCAAATTTTTTTTGAGATATTGATTATTTTAAGCTGTTTATTTTTAAGTAATGAAAGACTCAGGAGAAACCTCTGATTTCCCCCCAAGAATTTAGATAAGAGGACCTGCTCTAGGAAGGGAGCTAGTATCATAATTACAGTTTAAAATGAACTAAATCGGATAGGGAGAAACCTGGCAAAGCCTATTTGATCAAAGTATTTTCTGTGTTCCATTGTTAAAGATGGTCCAGCAAACATTTATTTACCAAAAATTTGCTTTTCTATCTCCATATGTATTGATTTCCTCCCCATTTGAAGTCCCAAACCACAATTCTTTAGCTATAGGTGGCATACAAGCCTTAATTGCCAGATCTGTCCTTGGTCCCATATTCTTATGGAACCCCTCTATGTATATGCATGTACTACATTTGGTTATTTTATCCTGCTAATTTGTTTCATGTCAATTTGATTATTAGACCAACCAGTAGAACTTAGGATAGTAGAAGGAAAATTATTTTCTTCTGCATTTTCATACAAATCATTAAAAGACTATTATAGAAAACTGTGTCTAAAGATTTTTGAAAATGCACACACACATATCCAGCCACCTGATACCCTTAGAAATGTGCAGCTCTTCTTTTAATATTCTGTTCAACTTAAGCTTCTTATGTATGCTTCATTAAAAATATCTTCTAAGAATTTTTTTTAGTCTGTTGAGATTAACAGTTATATAACCAGAGAGCTTTCTCAGAGAGGTTTAGAAATAAATCTGAATTCCACAGCCCAATAAAAGTTGTGAACTACAACATGGAACAACTTTAACAGTCATTGGGGTATTATTTTTCCCCTTCTCATATGTATGTTCACTGACTTGCCAACCATACCAAAGCTTATACAGTGTGTATAAATCATATCCAAGAGGAATTGCTTTTTCTTCTGAAGCCTGGAAACCTAAGTATGCATGGTTTTGACTTTTTAAACACTGCAGTAAATATTTTATAAGTTAAGAAATGTAAGTCTGAAATCAAGAAAATCATAGGATTGATCCCATATCACTTTTATCTGTCTTTGGGGTAGATGTGTATGGGTTTTGTTTTTATTTTATTATTTAAAAAAAATTATCATTTCCAGAATTAGTCTCTATGCATGTGCAATGCATAGCACACACTGATGAGAATGGCTTTATTCAGGTGCTTAGCTGATCTTCCTAGACTTTGTACCAAAATCCTGACTAAATCTGCCAGTTAGAATGTACACAATTACTCTTTTATACTACTCACAAAGTTTCTAAATTTTGGACTTAGCTCAGGATAAAGTAAAAATCAGATGAGATTAACTTAAACCAAAGTATGTGATTGTGGTAAGATATATACACACATACACACATTCAAGATTTTTTAATCAAAAGTCTAATTATTTTATTTTTCTTCTGTTTTCTATGTGGTATTGAAAGAACATGGAAATAGTTTTGTTAATTTCCAAGAAAGGTTTGGAGATTTCTCCTGGCCCTAAATGAGATGATGATAAATTTCTTTGCTAATACTTTGGAATCTAGATTTGTGAGCCATATAAAACCTACTGGGGAAACAGAAGAAGGTTTTGAAAGAGAAGAAAAGGACAGAGGGAGGGAGAATGAAAGACATAAGGAAAGAGAGAAGGCAGAAGAGAGAGACTGATGCATTGAAGGAAATGAACAAAAAGGGTTTTCATCATATTAAAAGACCACTAGAGGTAGATGGGGTGGGAGAGGTTATAAATTGGTCGTTGAACAAGGGGAACTGTTCAAGAAGGAAAAGACTAGTTAGTAAAACCAAACATAAAAAAGAGAAATACTGAAAGATATGTTATCTAAAGGGCTAGAAGCTGAATAGTAGCTGGTTTGAGGTTTTATAAACCAACTAGGTATTCAGGGGTATAACTTCCATGTTGAATTCTGTCTGAGCAGAATTGAGTAACAAACCTTGTGGCACCGTCAAAAATTCTGTCACCAATAAAAATCCTAGGTCTGATTGCTTAAGAATTAAATGCATCAATATGAGCAGCATATAGATAAATATATAATGAGATACCTTAGGCTTGACTGGTTTAGCACTGGTACTCTTTAATGATCAATTATGTATACCTCTAGAATTATACAAGATTATTCTGTAAAAAAAAAAGCTACAATTTCAGGTAATTTGATTCCTATATAACATAGTCATTTATAAAATGGGAATTATACTTGTTCACAATGGTAAGCATAATAAGGAGAGTCCTCTCTATTACATAAAAATGAAGACTAACAGAATTAAAAACTATTTGAATTGGAAGAAATTTTAAAATCTTCCAGGCAAAGATAAATTCTGTTTTACTTTTTATTTTTCTTAGCCATGCTTAATTCTAACCAGGAATAGTGACATCACAAGTTATTAAGAAAGCTCACAGCATTTCCATCATATTTACAATATTGTATTTATTACCTCTATTCTTGTATTTGAATTCAATAGGACTTTCCTCAGCTACATGAGAGATGTATATGTCTCATGTCACTATAGTTAAATCTGAAAAAAAAAATCTGGATACATAGTCCTTTCCATGTTTCTAATAATACTCCTTTAGGTTTCAAAATTTTTAATCAGACTAAAGAGTTGCATTTTATTTCTGACCAGGTGAAAAACACTGACAGAGAAAACAGTACCCTGCCCTAAAGTTAGATGACAACATGTTACTGAATCAAAGAACCATGCTATTGCCCAGTGATGGTAATTACAGACTGTAATATAGAAAATTAATATTTGCTAAGCTATGAAAAATTTCATTTGTTAAGCTGTCATAACTATGTGTTTTATTATTAGAAGATATAGTTTAATGGGCATACTTTGAACTGGGTGTTAAAAGGTCATAAATTAATTTTCTAATTTTGCAACCATCTTGCTAGTGATCATGAACAAGGCATTTAATTACTTTATCACTGTTGAAATATGAATACTCAGATTTCGCAATTTAAAATATATAAAGTAAACCTATTTATGTTAAGATACCATGTAAAAATTGGAAAACAAAATATCCACTTGCATATCATTTGGGTAAGATCTTACTCTTAGGATTATTTTGTCTTCTTTGCCTGGTTTTTCTTTCCTTTTCTTTTTTCTTAAAATGGAAGCAACAGCAGCACTTACCTGTTTGAGTTACTGTGGAGAATAAGATAATGCTTATAAACTATTTAACAAAGTGCTTGACAATAACATTTAGTGAGTATCACTTCTACAATGTTCATTATTATTATTATTATTATTATTATTATTATTATTATTTATTACTTAAAATGCCCTGCAAAGTATAAAACTCTTACAATGTTGAGGATAATTATCAAGATAAACCATGGACTTTGATTATAGTTCTATTATCTATAAAATAAAAAAAGAAAACAAGATATTGAGTCATGAAATTATCATGACAATACAAATGGTTCATTTGGATATATAAAGTTGATGTTTACATAAAAGTCATTTACAATTGATTTTGAACAGCATAGCTTTTCTATAAAGTCTTATATTTTTCTCTATAAACTTTTAACAGATCTGACAAATAATAGCACTAGTTTGAAATGTTGTTTTGAAAACTTTAAATAATGTAGGCTCTAAGAAAAAAAGGGGAGCTACAATTTACCTGTCTATTTTGATTAGATGTATTAATTTAACGCAAAGGTATCTGCACATAAACATGTTATATTCCAATAAGAGAAAACCTCAAATAAATTTTGAAAACACTATAGATTCATAAAGGCAAAAGAAAATTTAAAAAGCATGCAGCTCAAGCTTTTATTTAAGGCTTGAATAATTTCTGGAACATTCTTGCTAGCTGGTCATTCAGTCTTTGTCTATAACCATCAGTGACTGGAAACTGACCA
Source organism: Macroglossus sobrinus (assembly GCA_004027375.1). Classification (NCBI taxonomy): domain Eukaryota; kingdom Metazoa; phylum Chordata; class Mammalia; order Chiroptera; family Pteropodidae; genus Macroglossus; species Macroglossus sobrinus. The sequence continues at coordinate 370,162 of PVKZ01001027.1, read as the reverse complement.
CTTCCTAAATCATGCCATGCTGAAGTTGGGCAATAGAGATGCCATGGAAAAAGCACAGATTTTTGGAGTGAGACACACTGGGATTCTGAGCCATGCATAGCAAATGCCTTTCGTAAAAACGGCAATGCTGTCTTGGACATTTCATGGAGAAAATATAGGTGATGATGTCTAACTCTGATAGTTTCCCAAGTTCACTAGGACAGTTATTTAATTCAACTTAGATTTAGGTATTGCCATGAAGTTATTCTGTAGATGAGCTAACATCTACAGTCAGTTGACATTAAGTAGATTACTCTCAACAGTGTGGGTGTGTCTCCTCCAAGCAGGTGGAAGGCCTTAAGAGCCAAAACTGAGGTTTCCTAAAGAAGAATTTGTGCCTCAAGACTGCAGTGTCTACTCCTGCTGAATTTCCAGACTGCTGGCCTGCCCTAGGTTTTTAATGTGTGCCTGGTATGTACTGATATAGATATAGACATACACATAGCTGTGAATTAGAAGGGTTATAAAAATCTTCTGGGTAAAGATAAATTCCATCTTATTATTTTTCCCAAATGTGCTTTAATCCTACTGGGAATAGTGACATTACAAATTTCTAAGAAAGCTCATGGCATTTGCATTGTGCTCACAACAATATTTGAATTATTATCATCATTACCATATATTATATATTAATATATTTTAAACAAACACACACACACACACACAAACACACACACACACACACAAACACACACACACACACACACCTGTTGGCTTTGTTTCTCTAGAGAATCCTGACTAATAGACTACTACACAGGATACCTCTTCTAAGGATAAAAAGGCACTCAAATTTGACTCTCCTACAGACTTTTTTCAAATATTACTGAATATTGTCTCCCCATAGCTGCTCTTGTTAATCAACGTTCTAATAGAATAAATGACTGGATCCTACACTTTTATATTTATCCACATAAATAATACGATTGGGATAATCAACAAATTCAATGTGGACTATAGAATATTATATCACCCTTAATGAATTTATATAAGAGAATATTCTTGCTTTTGAGAAATATACACTTAAGTAACAAAAGGGTAAATGGGCAAGAATTATGCAGCTGACTCTCAAATTGTTCCAGAAAAAATATGTAATAAACAGATAATTGCAAAGCAAAAACCGCAAAATGTTAACAGTTGATTCTGGATAAGATGATTTGGGAACTTTTTGTACAAATTTTTAAAAGCTTTTTGTATGTTTCAGATTATTTCAAAATAAAATTTTTAAAAAGGCAAAAGAAAAAATGGAGTGAAATGGCATAAATCGACACAAACCGAAGCCTTGGTCTTATTAGCACCTATGTCAGAGGCCCTGAAGTAACTTGTAGCTGACAATACTTTTTGGTGAAGCTTAATGGCTTTAGCCTGTCAGCTCACAGATAATCCTGTTCCTTACAAAGTGATTGAACCCACAGTCACATTGAAAGTGGAAAGGGGTGGGTGGGTGGGGGGTCAGCATAGGAAACAATCATAATGGGGTTTGAAGATGAGAAGCATGCAGGTATTCTCCATCGCTAGCTTATGTTCTCATATTTGAATGATTTAATACTAGTTTTAAAATATATAGTTTAATAACATGTAAACAGTCCGTTTTTTCTTTAACATATTCACCATTTATGTATAATTTTAGGATGCTTTCTAAATTCTAGCTTGTTAAAGCTTCCTCTTGAATGAAATTAGGCACCAAGATCACCCAAAAGGCCTCATTTGATGAATACCCCTAGTGGGACATTTACTTTGGGGCTTTGTGAGGAGGTTGTCATTCAACGCATCACATTGCTAGAACATTAAAATGTTACACAAAGAATAAATTTCACTCAGACTACTACAAAAAGGTTACAACTTCCAGAAAAACTTCTCTGCCATTTTCTCTGATGCAACTAACAGTGACCCATCTAATGGAAAAAAAAGGCCACACAGATCCTGCAATTACAGAGCTAATCTGGAAATCTCCCAGATGTCTCTCAAAATTCAGCTTCCCAGAAAACATACATTTGGTTAGATGCCTTACAATTTCAAGTCCTGTGAACATAAAGCTAAGGTAGAATTCTCTTCATCGAAGTTCTCTTCAGAGGTATATCTCGTGAGTTCTCTCTCATTCTCTTGATATCTACCTTCATGCCTGTGGTCCCATGATGCACAGGTAGTCCAACCAGAAAGCTGAAACCCAAATTAGGTTCAGATCCTTGCTGTGTGCCTCTTAAGAAACAACAGGGACTTACAGAAGAACGTCTATTATACTGCCTGGGAATCTTCTCCTGGCTCAGTCATTCCTGTCCTCTTGTGCCCTGAGTAAGCTATGACTGTTATGAATGTTCACCCCAGAGTAGTACATACATCATGACTCCAGACCACAAGACAGCCACAGATATCTAAAAATAATGTACTAGCCATGCCCCTCTGTACATCAATCTTGAGCAAGTCTGTCACTAAAGTAAAAGGAAAAGTTAAAGAACTGTGTTATTCATCGCTTCTGAGTGCAGAAAGAAACTGAAGAATAGATTCTTCTATATTTTCAGATGGTGCAAAAAGTCCTATTTGTGTATGGTGGGCAATACATTACCTCACAACTGAGCTTCATCTGCTATAGCAACTGAGATCATCTCAGTTGTTAGTGCAGAGTTAAGATACTTCATAAGACTCTCTCTCTTTTCTTTTTAAAATTTTGTTCATGTTGTTCTTATGGCAATGTTTAAAGTCATTTGAATACCAACCTTTTTCTCTTTTCAGATCTTTCCCATTTTCCATCTAATCAATGGTACACGTAACTGTCTAATCCATCTTCCTTCATTTAACGCCTTTGCATAAACAAACAAATAAAATAAATAAAACTTCTAATCATAAGCCTTCATGTCCAGAGTGAATTTAAAGCTCTTTTATCTGGGCTTTTAGTTTCTTTAGAATTTTCTACAACTTCCCTTCTAATAACTTTTCTCCTGTCTTTTAACAAGGATTTTTCACTGAACTCCTGACAAAATGCTTCATGCATTGTCCTCCAAATCTGTGCTCTTCCACCTTGGTGCTGTTGCTGATAGCAATTCCTACCTGCAATGTCATCTTAACCTCCACCTGATAAAATTCCACAAATTCTTTAGGCCAGTTACAATGTATTATCTTTTATGAACCCTTCATGATCACCCCAGACAGGAACTCTCTCTTTCCACTCTGAATTCCTGAAGTAGTTCCCAAATGGCTTCGTGACCTGTCTTTTCGATGTGGGTTCCAGAGGGTCCTGGTTTCCTTCAAGGACAGAAGTCTGAAGTCTGGCATAATGTCTAAGAGCACAGACTCTAGATCCAGATAACACAAGTTAAACTCTTGGGTATTCATTTTTTGGCTCTGCCTCATCATCTGAGCAAGTTACTTACCAATCTCTCTGAGCTTTAGTTTTCTCATTGATAAAATGAAGATTTAAAAAGGTACTTGCTTAATAAACAAGGATGAAATATGTTAATATTATAAAAAGCACTCAGACTAATGCTTTACAAGACAGTATTCATTATGAGTACTTGCCAATATTAATGTTATTTATGCATATCACCCCTTCCATACAAACACATAGTGCTTTGTACATATGGCATTCTAAAACTATAGGTCATGCAAATATTAAACAAATCCAGGCAGCTTGAAGAGGTGCTCTTGAGTTTTTACAGTAATTCCGCTAGTGCAATAGTCCTCAATCTTTTTGGCATCAGGGACTGCTGCTGCAGTGAGAATCTCATGCCTGATGATCTGAGGTAGAGCTGAGGCGGTGATACTAGTGCTGGGGAGTGGCCACAAATACAGATGAAGTTTTGCTTTCTCTCTCTGTTCACCTCCTGCTGTGTGGCCCAGTTTCTAAAATGACACAGGCCAGTACCAGTCCACATCCCGGGGGCTGGGGATCCCTGCTCTAGTGCACCAACAAACTTGGGTAAACTAATTTTTAAAAGGATGATATCTGATTAATCATTTATTTGACTAAAGATGAATAAAATTTTAAACTAAATTACATAAAGATTAATCTGTAAAGTTATCTGAGGTAAGAAATGGAAAATTTTATAAGACAGATACTTAAAGTCATTCAGGAGAACTTAGTGGTATATAGACTTAGAAAAGCATTTTCATGACATAGCTAAGAAGATGAAACATTACCTTTCAGATTTGCAGGCTATTTCATTTACTGAGCTGGGTGGTCTTTAAAGAAAGTCAATGTGCAGGAAACCAAGGGCCTTAGAGTTTATTCCTAACCTTATAATGAGTCAATTTTGAGAATAACAAGATTCTTCATGTTGCCTAAAATAAAAACATGGTGACTTTGTTTTCCCCTCAGGACTTTTCTAATTTGTAAAATGACAGATCAAATTGATATAAGAGTATAAAGTGAAATCACATTATTATATTTTAAATCAATTGTCTTTACCAAAATGATCAAAAGTACATCAGGTCAAGACTACATAAACAATGAACACATTTTCTCAACTGTCAAAGTAGAACTATAATATACTCTTTAGGCATTACATCTTAATATTTGGACAAGCAATTAGCACTGGTTACTATATTTATTCTTCAGTTATATATAATCTATATTGAGGGATAAATTTTAAATCTATAATTTGGTGTACAAGTCTCAAGTGATTTTCTCCACTTGTCTTTCTGATCTCAATTCCTCACTTCTCTCATCCATGGCCCAATGTAATGATTACACATAAGTGCTTGCACTTCCCCGAATGCACCTTGCTCTTCCCAGCCCTACTATCTCTGTACATGTACAACTTCTTTTTCTCTCTTGTTATGGTGAAGTCCTATATATCCTTCAAGTTCCTGTTCAGATATCGTTTTTTCTTTTTTTCTTTCTAGATTTTTCTGAGCAGGTTAAACAAGACTCCTCCCTTCTTTTTTTATTCATAATGTCATGACAATACCTCTATTTTTCTCCTACTACAATTACTTATTTTCATGTCTATTTCTTGATTTAACTGTGAAGACTCAGACCACTAACATGTAGATCAATTCATCTCTTAGTCCACTGTATTCAGTAAAAAGATCTTTAATAAACACCATTTCAGTGAGTGCATGGATGAACTTCTATCACTTTTTCGCAATGGAACATTAAACTATCAGCCTGTGTAAATATCCTGCAGATTCAATATGCCTTACCTTTAAATAAATGGAATGTTTTAATTTTAATTTAAGACATCCCATTATACTTTTAAGAATACTTTTTTTATTCTAAATTCTCCCTCAATTTACTTGTGGGGTTAATGGTTAAAATAGATACTCTCAAGCTTATGATCTTGAGATTGACAGCAAAGTTTTCTGAACTTCAGAATTCTCTTTTTAATATTTCCTCCCACCAAATGTCTGTTTGATAATTAAAGAATATTCCCATGTGCACCACAATTCACTGCACTATAGTATTTTCTTTTCCCCAATTTTATCAGTCTAGCCATTCATCATTTATCACCCATTCACAAATCCATCCATTCATATAGCCAACAATAGCTATTTAAGCACTTATTGTCTACCAGGCACAAAGCTCAGAGCTGGAGATCCAAAGGTTAAAAAGGCAGAAGACTTTCCCTCAACCCAGCACACAGTCTGCAGATGACAGGCAGGCCAATAACAACCATAACAAAAGATAAAACAATCAGTTAAGTGCTGTTAGAAAAATGTGCCTAGTGGAAGAAATGTAGAAAAGCAGGAACTCTGAGAGTTTGTAAAGAAAGATTCAAAAGTACTTCAAATGCCATACCTCTAAGGATCTGACGATTCCAGATCATCATTTCCACTGACTCCAGCAAAGAAAACAGGAACAAAGTCCTAATTGCTCCAGATATCTCTCAGTTGTTCTCAGTTATCGCCAGAAAGCACTTTATTTGAAAACCAAAGAGCCCTTTCCCCTTCAGGCAGCCTGTGAGGTGATGAAAACATAGGAGCTGAGCCTATCAGTGCTTGTATTAAGCAGCTGAAAAAGTTGTAGCCCATGAATCATGGCTCTTTTCATGTATTTCCAAATCTGTGGGAGGAGAGGCCTTTGGCTGGAAGCACTGACAATCTAGCACCTATGATGATCACTTGGGGAAAGAAAGATGCTTGAGACACTAGGAGAGATACACAATCCTCCCACCTCCCTAAAGTGTGCATATCCCAAGTGCTACCACCAGGCCATGCCTCAAAATAGTGTGAGAGCCAAAACCTACATTTTCAAAAAAAGGGACAAATAAATTAAGCTTCTGCCACCCACCAACCTTATGTGCAGCTAAGAAAAATAAAATGAAATAAACAAGTAAATTAGCAGCTGGTAAGCGAGTTTCAGTCACGAATGTTTTGAAGGTTCTGCTAACCAATTCTTGAATTGGATTTGTTCTTGTGGGAAAATAATTAACAATCATACTAATTAATTTCTAACATCTATTGAAAGCTTACTGTGTACCAGACACCACGCTTACAATTTATACGCATATCTCAATAAACTCATGAGGTACTGCTATAATCTAGATGAGGAGTTTGAAGTTCAGGAGGGCCTGATTTGCCAAAGTTCACACGTGTAGTAGGCAGCTGAGCAGACATTATGCCCCTTAATGTTTTGAACCTGATGCTCTTTAACAATATATTTTCTTAAACATTATTGAAAATATTAAGGTAGGAGCACCAGAAACATAATTATTATTCCTTATCACCAGTGATTAAGCAATCTATAAATTTATGTGACGATCTTACAATTCAGCAACAGTAGTTATAATAGTTTTCTTGACCTAGAGTCATTTTCCCTTGCTCTGTATTTGTAGGAAATAGTAATATATATATATGTATGTATGTATATATGTATGTGTGTATGTATATATGTATGTATATATGTATGTGTGTATGTATATATGTGATTCTAAGTTGATTAATCACGGATTCACAGATGAAAAAAGAATTTTTTGTGGTTGTTTCTAGTTTGCTTAGACAAAGTTTTAGTCAAATTATTACCTTTATGAACATGCATTTACAAAGTTCTTTTTCCTTCAAAGAAATTATTTTAAAATTATTTAGCATAATTTAGATAGAATTTCCTATATTTATAGTGGGAGAGATAGTTTCAGTTTCTATGATCTGCAACTTAAAGAATTCCCAATGAAGAAAACCAGCTCTTTCAATGAGTAAATAAAAAACTGGGCATTTTTCATTCACAATTATTACTCATCCTCAGAGACAGTATAGAATTTGTAAATAGCATACAATAGAATAATCTCAAAATATTGAATTAGAGACATCTAGAAGGTAGATGATTTAAATACCTCTACCATTTTAAAATATGCATTGCAAATCTACCAAGAACCAACCCTATAAGGAGTTCTTAGTGGTTTCAGGTAGGCTAATAAATAGACCCCAAAAAAGCTTCCCCTAATTTTTTGAATGGTGCAGAAGAAATAAAGTAAAACTTGGCTACACTAATTTTATGCCTTAAATATTTGGAGGAATTAAAGATGAGACAGAAGCCTTCAGAGGAGCCCCTTGAAGCCCTACTCAGGATAGCTATTTCACTGGCATCATCAGCATGACTCGAGTTCATTAGAAAGTAGAGTAGCAGGCCCTATCTCAGGTTTCTGAATTAAAATCTGCATTTTAACATAATGGCCAAATGACTTCAAAGCACAATGACAGTTGGGAACCACCACTCCAAAACAACCATCAGAATCTGTTCTGAATACCTGCCAAGTGCAGCAAGGGCTGAAGCCTTCTCAGAGCAATTGTAATCAAGTGTGAACTTTCTTGCATCCTTATTCACCTTCTCTTCCTATGCCACTAAATATTAAAGCACAGGCTATAAACTCTCCAACTGTAACTTTTTTTACACATCTCCATTGTTCTTCCTTCTCTGTGAACATGCCTAGCTTATTCCTGCTTTAGCATTTGTGGTTGCTAAACATCCTGTATCTTCATATGGCTTTCTCTTTCTCAAAAGTCAGGTTTCAACTTGAATGTCTTCTCCTTAGTGATAATACCTCTCTAACTACTTTTTTTCCATGTTTACCTGGATTCACTTTACAAATTATATTCAGTTTACAAACCCTGAAAATATTTTATCTATTTGTATACTTTTTTCAAAAGAACAAAAACAGCCTTCAAATGTGACCTTTCTTCCTTTTCAATTCCCCTTCCCCTTTCTTTCCTACTTTCCCTGCCCCTGAACCTTGACTAACCAACAAACTCCACGGCTTATAAAAATAGTTTTCAAAAGTAATGTTCTGATAGGTTTTTTTTTTTGCATAGTTTTACAATAACCCTGAGCAAAAGGCCCAACAATAAAAATAACCTTCAACCATACCAACTGCAAGAGGTACAGTAGCTAAAGTTGAAAACTGTCCCTGAGCCAGACCATAGGACAGTCACCCCTTCTCTTTTCACCCTGTAAAATCCCAACACTGCTTTGACTTGGAGTGTTACTTTGTTTTCAGGTGCTTCTGGTGTACAAGCTGAATAAAACCTTTAACTTCTTCTCTTTTTGAGTCAATTAAATTTGTTTTGTTTTGTTTTTTTTACATTATTTATTATATGCCTCCCTTCATTAAACATAAGCCTCTTGTAATCCTCATTAGGATCAACATTTCTGGTTCTCCACCATCACCAGAACTTAGGATAAGTTCTCACATGTTAGGGGCTCAATAAATACTTGTGACCCAATTTTTATTTTAAAAGGGAAACTAGCTTGTTTGTAAGACCCAGTATAATTGTTTTTTGCCAATCGTGTGAACTAACCACATGTCCCCATGCTCCTAGACCTTGGTCCTTGAAAAAGATTATTTATTTCATACCCACTTGTCATCTTACTCTTGAATGCAGCCTCAATAAATGAGGCTCTTTATTATCCCATTTGCACTGGCTTTATGGTCTTAGTTATCACCTAAGCCAGTGGGGGGAAAAACACATAGTGGTCCTTTTGTATAGAAAAATAGATAAGGGCTAAAACTTAGTGCACTTGAAAAAAGAAGCCTTAAAAACTTTCTGGAAGCTTTTCTTCAGGGAAATCGTCACTTAATATTTTGGTAACCAAGCCTCTGTTAGGTCCATGGAGGAAAGGAAATACAAACATAAACACTGTGACTTAATCCTTTAGTAATATTTGCACCTAATGAGTAGTTCCTGGCATCCCTATTTAGAGAGTAATCCTGAAAGAAGCCCTGTGGTCTTCTGACATGACAGTATTTAGACTCACAAGCCAGACTTCATGGCTAGAAGTAATTTCCTTAGCAAAGGCATAGTTGTAATTACTTTACCTAGACAACAATAGACAAAAAAGAAACTCCACTTTCCTCCAGATCAAAAGCCCTATCTCATAGCAAACAAATTAAGCAGCTATGGAGAAAAGTTAAGAGGCTATTAACAGATAAAATAATTTTCTATTCTCTAAGATGCCACCAAAATAACTTAAAAACAACAAATAAATACAGTCAAGTTGCAGGACACAAAATCAATGAAAAAATCCATTGCATTCCTGTACAATAATAATGAAATTTTAAAAAAGGAAATAATTTTTAAAAAATATTATCTTTTTTGCAATCACAACAAAAAGAATTAAATATCTAGGATTAAACTTAATGAAGCATACGAAGGACCTATACATTGAAAACTGCAAGACATTATTAAAAAAAAATTGAAGAAGATGCAAAAAAATGGAGTTATTTTGTGTTCATAGACTGGAAGAATCAATATAGTTAAAATGGCCATATTACCCATAGATTACAGATTTAATGCAATCCTCATCAAAACCAATGACATTTTTAAAAGAGATAAAACAAAAAATAATCATATTTGTGTGGAATCACAAAGACCTCAAATAATCAAAGCAATTGTGAGAACAAAGAACAAGGCCAGAGGTACAACAATGCCTGCCTTCAAGTCATCCTACAAAGTGACAATAATCAAAACAGCATGGTAATGGCAGAAAAACAGATACATGGACCAATGGAACAGAACTGACAGCCTAGAAATCAATTCACATATATATGGGCAGACAATTTGCAATAAAAGAACCAAAACTATACAATGGATAAAAGAACGCCTCTTTAATAAATGGTGCTGGGAAAATAGAAAAACCATATGAAAAAGAATGAAACTTCACTGTTATTTGTCAACATTTACCAAATTTAACTCAAAATGGACCAAAGATCAAAATATAAGACCTGAAACAATAAAGTGCATAGAAGAAAACACAGGTACTAAACTCATAGATCTTGTATTTAGAAAGGATTTTATGAATTTGAACTCAAAGGCAGGAAAAGTAAAAGCACAAATAAATGAATGGGATTATATCAAATGAAAAAGCTTCTGCACAGCAAGAGAAACCATTGACAAAAGAGGCAAACAACTAAATGAGATAAGATATTTGCAAAAAAAAATGCCTTTGATAAGGTGCTAATAACCAAAATAATAATTTAAAAAAACTCATACAACTAAACAACAACAAAAATCCATTAAAAAATTAGCAAAAGACCTAAATAAACACCTCTTCCAAGGAGACATACAAATGGTTAAAAGACATACAAAAAGATGCTTAACTTCACTAGCTATGAAGGAAATGATAATCAAAACCACAATGGGATACTACCTCATACCTGTTAGAATGGCTATCATCTATAAGACAAGTAATAAATAACAAGCATTAGAGAGATTATAAAGAAAAAGGAACACTCATACACTGCTGGTGAAAATGTAAATTGGTACAGCCACTATGAAAAATAGTATAGAGATCCCTTGAAAAATTTAGAATTATTATATGACCCAGAAATCTCTCTTCTGGTATCTACCCCCCAAATTTGAAAACATTTATATATAAATATCTATGCACTCTGATGTTCATTGCAGTATTATGCATGATGGTTAAGCCATGGAAGCAACTGAAGAGCCCTTTAATAAATTATTGGATAAAGAAGATGTGGTACATATATACAATGGAATATTACTCAGTCATAAGAAGAGTTAAAAAAATTGCTATTTGTGACAACATTGATGGATTTTGAGATTATCCAGCTAAGCAAAATAAGTAAGACAGAAAAAGTTGAGAAGCATATGATAACACTCATATGTGGGTTATAAAACTGAAAGCAGCAAATGAACAAGGCAAACAAAAACTCTTAGACACAGACAACAGTCTATCCATAACCAGAGGGAAAGGAGAAGAGTTAGATAAGAATAAAGGGGGTCAAATAAGTGGTAATGGAAGGAAATTTAATTTTGAGTGGTAAACACACAATACAATATACATTAGATGTATTATTGAATTATACACTTGAAATCTGCATAATTTATTAACCAATGCCATTGCCAATAAATTTAATTAAAAAATAAATATAATATAAAAGAAGAAAAATAAGAGGCTATTACATTAAACTAAGAGCAGAGAAGATGGAGAGAATTGGTATATTTGAGATCTAAAATGAAGTTTCAATTAATATTTACTGAACAAGATGTTATATATGAATATATTTTAGAGTGCATGTTACCATATGACCTTAGTAACCAAAGCATGCAAAATTAGTTCTAAAATAATGTTTCCAAGAGACTAATTTATTTTCAACTATTCTCTCCTCTGTTCTGCTACTGTACCTTATATAAAACTTTATTATAATATTCCACAGCCCATTTCTAAGAGTACATTTGAAAGATACAACTAAGGTCCATTTATGAAGATATTTTTTTTCTACTGGAAATTCAAAAATGTACGGCTCATGTTTGGGTTAAACTGACATCAAGTTATATTTCATAGCACAATCTAATTTTTTCATACATAATACTATCTGAACTGTGTAAATGGAAGATTTTCTTTAATTTACCTCTTAAAATTCAATTTATCTACCAGTTATTTCAACCCTCCAAGACAAATTTGCACACATTTTTATTAAAATGCAATTTTTTTTGTAGGCTATTCTTACTAAGTCAAACTAATTCAGTAAGATAAAGTGTGGTTAAATAAGTTACATCAAGCCATCAGAAGTGGCAGCACAGCAGCTTGCTGCCTCACAGGTGCCCACCCTCCCAACACCACCCCCACCATCCCCCGGTGAACAACACCCAACATAAACATTGTAAGGTGTTTATTTCTTCCAACTAACTTCAGGAACAAGATTTCCCAGATACTTCTGATCTCTTTCCTCAGAGTGGCTCATCACAACAGTAGCTTATGCCCTTGATGAGCCTCAGGTGTATTCAGAGCTACTTTAGCACAGTCCCTGAAGCTAATAAAGTTAAGTTCTCAACAAGTATTTAGAGTAGGTAGAAATTTCTCCTCATTCAGCAGTAGAGGAAACCTTCATGAATTTCCTGTCTGTGTGACATCCTTAATCCTATGCCTCATGTCAGATCTGTTTCCAGTCTGGAATGTTAGACTTTTCTACTCTGAAGTTTGTTTGGTAAATTTGCCAAGTTATGCCTAAATGTTCCTCCATCATGGTGGCCTTCTTTAATTTCTGTTTCATCTGTCTTCTTTTGCCTAATTCATCCTCCTTTAGGAAACCTAATTCCTTTCTTTATTCTTATCTCCTTTAACTCAAACTTTGCCTCTAGGTCACTAAGGGAACTAGACTGTGTCTTTTGTTAAAGCATCAGGCACTTAACCTCCTATAACTTTAACATACCAGGGGGAGCCACTCAAGTATAGTGATATTGGGAGATTCATGGGAAGGCACTGAAATAGGAAGACTGAAAATTCAAGGCCAATGTCTTAAAAACAAGTCAGATAAAGTGACTATCATTAAAAAATAAACTGATTTTAAGAAGTGAGAGATCCACCATTAATATTTTTTTCTATTTATATGTAATGTGGTATTACCACTATTTTATATGAGGAAACAGGACATTGGGGAAAATTTAAGGCCAACCTGACCTCACTGAGAGATCAAGGAGTTGAACAGAGCAAAGCAGAAAAGGGTACAACATGTTTTAGTGCTGTGTAAAACCACACAAATCTGGTCTTCAATCCTGGCTCAATCTTTACTGTGGTATATTGGGCAAGGTACTTAAACTCCCTGAAATTCAATTTTGATTTATAGAAGATAAACATAGTAAATATTTTATAAAGTTTTCAAACATTAAAGATAAAATATGTAAAGTTTTCACTGCATGGCTATGGCTCAAGGGAATTTTACTATTTGAAAAATTCTGTAATCTTCATATCAAGAGCCTGCAGTTTTTGAATTTTTGAGGCAACTTTAATTTTGGCCTTCATATCCACTTAAAATCCAGTTGCTACCAACCTCTTTTAATGCTCACAGAGCTACAGTCAGTCATAGTGCTGAACACAGAGACCGTGTTCATGGGCTCCCATACAGACTACAAAAACTTCTTTGTCTTTGCTAATTTTCATTTTTCAGTACTATATCCCCCCACTACCTTCATCTCTTCTTATTGATCTAGATATAGTTCTTCCTGCTTCATGAAGCTTTCCCAGATTGCTCCATGGCTCAGTTATCTCACCTTCTTTTAAATAGTTACTATGGATATCACCTGTACTCACTGATACATTCAGTTCAGTCCTGTTCCAGATATTTTCGGTATCACCAAAAAAGTCAACATGGACTCAAAAATAAGTCTAGCCACTACCACACACTTCTCCTTCTTCCCCCTTCTTTGTCAATAACACTGATACTTCAGTTAGGAACTGCAGCCTCCATTGACGATTCATGCTTCTGCATGACACCAGCAGACACTACTTATCCTGGTATCATAATTTTTAGGGAATAATTGCTCCCTCCAGTTCATCAAAATTGAACAGTATTCTTGAAGCAAAGCCTTTGTCCTGTTTTGTTATCCTTGATTAAAGGACACAAACTTTGTGCCTAATATAAGAGTAACATCTCATGAATATTAATATCTTATACAGTAATTCCAGTTCTATGTCACAGTTCTTTCTTTCTTCCTAAAATTCTCATATGAGTCAGTGGTAAAAGACAATGTTAGGAACAACTTTCTATATTAGGGACAAATTCAAGAAGCTCATCACATCACTCCTCCCTCTGATGACTAAAACTTAGTTATCAGGTCAGGTTTGTCTATTGATTCTCTTTGTTTAGATGGTATTTTCCCAGGAAGCTCCTCAGTCCTTCAAACACACAAACTCTGGCAGCTGTCCCCAAAGCACCTAAGGCTTTCCCAGATATGAATCTCCTGAATGGACCTAGCTTAGGCATAATTTTAGAACACATCATATTCTTATAATTTATGGTGTTCATTTTACTCTTAATCATTTACTTCTTCATATTGTAATTTATTGTTTTATGTGGTTTGTCTTGTCTCTGCATCTAGATTCTAAGTTCCTCCAAGACAATTAAGGGAATACAACAGGCCCTGAGAAGCAAAACACTATGTATGGCATGGTAGATATTAATAAATATTTTTCTGGGTGAAAATGTTAAATAGAGTGATAAAAAGAATTTCAAAGTTATTTGAAAAAGTTGATGAAAGTCAAAGAATAGGCTTTTACATCTGAAGGTGATATGAAAATAGTGTGCAGAAAGCTCTCCTTCATTAATTCAGCAAACATTTATTGGAGAGCTACTAAATGTTTAACCCTTCATTAGGCACTATATTGCAATGTAAATAAGTTACATCAGTGCCACAAGGAGCTCTTGGTCTGATGAAGGAGTTAAAAATGTTAAAAAATACAATCTGTTGTCTTAATGACTACAGTAAATATAAACTTAAGGTAATGAGAACATAAACAAGCAAAGAAACCAAAGAATATTAGAAGATTGTGAAATTAAATTCTTACAAATAAATACTTGGAACTACTGATGAAATTATAAAATCACTGGAAGACCTTTCTGTGGTTTCCTTTGTATATAGCTACTTCTGAGTTTAGTTTCAATTAAGACAACATCTCTTTGCTCTTTATTGTGGAGGTGGAGTGTGGAAGTAAAACAGCAGGAAGTTGTTTAAATGTTAGGGTGACCTGAATAGTTGGTAATGTGTTGAGGCAGGTTCTTATGTATCCAGTAGTTAATATACATAGTGCTCTTGTTTGGTTCACAAGAATAAAAGAATGGGTTATCCTCCCTGCACAAGGCAAATGATGGTAAGCGGGTAAATGAAATGTTCCAGGCCAGCACCCAGCATTCTGTAGTGACTTTTCTATCAGACAACTGCAAAATGTGTGTCTCTAGAAGCCAGTGCCTGGTCCTTTTCTGAGGCAGTCAGACTTTGAATTGGCTTAGATTAGAAAAATTACATTTTCCAATGTAACAAGTATAACATTTTTCTCTCCCGTTAAGAACAGCAACAGAAACAATATAATATTTCTTATAATTGTTTGCAATAATCCCTTTTAAATATTTCATTCAATAAAAATATCTGATCTGACCTGCAAACCGAAGAGTAGCTGCTTTAATTTCTTTTCAAACATGGGAGAGTTACTGAAAAAGAGGACATGGTGAATGCCGATGCATGGACAGAACAGGTGAAATTTACAAACAACTAAAGCAAACTAGAAATGTCACTCTGCCAGTAGGGAGATAATTTTATTTTAAAGAATTATTAGAGTGTGTAATTGGGAAATACTGGCAAGAAATTTTGCTTCAAATGTTTTAAATACAATATTCAAATTTGAATCTTCAATTTAATTGATTTATAAAGTAAATAAGAGAGTGCATATTCTTTTCTTTTAACCTTTAAAAGCCTCAGTTTATTGTTAAAACATTTCTGCTGGTAAGAAAATGTTATGTGCATATTCATTCTTTCATCAATTCATTAATTCTCTTATTCATAAATAACATATCAAAGGACTATTACATACCAGGCAGTTTTAAAAAATCCATTTGATTATTAGCATCTCTCATTTACCAGGTACTGTTTTAGGAGTGAAGACTGCTACAATAGGAAGGAACCAGTGTCTGACCTCAGACGTTTATAGTCTGGTATAGAAGGGAAACAAAGATGTGAACAGAAGCTAATATGGAGGGGGTGGGGTAGGGAGTGAAGTTATAAATAAATACACTCCGTTACTAATTGAATCATACTGTGGCAGACCTGGCAGATATTTACATTCAATTCTATACATCTGGCATTACTTGATTCTGATTTGTGATAGACTTGTTTCTAGACAAACTGTAAATGCCTTCTTGTTATATTCAAACCACAGTTACTGGGCTTCTGCATGTAGAAAATACTTGCTTGACTCTGAAACTATTTCCCAACAAAAAACAAAATTCCTGTGGAGAAAACAAGATGAATTTGTTATTGATCTCTATATCCTAAACATTTTAGGCAACTTCAATGTCCAGTAACAGAATTTCATTTAAATCATGCCCTTCATTAAATCTCACAAAACATTCCAGATACAGAGGCCAGCCACTGACTAAAATGGATAGAATATGATTAGACTTGGCAACTAGGAAGACATTTAATAACATTACCTTCTGATTAGTTAGAAATCACAGTTTAAAATAGTCAAATTATTTCCAAGATATGAGTCTCTCCGTGGTAAATGCATCAGGTTGACCAGAATGAATTATGGGACATATCTCACAAGGATGAGACAACTATAACTCAGGGGTGAATGATGTACAGAATTTAGAACAAATGAGATCAAGCTGTATTTAATATCTCTTGCAGGATGATTTTTTTTGAAGGTCTCCAATTCATGTATTTTAGAAGGTTCTGGCTTGATTAAAAATTCTATTTTATGAAAGATCAGATGGAGGAAACACTACCCTAGCTACTAGGGATCATGTTTTCATTGTGCTGCAAGTTCATGCCAGGAAACAAACATTATTTTAAATTAGAAAAAATTATAAGTTAGCTTAGATGCTATGTTATAATAACTGTACCTCCTTGTCTTAGATTAGATCAGATTTGATAATCTAATTTGCATTAACTATGTTCAGGAGATGTCAGAAATAGGGTAAGAGACTTTTTATTAAATATAATTTGAGAATTACTAGAAGTTGAGATTCTGAGCTAGAAATGTCTTAGATGCCTCTTCCAATGCTTCAGATTTTCTAGCAGCCAGCTATAAAAACACACATATAATACATTTACTTTTAGTTATCGCATACCATAACAATATATATCCTTTTCCATATTTACAATCTAATTATTGGTAACTAAAATAAAGTACTCATTTGCATTTAAATTATTACATATAGATTGTTTTTTTGATATTTGTAATTCTATTTATGATACTTTCTTACTTGCATTGCAGGAGTAAAAATAAATTATGTGGCAAGAAAGAAGAAAGTTGAAATCTAAGACTTTAGATATGCTTTACTAAGTCATGGAACGATGAAAACAAACTTGGTCATAGGTATATCAAATATTATGAGGGGTTAGTCTTTAATTTTTATACTTTTTAGATTAGAGGTCCAGACAGAGATGGCATACTTGTGATGTTGATTAAGATTTAATCCAAGTAGGATATACTGAAGAAAATTTACTGAGATTTAGAGCCTAGTTAAATTTTAGTAATGTAGAATCATGAAAAGGTATTTAAACCCTTAAAACTTTTCTATCAGAATTAGAATTGCTATAATTTTTACAAATCACATTTCTGAGTTGCATTTCAATACCATCTGCAATATTTCCAGTGCCAGAGATAGAATTTTGTTTTCAATCCTGATAATTTACATCATATATTCCAGCCCACAACATTTTTTACTAGATATTCTAGAACTTGCTGTTCTTTTCAACCATCTCATAATGGCATTTCAGCAAAGTAAAGGCAAAGAAGAGAATAAGGTTTGATTTCCAGTCATCAAAATTGACAAAGAATTATGTGGCTTAATCTTGATATAATCGAGAACAACAGGCATATGCTCATTTATACATGCCAGCTCTGCGAGATACCAAGTTGAATAAGAACTGGTCTCTTTCTTAGAAGACTCAAGTTCTAGGGAAAGAAGCAGATGTAGTAGAAGTATGTTCAAGGGTTCAAGAAGGACAAATAAGATTTAACCAGCTATACATGACAGAAGATGACAAACATTGTGTAATAGTAATGAGACCAAATAAGGTGCATGCACAAAAGATATGAGTTTCAAGAAATAAGAAGAGGATTTATTATGGAGGCTTCCTGTGATACATTAGATTTAATTGTTTTATCCTCAAGGTCTGGGAATGACATATTGAGTTTGCTTTTAGCTATAGGCTTAAATGGATTGAAGACAAAACTGAAGACAGAATGACATTGAAACACTACTCTATCAAAGCATTTTTAAGAAGAAAGAATTCTTATTCTTTCTTTGATCTCAGTTCTGGATTCACCTTCTTCGTGAAGCTCTCCTGAAGCCTCTAGCTCACCATCACTTTTTCTTCCTCTGAACCGCTATAGTTTTTGTCATTTGTCCAAGCTCCTGCCTGACACTTATGGTATCTGCCTTTTTCTTTTTTTGATAATGTTCTATATCTGTTCTGCTTGTCATTGGCATCATAAAGTCTTTAAGGTTAAAGTTAAAATTTAAGATTGGAGATAGTTTTCAATCTATGTGGAAGTGAGAGAAGACAGAAATTGAGACTTTTTTATGTGGCCCAGTGCCCTTGCCAAAAAGATTCTCAGCAAAATCTCCAAGTGATGGTGCTAATGGTGTAGCCTAACACTAACTGGATTTGTCTTAATAGTTAGCCCCCATTTTGAATGTGTGAAATGTAGCCTGTGTATAGAATTCTACTGCCTAGAGTGTGAAAATAAGGTTACCTTCTGAAAAGCAATTCCCCAGTAAAAGAATTGTCTTAAAATTGTGATGTCTCTCTGGTCAAAAGCAGAGAGAGGGAGAGGAGTGTTTAGACTTTGCCTGAATGAATGGAAAAAAATTATAACCTCACTTATGGTGGCAATACATCTAGAGAAAATATATTACTGGAAGTAATGACCTGTTTTGATTGAAACATAAGGAAACCCAAAGAAATAAATTTCACATGTTTATAGGGTATCAATGAGAGAGAGAGAGGAGGAGAACATATGTATGTGTGTAGAAGGGAGAGGTAGAAGACGAAGAGGAGAAGAAAAAGGAGAGGAACAAAGAGAAAAAAGGAAAAAAGTGAAGAGAATGAAAATATATCTGGCCAACGGCTAAGTTCTTAACACTAGAGCTATAGTCTATAAAAAAAGATGGCTCAAACCATTCGCTTTCCTCCAAATACCAACAATCTTCTAACTGTTATGGAAAGAAATGACCCATGTGGCAGGCAAACCTAAATTCTTTTTGAGTCAGTCTTTATAAATTAACATGCCAGTAAATGTATTTGGCTATAAAACCCTTTGTACATAAACATGTTCCCCCAGACCAGTGTACCATAGAATGCACATTTGAAAACAATATGTTACATTATTCTGGTGTTCTCTTTTAGGGAAAAGAAAATTCTATATAGATGAAAAACAACAAAGTTTATTTAAATAATTTTTAATTTTCTACTTATTAATGTATATAACTAATAAACTATTGTTATATACATTTATATATACTACTTATGTCAAGAATTATATATAAAATTTATATGTAAGTTTTCTCCTTTTTGAAAAGAAGAAATAAGTTATGACGTATCAATAACAGCAAACATTTGTTCAGAATCAGTATCTAACGTAACACTTGTAGACATGAGTCCTATATAAAAAGAAACACCATGGGTTCTACACTTGAGCTACTTTCAAATTCATGGAAAAACAAAATACACACACATGCAACAAGAAGGAAATTATTCAATACTATAAAAATTTTTCCTAAACAGAACAAATTTGCACATATGAATAATGGCATAGGGATTGGACTGTTAGTTTTAAAAACCAAAAAACAAAATAATAGAAAAAACTCACAGATTTTATAAAGAAGGGATCTTGGGAGAGAAACTCACCCTGACACATATTAGCTGAATAAGCCTGGAAAAATTATTAACCTTTCTAAGTCTCAGCTTCTTTATCTTGAATACATGTATATGTATTTTATATCAGAGTCACTGATACAAAAAACCTGTATTGATCCTGATATTCAATTTAGAGTGGTTACATTATTATTTTATTGCTGTTGTGGTGTATCCAGTCGAAAGATACATCATGCAGTCAGGTATTGGTTATCTTTCCTTTCACATTTCTGCAGTAGAGACTTTGTAAAGATTGTTCATCTCTAGTAGAATCTTAATTTCATACTAAATCTTATCCTCACAATTAATAAATTCCTTCTAATGAAATGTTCCCTTTTCTCACTCAGGATTTCCCAGAACTCCATCCAACATCTCTGACACACATTTGATCAAACAGCCCCAGCATGGCTCTCCTTGACTTTTCATTTAAATCCACAGTGCATCACTTCAGGGCTATTTTCTTAACCACAGTTCATCTCTGAATTCTTTTTCTTTCCTCCATTGGTTTCCTGAGGGCAACAGTGAGCTGCTGAGAAATGAGCAGCTTTCTGGTCCTGGCTTGTAGAATCCCACAGTCCAATTCTAGATGGCCCCTCGCCAAAGCCTGGACTCTTTTTATTTACCTCTGGTTGACTTATTTTTCACCGTCCACTGCAGTTTTCTAGTCTACATCGTTTCCCCCCAGATATCATCTGAAAATCTAGATTCTGCCTTTTCTTGAGAAGACTGGGGCCACCTAAAACCAACAGTTTATGAAGCATTGGCCAGAAATTCATGGTCTTTGATATAGCCCCATTCTTCTCCTAGAATGGTTTTAGATGACATGTTGTAAGATTAATTATGACCATTAATTTTTAAAGTAGTATTTACCATGTTAAATGTAGTTTTAATTTTAAATTTTCACTTCAAAATTAATGTCTTTCTTATAAAATACATTTAGTAAAAAAAGGTTAAAGGTATAATTATATATACTGCTTGCTTAATGTCATGGACTTCTAAAGATAATCTGTATGAGTATACACTAAAGTAGTATTTTCACATTAGAGAATTATGTCAGCCAATCAGGACAATTTGTTTGCTACCATAGATATATGTTAATGTTTCATATATGTATGCAATATTAAGTATATAATGTTTTCAATTCAATTAGAATCAATGTGTTTCATTGATTCTAAAGACTATAATTTGGTATGAAAAACCACTCTGGTGATTTTCAGTTATAAAGAAAATGTTACTTACCTCAATACCAAGACAGCCAGCTATATGATTATAATATGAACAATAACTAACTGTTGAACAGGGGATTATCTCAAAATCACACTAACTATAACTCAGACCTGTCATCATCCTAGGAAGAAAGTTATTGATATAAATACATTAGAATATGACCCCCTCAAAAAGCTTGTAGAAGAGAAATGCTCATATAAGTAGATGATAATGATGATGATAATAATAATAACTACCATCACAACTAACACTGAATGCTTATGAGGTATCAGGTATTTTAGTAAGCACTTTACCTCTCATTTACTTCCAAGGAACCAGGGTGAAATATTCTGACATTTGGCTGAAACTGATGAACTTAGAAGTAGAACTGCTACATATATAGACTATAAATTATTATTATTATTATTATTATTATTATTATAAATAATTAGAGCAAGAACTTGCTTATAATGTGTCTGATATTCTGCTGAGTGTTGTATATCTATGATTTCACTTAATCCTCACAATTGCTCCATGGGACCATTGCTAATATCTTCATGTGATTGACTGAAATCAAAGCTCTGAGATGACAAATAACTTGCCCAAGATCACATAATTTGATATTGTCAGAGTTGAGATTCAATTCAAGCCTACTTAAAGCCAATGTCTATATAGGTGACAGTATATTTTCACCCAAAATTTGCTATAGCCTGGCTCTTCAAAATAGAAGAGGGTAGCTTGTTGAGATGGCAGCATCCTGGTGACCTCTACCCAGAAAAGTCCACACACAACACCATGCAAAGAGTGTAGACTTGACTTCTTTTTCCCAAGAATTTGAGATCTATAGAAAGATAAATTCTAAATTTCTGTCAGTGTGCAAAAGAGAACAATATTTTATTTATAAAGGCAATGAGACATTTAATTAATGTATTTTTTCTTTTTCTTGTTCCTTTATTTTAGATTAAATTCTCCTTATTCCTAATAAATACTTGGGTACTATTAAATATCACATAGCAATTTAAAAATATGTGTTATTAAATCATGGCAGTGAACTTTGAGAAGATAAGATACCTTTGATCTGACAATGGACAGGATGAACCAAATACCAATTGGCCTCCTAACAAAAAAGAGAGAGAGATTTCCTACTGTTAAAAATACAGAAGTTATGGTTTTGATCTGAAGCACAAGTTTTGATTTTCATTCATTCATCACTCATCAGATATGTTTATTGAATAGGTAAGTAACTCTGTAATTAAGTTCTTAGAGAAGAAAAACAAAGACTCTAGTCTCAAAAATATTACATTTTAGTGAGTCATGTCTACATTTCCGTAAGTATTCATATTTAGAAAGAAATTCTTGGGTTTTTCCCAGACCATAAGAGAACTTCTGGGAAAATAGATGATTCAATCATACAAAATATACTGAATCAGGCATTCTCCTGGGGAGTCTTATGACAATGGTAATTTTTAATAAAATTATTGAAGTGAAAGTGATGCTGTGAGTTAGGAGTTTCCTCTAGTAGAGATATTAATGCACTCTGGCTCATTAGAGGACTGTGTCAAAGAAGGTTGGGCTAAAGTTCACTTATATTCATTTTCTGTCCCTTTCAGGCTCTCTTTCCCAGTTATTTTCCATGCTTTAAAGTGTTCCCTATGATTTTGAGCAAATGTGCACTGCGATGGAAAGGACATGATACTTCCAGTAGAATTACTTAATTAGGTTTAAGTAAGCAGTATATACCAAGGTAGGGTAGATTTGCCATACAAATGTGCTTGCAATGTATGCTGCATTTTAGAGGAATAAAACACAGTAATTGATGTGATGATAAAACAATGAAGTATAGAATAAAGCCTGAGAGATAAAAGTCTCTAAAAGGAAATAAAGTTGGGTAGCAGCTGTCCCCATATTAAATGAAGCATAAATTTCAGGAATAAGATCTGAGGTTTAATTTCAAGCACATACTGGAGGAGAGTTTAGTGTGTGTTTGAGTATGTGTATATATCCATGTGTGTGATGAAAAACAGGTAAGTTAAATTATTTTCATCCTATGTATAAAGAATTTTAAAACTATTTTTAAAAAAGGAAAAAAGTTGCAAGTATAGAACTTCATTGATTATCCCTGAGAAACATTCATTTAGTCAACACTTAACAGAAACTAACAGAACCAATGATGGGCAAGAACTGTTCTAGGTACTGATGACACAGCAGATCAGAATCTGTACCACTTTTCTACACTCATAGGACTGAATACTCCTAGTTTATTTTTACTCACTCCAAATATCTTCCTTGTCCACATCCCCACCTCTCTCAGAATTATTTTCTTAAAGCAAAGATTAGATTACTTCACTTTTATATTTATAACCACCATAGTGCTCAAGTCCTGCCCCAACCTATATACTCAACCTCTTGCATTCCTCTCTACACTCTAGTGTCAAGCTTTCTATTCTCCAAACATAATATTTATTTTTATCCCTTGCTGACTTTTTCAGACTATTCCCTGAGCCTAGAATGCCTTCACATTTATTTATCATCAATTAAAATTCTCCCCACTTTTTAGCTGTGCAGCTGAAATGCCCTTTAAGTCTCAAAGACTTTCTAATATTCTTATCAACTTTAATAGTTCTTCAGCTTAACTTCTGAAGAATTTTGCTTGAAAGATATCATTAAAGTTTTCAGTTAATTTTGCCTGGAGTAAGCTGTTTACATGTCTGTTTTACTTTGTGAGTGTGAACTACTTGAAGGCAGGACAGGAATGGTTGCTAATTTGTTTCTGGTTGCATACTGCTTTACAGGTGGTTGACATTCAGAAAATGTTTGGATTACAAATAAATATACAGCCAAAAAGTATTTAAGATTCATATGAGACTTTTCATGATGGCATCAGCTACTTCACTAAGTTCTTAAGATTTTATTTTCAGAGGACCTCAGAATAAGTATAATTGCACAGATATTGCCCACTATTCTCTAGAGTTAGCGACACATTGCATACACAGGTGCTACTTAAATGTGCTTTATGAACAACCTTGGAGGCTACATATCTCATTACATAGGGCATGCTATTATCAGAAATGCTTTGAAAAATCTCTGCTTTTATATCTTGTCTTTAAAGCTTAATATTCCTTTTATGTACAAGCATACAGTAATGTAATCCTGAGCGAGACAAACCTTTGCTTTAAAAATGCTTTAAAAAAGAAAAGTTACTTTTAAGCTAAGGAACAGTGCAAATTTTTATGCCTTTGTTATAAACTTTTAAGAAACAGAATTGGGAAGTCCTGACACTCTTTTAACTTTATGGAGAAGCTAACTTGCATCATCATAAAAATGCACCTGCCAGTCTTACAACAAAGGACAAAAGTGAATTTAAAACTAATATAAACTATGAAACTGTAATATATAAATTTTGTGTTCATTTTTAAGAGAGTTAACTCTTACCTGGAAAAATATATGAATTCACTTTAACATATTTTATGTCCAGAGGGCCTGTCTGAATCATGTTTTCATACAGAACAATGTAATATGATATTTTTGTATTCCTAATCAACAAGATTCACTTTAAAAGACTATATGAAGAAAAGAGAAGTTATTATTCTTAATACTTGAGTTAAAAGTACTTGCATACTTTTTTATTTTATAATTGTTTGTGAGATACTAATGCTATGAAGCATGGAACTAGGTTGAGCCTCATTCCACAAATTCATCCTGCATTTTGATGTCCCTTTCATTTACAGGTTGGCAAGACTCTTCTAAATGTTGGTAACTTACCTTGCCACTTAACAGGACAAACAAATATCTATTCAGTTCATAAAATAAGGATTTCTGCCATGAGTATGGTGATCTATACTATTTCCAACAAATTTTAAAATTGTGACTACTTGAGTTTTGTACTCTTACAATAAGTAAATCATATAGATAAGTGAGATAGGGAGTTGGGAAGTGGTATTAATTAAAATTTAGAGAATCAGTTATTTTCAAGCTCTTTAGAAGTTCTCATCTCATCTAATAATCTTATGTTATTGACTGATTTCCATTTACTTTACTTTCAGAAAGTAAGAATACTATATTCGTACAAAACATAGTTCAACTGACCTGAAATAATCTTTCTCTATTGTTTTCTAAATTAAGAAACTTTACCTATGTTTTTCTTTCTATAATTGATCTTAAAAGAAAATCTGGCTTTGGAATGCATAAAATTCAAAGAAACTGTAAAAACTCTTATAGCTAGATTTCTCTGATAATCTTAAAGTCAGAGAACAAGAAATAACTTGCAGTTTCTGCAAGTGTTGATGCATTTAAATTATGTTATAGAGGAGAAAGAGAGTTAAACAGAGATAAGAAGATCTGACCAAACTATGGGTAATAGTTGAGAAGAGTTTTCAGAATGCAATAGACAAAGTAGAAAAAACGAGTACTGGAATAAGAGCATACTATTTTAAATTCTAGAAGCCACAATAATAATAGAGTATGTCAGTGCATCACCATTTTAAATAATACTTAGATGAACAATTTAGAATAATAAATACTTTCAAAGAAATAAAAGGCAGAATAATAGTATAATTTTCTAAGTTGGATTCATATTTATAAGATCTCATGCTGTGAACTGATACATTTTTATAATATAAATACTTAATAGCAACACTTTTCCTACTGCACCTTCAAAAGTATAACTGTTTATTCCATTGTGGTTCAGTGTAGTTACTTAAAGAGGAAATCTCTATACCTTGCAATTTTTGGCTATTGCATTAAACTAGCATTCATAGTGTTTTTATGTCTGCATGTATCTTAAAATAACTTCTGTCTTCTCTTGAGAAAAGGGACCAAATTATTACTATATACATTCTCTTGAATTCAGGGCATAACCATTCTTTAATAACCTGTTCAGTGGACTTAGAAAACAAATAGAAAAACTATACATTATTTCGTACTTCACACTAAAACCCTTAGAACAAGAGAAAGGATCAGATGTCTCACTCAAATCTTACCTGGTTTACTCTTCTTAAAAATCCAACTTTTGTTGTCTACCATGCAAATTTCTTGGCCACTGGGTGAAATCCAAACTGGGTAGTTGATCATGATAATTCCAACATGTCATGGGCAGCAGCCTCTCTCAGACTCCCATGAGCCAACTGCTTGAAATAAACCTGCAAAAAACAAGATATTTCTTCATTTTAATTTAAAATAGTGAATCATGTCCTAGGTCCAGGAGACATCACTACTTAATCAATAATAGAATAATAAAGGAGTATGTGAGGGGCTGTAAAAGCCTCTCAAGATGCTGATAAACATGAAAGCCAGAAGACAAGTTTACGGGCTATTGAGGTGTTTTTTTGAAGGGTTCATACTCCTTTCCCTGTGATTTTTTGATCTACATAAGCTGTTAGTATTAGTATACATAAAGTACTTCACTTGGAGTACTCAGAGGGTTTTCTGACTGTACTCATAATAATTTTTGGGTAACTGGACAGTGAAATTCAACAGAGCAAAACCCATTAGCTGCTAGAGGAAAATCCATATGAAAGTCTAGATCAAAGTTAGTTTACTTACTTTGTAAGTTCTAGTTCTTCAGTATACAAATTGCATCAGCTCTGTAGATAGTTTTTGGGAAACACTTTTGAGAATAGGTGAGATGCTGCAAATTCAGCAGCTACCATTATTCATATCAAGATACAAACTATAAGACAATAACCAATATGAACATGTTGTAATCAAAGTTTGGACATAAAGAAATGAGCAGAGTCCAAGAAAGTAACTAGGTAATTAATTTTAGAACAATCTACCACATATATAATGGGTCAACTATTTATGTTTAGATAAGTAAATATGGTATTTAAACTTCATAAACCTGTTTAACTTCCATTCAAGGAGAAAAACCCCATGCATAATTAACAACTCTTAATTGCACTGATACCTGCCACATGAATAACTCTGTTCAATAGAAATTTAGAAAGACACTAATGAACAGATGTGTTCCTTGGTCTTCCCAGGATAACCTTTAATACCTATTAGATTCTTTTAGCTACAACAACTATATTTAGTTATGCATATACCAAAATAAATTTATTGTTATTATTTTCTAAGTAGTGAAAAACAAATGACTGAGAAGTTATTCTAAGGCTGTAGGGGGACATATGTAAGTGATTATGTGCTGCAGATTCATGGACACAGGTGCAAAACTGATTTTAACAGACACAAAATGATATATCCACATGCATATGTGATTATAGATTCAAGTATTCCCAGAAGTCAATGTGAAGACTTTGTAAAAAGACACAGTAGTGAGATATCCTATTGTGCCATTTCAACAAGAATGTGAAAATGGCAAGGGTTGAAGTCAAACACATACCTTAGACTAAAATGCAACACTACAAAATAAATCCTTAAAGAAACACATGTATACTTGGACACAAAATGACCATTCTGTAATTCCAAACAAGAATGCAAGAATGTCATGTTTGTGCCATTGCTGATACACATAAATACACACACACACACACACACACACACACACACACACACACACACACACACATAAATACACACAGCTAAAATTTTCTAATTTATTGATCCAAGCTCTGGTAGTCATTAAACTAAATCTTAGTCAATTTCAGAATGCAAAATGTTTCTATTCATGCTCAAAATTATTTTACTTCTTTTCTTCTTTGAGGATTCTCTGAAAATTATTAAATCAATTCCCTTATAAGACAAATCTGTTTTCATGAGTGGTAATCTTTTCTGGTCTCTTGGCAGTCATGCAGGATATTTAAAAAAGTCATACACTAGTGGACAAAATGACAGAGAAGTGTTTATACACATAATTGCTAAGCTCCTAAATTCACAATAAAGTGAGAAATTTTTGAAAGCTATTTGCTTTGCAAGCTCCCATCTGTGCCCTAGTGTGACTTTTCATAATTTACTTCTGCCACTTACTGTAAAAGAATGAAAATAAGTAAATCAGCATAACTACCTGCTTTCTAAAATGGCTTTTTTTCATTATACAGAAACAATTCTATTGATGCTTTCTTGTGCCAACATATATATATATATATATATATATATATATATATATATATATATATATATAATTTAAGTAATAATAATTTTTGACTGGCCATTGATCACTTATTCATTAACCCACTTACTCATTTCACAAATTTTAATTGAGCACTTCAGTTGTGCCAGTTATGAAACTAGGTACTCAGATACAAAATGAAAATACACATATTGTCCCCATAAAAGATTACTGTCTATTTTATTGTTATTAATTGACATATATTTGTAATTAAGAAAGGTAGCAACATTAGACCAAATCAAAATAATTGGCCTTATTTTATATCCTATCCACTATGTGACTGAATCATGAGATTTTATGAAGTTTATCAGTCAATAAAACACTATAGGCTAAGGCCAAATCTACAACATAAAATGACCTATTCATACCGTTGACTCATGTGAATTTCTTCCTGAACATAATGGCTTTGTGTCACTCTGAAGTCCTTCATAAGCCCATTAAAAGACTGAGTCAAAATGGCTCAGAAAATCTGACCAGTTATTACACAACATTCTGGCATTCAACATAGAATCAGTGCCTCCCAAATGTCTGTGTGGTCCTATGTGGTCTATAACACAAGTTAACAGATTTTTTTTTTTGGTGGAGAGCTACTATTGTCTTATACAATAAATTGGTTAATATGTTTCTGCATTATCATTCCATATATTTTCTCAAAGAGGTTATATAAAATTAAGTGTATATATTCCTCTCAAAAAGAAGTCCATGAGGTGTTCATTAAATATATTAATTTCATGGTGTTCATTTAAAACTTTATTCTAACAACAATTTTCATAATAAAAATATCAGCTTAAAATAAAATTTTTAGTTTTTTCTGTTTAAATATGCTACTAAATATGAACATGAAAACAAAAGGTACAGATAATACTTTTTTAAAAATACTCTTAGAAATTGAGTGATTATTACTAAAATCAATATGGTTACAAAAAGGTTTAATTTTCTTCTATTTTCTCATCTTATATTTTCTGAGTTTCTGCTTATTAGTGGGATGACTAGCCTAAAAACAAGCCTTTAAAAAAATAAATGCTATTTTTATTTTTTAAAAACTTGAGTTTTTAAAAAATAAATTTTTAACGAATGCATTTTATTGTATATAAATTTTACCTCGATAGTGTTCATTTAAAATGGTTTAATGAAATTTGACAATACGAAGAAGTTCTAGATGGGGGTGTGGTATACAGAATCTATTGATAAAATACTGTTATATATGAATTTAAAACATCAGAAGATGTTATTCTGATAACTGAAAAAGTAGAAGATATTCAAACATGCACAAGCCCTGTTTTCTTATTTCTTGGTCTCAAGTACTCTGCAATTGAATTTTGGTCTTTGCCTTTCTTTATGCACACTGCTACTACCCTTTTAGTTTATTTTACTGCTTTGAAGAAAGCTTTCCAAAGGATCCTCTCAGCACTTAGACATTCATTTTATAGGCTATTGATCTGTAGTTGTTGATATGTTGCTCTTTAAACTTTATCTCAGGGATGTGCTTTATCTTCCCCATGGGGCCATGTTGCAAAGCCCTCTGGATAGCTGACACAATTAGATGAGTGCTCAGCATTCTGTGAGCTCCGTGCATTTGTTAAATGACTGGTACATTTTGAAAACTTTGTATATAAGTCACTCATTTTCCGGTACAAACATCAAAAATATAAACACCAGGAATATAAGAATAGGTAGGTTATAAATGGTCTATGTTATGAGGTTTTCTGCCTTAGAAATTTCATATCAATGAAATTTCATATCATTTTTTATCAATGATATTGGAAAATAAAAGGAGCCACCATTTTTTAGTCAGAAACTTATTGCTTCTAATTTTTTTCTCTATATTTAGTCAGATGCAAAAGTCAGAGATTACTTCCCAGCACGCTGAGATCATCAACAAAAATCGATGTTACTCTGATGTTCCAGTTGCTGTTTTATATGTAGTTTCTTACTGAAATTTTTCAAATACCATGTGAAATATGTATCACAATAATATCCACTTTATGGTGATTAAATTAAGGATCAGATATTTTAACTTACTTGCCCAAAGGCAGAGGGCTTTTGAAAAATGGAGCTGAGATATGCAGTTAATTACTAGTGCTGTACTGTCAACTAATTCTGAGTTCTTCTAAACTGAATTTGAGTGATTTGATCAATTTACAGATGAAAACCTGAGTCTCAAGGATTAAGTGACATATCAGAAGTCATTAAGATCATAGTAGTGTCTGGATTAGTACCTTAATCCATGACACTTCTCCCTTTCTTATATACCACTCTCTTCCCCAGCTCACTTGGTATGATGTGTCTACATAAGTTATAGATTTCCAATTCACTTGATTTTAAAGATCATATTTATAGTAGGTTTTATTTTAGAAAAAATATATCCAAGCCAACAAACAAATAACAGGATTTCTGAGTACTCAATTTTAAGTGAGCTTAATTTTCTGAAAGTAACAGATGACATCTCTCTCTCTCTCTCTCTCTCTCTCTCTCTTCTTCAAACCATTTTTTTTTGCAATGAAAAAAGCATAGACACAAAAGAAGACTGTGTGAATAGACTGTGATAAAACCTATGATTAGATTTAAATATAAATAGCACATTGGTGTTTTGCTGCTGCCATTTGGTATGTTTAGCTATGATATTAGTAATTACAAAATTGAAATCTACCAAGATATTAATTTATTATTTTCATTTCAGAAACCCAGCAGGAGTCCCTTAAGTAACATAAAACAAAATCTTGGGCAATTCTATCAATATTTGAAAACATAGTGCCCGATACTCAAACATAAACGATTCTCTATGTTTTCATTTTTGCTCAAAGATGCCTAATTCTGAATTTGATTATTATCTAGAAACTATGCCAATTAAAATAGGCCATATTTCTGTTTGCATTTTCTTAAAATGAAGAAAACAATTAGTCAGATTTTTTACAAGTAAAACTTGTCTCCATCTTTTCTTTTCTTGCCTGCTTTCTCCTTTCTTCCTTCCTTTTCTTCTTTCTTTCATCCATCCTTCTTCTATTATATTTTCTTCCTTCTTTATTTTCATCCTTCCTTTCATTCTCCCTTATTTTCCTTTCTTTCTGCCTTTTTTATTTCAACAAACATTTAAATATCTTTTAAGTTTCATATGATGTGCTAGGCTCTGAGGACAAGGCAAGAACGAAGACTCAGTCCTACTGCAGGCACTGCTCATAGTCTAATAGTGTGCAGAGAGAAGTAAACCAATATATTATGGAGGAGAGTTAAGGATTCACTGCATTGACTCCTTTAGAATTTGTCAGCCTTGAGTAGTAAAATAAGTCATAATTAACTCTAACTTGGTTTGGCCTGGTCAAGTGAGAACTTAAAATAAAATTTAACCATCACCAGAAAACTCCTATGCCTAAGTGATGGATTCTTTAGGTTTTTCAGAGCTCACAAACAAATGTTTCAGTGTCAGCTGTGTCACTTAAATATGAATACGTATGGTTGACTAAAACCAGAAATCAAAAGCCAACAATGAACTGAAGAAGGTAGGTTTAGCCTAAGGGCTTTACAAACATTTTAAACACAAGTTTTGCTAGACAGAACACATCTGCAAACTAGTTTTGGTCTTTAATCACTAGTCTGAGATCCTGCTTTACAAACGTTGAGGAGTCAGCAATCACTGTTTAGATGTCGGTGCCTCTAATTTTCATAAAATCCATGATGGATGAACTTTTCTTCAAGAAATCCTTCTGGTGGGGGAAAAAAAGTCCTCTGGACTAGATTATCAAAATCAAGAAAGAATGTTTTTAATAATGTGGAATCTTGGGCCCCATACCAGTATTAACAAATCCTCATCTTTGGAGTGATATTGGGAATTCCATAGGTGAAACTACACTAGTTTAAACTTGAACACACTAAAGTTTAAGAACCACTCTTATAGAGGAAAGCCTATTTTAAACATTTCTCAATACCTTCCCACAACTTTTAATTTATAACATTTATTTTTCTTTTAATTTTAAATAAATTTGTCTATTTTAGAAAAATTATTTTTCTGTAAATTAAATAAATTCAGAAATCCTCTTTAATGATCAATGCTTCAATGCTTTCCCTTCAAATATTTAAGTACTTAATGTGTAATACGTACATGATCTTAATATCTCTTTTTATTTAACATAAGATTAATTTTTTGATCACTAAAGAAATTCCATAAGGTTGAGAGAAACAATGTGGACAGCTGTAAACATTGCAAATAGTACAGATTAGTCATAATTTAAAAGAAAGAGTCAAGTTTCCTTTAGGGTAAGGGAGCAGGAATGAGAGACAAAAAGTAAAGGGAATCAAGCAGTATGATACTTCTGACTTTTTTTTTTTTCAGGATTGCTTTGACTATCCAGGATCTTTTGATGGATCTTGAGATTATCATGCTAAGCAAAATAAGTTAGACAGAAAAAGTTGATAACTATATATTTTCATTCATATGTGGAATATAAAACTGAAAGCAACAAATAAACATGACAAACAGACATGGATGTGGACAATGTTTAGTGGTTACCAGAAGAAGAGAGGAAAGGGGGATGTAGATAAGGGTAAAGGGGGTCAAATATATGGTTATTGATAGAAATTTAACTTTGTGTGGTTAATGCACAATGCAATATACAGATGATGTATTATTGAATTGTACACCTATTAAATCAAGTTCCCTTTGGTGTAAGGAAGCAAGAATGGGAAACAAGTGTCACTTGTTAACCAGTGTCACTTCAATAAATTTAATAAATTTATTTAGCAAGTGACCACTGGGAATTAGTGGGCCATGTTGGATGTTTTACAGACATGTTCTCATTTAATCTTCACAACAAACTTGAGAGATGATTGTTATTATTCCCAGTTGGTGACTGAGAAGACTTAGGCTCAGAGAGGATAAGTAGATTGCCTCAGGTCAAAAGCTAAAAGGGAGAAGTAAGATTTAAAACCCTTATGTCATGATTGCATTGACCATAATTTTTCTGACAATAAATGTGCTATATTTATTTGTCCTCTCAATTTACTTTTTCCAGTTCAAGAATTAACCCAGTTCAATGGCTTTTCTCTTCTATTTCTAATGTGTCCCCTCTTCTAACTACTATATTCCACTTTATCTTAATATCAGATATATAAAGATAAAATATAAGCAAGATACTATAATATTTTTTGACTGTCCAGAAACCAACACACCTTTTTCCTATTAGCTCTTTGATTTTTATTAGAACAGGATGGAATTTGCATTATTATTGCATGTTACATAATTAACATAAGGATAACCTTGAAGGGAAGGGAAAGAAAGCCTTCTTTCCATTGCAGCTTGGGAATGAAGGGTTTTTTTCTTTTCTTTTTTTTTTCTTCAGAACCTACTCTCTCAAGCTTCTTTGTTCTTGATCAATTGCCTATTTTGTGTCCTAAATCTCCTTCTGCTAAATTATTTTTCTGCTTAAGAGAGTAAGAGTACAAGAGTTATTTTTCAATAGTTATAACTAAAAATCTTGACTGATACAGAAATTTGCTTTTTAAAAGTCATAGGAAACCTACTAGGATTCAGCTAGGAGACTGATCCAAAGTAACATGGTGTATATCAGAGAATAACAACAACAAAAAGTAAAGCAGAAAACACAAAATT
Source organism: Macroglossus sobrinus (assembly GCA_004027375.1). NCBI lineage: Eukaryota > Metazoa > Chordata > Mammalia > Chiroptera > Pteropodidae > Macroglossus > Macroglossus sobrinus. The sequence goes on along the minus strand of PVKZ01001027.1, from coordinate 336,443 downwards.
TGATTAGAGAAACTGGCTGAAGTTAAGATGCGTGCAGTAAAATTACCAATAAAATGGAAAATAATATTTGTCTAGTCTGTTTCAAAACATATTTTTAAAATGCCTTAATTGTACTACTTATCTATGTTTTTAAGGAGAATGTTGAGAATGACTTCCAGATATGATGGGGGTAGTTAGAGCAATTTTACAATTAAGATATATTAAATTAGAAGTAATTTGTTTCATAAGCAGACATTCTTATAAATCATTTAAAATGGGAGCATCCTAATACATAATATCAGATTTAACTGATACAAATTTGGCCGACATTTCTCTAGTTCTGGAACAAGCAGTCATTGGCAGAAGGTCCAAGACAGCATACAGAGTAGTGTGTAATCATGTATAATCTGATTGTGGCTTTCCTAAGTGCTACTTTTCTCTTTTTTTTTTTTTTTGAGACAATACTAGAATTTCTTTTTAATATGTTCTTTTATTTTCTACCTTATCCAGGACTTATTCAGAAGACAATTGCTGAAAATTTGAAAAATCTGAGTTTTTAAAAATGAAAATGGAAATAATTATAGTACCAATCATCATTCATTCATTCATTCAAAAATATTTACTGCATTATTACTATATTCCAAGTACTGTGCAAGGTCCTAAGATGAAATGATAAATAAAATACACATTGTCCTAGACCTCACAGAGCTTACATTATTAGTTAACTTATTCTTATTGGGTTTACATATTTTATACAAATTTGATTACTCTTTTTTTAATTTTTAATTTTTCAATTGTAGTCAACATTCAATATTATATCAGTTTCTTATGTATAGCATAATAGTCAGACATCTATATAACTTACAAAGTGATCCCCCTGATAAGTCTTGCACAAATTTGGTTACTCTTAAGAGAATACCCTACTTTTGGGCTTCTTGAAACTAACAGTAATTTGGCATAACATTTTTGAAAAGTAAACTGTCAAAAAGTCACAAGATTGAATAAATTATTTATATTTTTTGACCCACTAATGAAAATTGATAGCTAAGAAGTAATTCAAAATCCAAAAAAAGTCCATTAATTCATTCATTCTCAATCACATTTAACAAGTATTTATGAATACTACTATGTGCTGAGTCATGTTTCATACAACAAATACCAAGATAAACAAGTTTCCAATTTCTTAGAGTTTAATTTTTAGTGGAAGAAGGCAGATGGTAAAAAGAAAAGAAAGAAAGAAAAAGATGATTTCAGAAAGTAATATTTGCTATGGCAAATGTGAAATATGGTAACATTAGCAGCACACAAGACTAGGGAGGTTTTTGATAGATCGGGCGATGAGGGAAGTCCTGATTGATGAAGTGTTCATGCCTAAGATGTTCACGTAGGTATTGTTATATGACAATAAAAAATTAGAAGCAAACTACATGCTCAAATATTAGGTAACTGGTGTTGGCTTTACTTTGCCACCAAAAATAACTGTAAAAGTGGTAAGTATAAATGAGGCAATGGTTCTCAGGCACTATATGGGCATTATAGAATCATGATATTTAAAAAAAAATACACTGAGGTGAGCACCTGATCATCCCACAATTGCCTGGCTTTTTGTCTGGGGACATCTTTCTCTCACAGGGAAAGGAGGTAGAGCCCAAAGTGAGTAGTGACATGTTGACATGAAGAGGCAGATATAAGAGCTCCAGGATATTAGTATCTGGAATGTACAGGGCAAGGTACTGAAAAGAGAGAATGAACAAAGGAGGGCCCCTGAAGTCTAAATGGAGATTTACCATAACTTCTTGTGAAAAAAAAATTTTTGATCAAATGATGAAGCAAATATGTCATATAAAATGTATAAGATGCACTTGAACCAATGTTCAAAATTATATTGATAATTTTAAAAACTTGTATTAGGAAAAAGGAAGGTCTCAAATCAAAAATCTAAGTTTCCATCCTAAAAAATTAGAAAAAATGAGCAAATTAAGTATGAATAAAAGGAAGGAAATAAACATAAAAGTGAGATTCAGTGAAATAGAAATATATAATACAGAAAAATAAAGCCAAAATTTGCTTCTTTGAAAAATAAAATTGATAAATTCATAGTAGAACATATAATAAAAACAGAGAGAAAATGGAAATTATAAATATCTGTAGTAAAAGAAGGGATATCACTACAGATCTTACAGACATTAAAATAATAAGTGGATATTATGAACAACTTTATAACAATAATTTGATAATTTAAATTAGACAGATTCTTTATAAAACACATTTTAAAATTTCTTAAAAATACAACTAATCAAGTTATATCTAACAAAAGAAATGAATTCATAATTATATAGATCTTCCCACAAAGTAAACTTCAGACTCAGATACTTTTACTAGTGAGCCCTATCAAACATTTAAGGAAGATAAAATACCATTCTTTCACAAATTCTTTCAGAAATATGAAGAGGAACAAACACTCTTGATACATTTTAAGAGTTCAAAATATGCCTGCCCTAGTATCAAAACCTAAAAAAGATACAAGAAAAAAATTACAGACTAATACCCCTTATGAATGTAGATGTAGAAGTTATTAACAAATATGAGCAAATGAAATCCCATCAAATGTGAAAAAGGATACTACAGTATGACTAAATGACAATTTATCCCCAGAAAATAAGTTTAGTTTGACATTCTAATGTAATTTACAATGCAGTTATCTCAGTTAATGCAGAAAAAAATCAATTGACAAAATTTAACACCAATTTATAATAAAAATCTCTTTAAAAAGTAGGAATAGAATGGGTCTTCCTCAGTCTTATGAAGAGCATCCACCTAAAGTTAACATCATACTTAAAGGCAAAATGTTGAACAATCCTCACAAAGATAAGAGCAAGTCAAGTATTTTGCTTCTTCCAAATTCTAATTAAACAGAATTGAACTCATAGATATAGAGAACAGATTGGTGGTTACCAGAGGAGAAGGAGGGAGAGAGGAGATGGATGAAAGGTGAAGGGGATCAATTGTATGGTGATGTATGATAAGCAGATTTTGGGGAGAGATTACTTTTTTAGTGTATACAGATATTGAATTATAATGTTGTACACCTGAAAATATATATATACACACATATATATTAAGAAGAGACAGTAAAATACTGAAACAATGATAGATAAACATCTAAGAAAAGTAGAAAATCTAGAAATGCATCTACACTTAATATTAAAATTTCAACAAAGCATATAGAATAAAATATAAAAAATATAGCCATTTATTTTTTAAACTAAAAATAAAAAAATATAAAAATATTTAGAAATATGGAAATATACAGCGAATTTTAGTTACTTGTTACATCAGGAGCAGGAGGCAGTAAGGACTGCAAAGGAAGATTCAGCATATTACAAAGATTTATTTCTTACATAACAAAAATTAAAACAAAAGATCTGAACCAAGTACAATGAAATGCCAAAGTTGATAAACTGGATAGTGGTAGATACATGGTGTATATATATTTTACTATAGATTTTTGTTTGTTTGTTTAAAATATTCCCTTCAAAAAATAATCCTTCTTTATAAAAAACCACTTTCACATTTTGAATGTACATAAAAGACCTACATTATGACTTTTAAAATACTTTCTGTATCTTTCTATTTGATGTTGGTCCCTAAATAAGAAGAGAAATGTGATTTCTATATAACTGATCATCAAAATGAGATATCTTCTATGTGAAATTCTGAGTCTTGTCTACATTTGTCATTCTGCATAAAAGGTCTGTATCCACATGTTATCAATGGCTGAATGTGGCTGCCATAAGCCTTGTTTAACATCTATCTCATTGGAGAGATTAATCATCACATTTCTGATCTTATCCAAATGGATATGGCACTTCTTTGTTTCCGGTATGAAATTTACTTGGGTGTGCATTCAGATCTCCTGGGCTGTGTGAAGCAGGTATACCTGTAGTTGAATCTGGTGCACTTTAAAACTCTTCAAACTTAGATACAGTGATGTGACACAGAGACTTGTAACTCCAGACTTATTAAAAAGTTACACTTATCAAATTATCAAGTGTATTTTGGTGTTCAAAACTAATAAGTAAATCAATGAAATAAAATAGTTTCTAAAAATAGACCCACATGCAGACAAGCAAATGATTTTCAACAAAGGTATAAAGTCAATTCAGTAAAGAAAACATAGTTCTTTCAACAACTCATTCTGTATACAATTGAACATCTGTCTACAAAAAAATTGTTTTGAAGAAAAAGAATTTTAATCTCTACCTCATACTGTATAATACAGAAAAATTTAATCAAGGATTATGGAACTAAAACTATAAACCTTCTTGATGGAAACATAGAAGAAAACATGTCTTTGGGTGAAGGTTTCTTTAATGCTATACCAAAAACATGATACATTAAACAAAAATCGATATACTAAATTTCATCAAAATTTTAAACTTTTATTTTTTTGCAGACTACATAAAAAACCAAGCCACAAACTTGGGAGAATATTTGCAAAGTATATAAGAAACGTGTCTAAAATATGTAAAGAATCTCAAAACTTAACCATAAGAAAATGACACGACTAAAAAAAAATGGAAAAAGATCTGAATTGACACTTGCTAAAGAAGTTATATAGATGGCAAATCAGCTCATGAGACAATGCTCAACACCATCAGTCCTTAGGTAAAGACAAATAAAACAACCTTGAGATACTAGTATGCACCTATTAGATTAGATAAAATTAAAAGCGTTGGCAAGTGTATGGAGGAACTCAAACTCTTAGGCAATGCCATTAGAAATGTAAAATAATATAATTATTATTATTTTTTACAACTTTTAAGGTATAATTGACTAAGTTGTAGCATATTTAAAATGCACAATGTGATGATTTGATAGACATATATACTGTAAAAAGATTTCCCCCATCAAATTAATTAACACCATTTATCACCTTACATATTTATTGTGTGTGTGTGTATGTGTGTGTGTATGTGTGTGTGTGTGTGTGTGTGTGTGTGTGTGTGTGTAAGACAGAGAGAGAGAGAGAGAGAGAGGGAGAGAGAGAGAGAGAGAGAGAAAGAGAGAAAGAGTGAGAGAGAGAGAGAGAAGTTTTAAACCCTATTCTCTTAGCAAATTTCAATTGTGGAATACAGTGTTAATAACTATAGTCACCATGTTATACATTAGATCCTCAGTTCTTATTAATCTTATAATTGAAAATTTGCACCCTTTTATCAACCTCTCTCTATTTCCCCCACCCTCCAGCTCCTGCCAATCAGTAGAAAGCAGTTTGAAGTTTTTTTCTTAAAAACTATTTGATCTATGCATTAACTGTCTACACTTTGTTCACAAAAAATGAAACATATGTCCATGCAAAGACTTAAACACAACTGTTCAGAGCAGCTTTTTTGGTGTTAGCCAACAGCTGGAAACTACTTAAGTGTCCATCAACAATGAATAAACAGTGTTATGACCATATGATACAGTTCTGTTCTGCAATAAAAAAAAATGAACTACTGTTACACATAATAGAAAAATGAATCACAAAATAATTATGTTGAAAGAAAGAAGCAAGAATCCCCCACTCTAAAACAATACAAACTCTTTAAACTCATTTGTATAAAATTCTAGAAAATAAAAATTCAAACTAATTATAGTTACAGAAAGCAATTTAATATTTGCCAAAGGATGGAGAGAGGAAGCAAGAAGGAGAAATTAAAAAGACACACAAGAAAACTTTTGAGGGTAATGAATATGTTCATTATCTTGACTGTGGTAAGTTTCATGAGTGTACACAAATGTTGAACCATACCAAAGAAAGTGTGCATTTTAAATATGTGCAGCTTAATATACATAAATGATACTTAATTAAAACTAATTTAAAAAATGGGATGTAAATATAAAATTTTATCTGACAATCTCTTTGGAGATAAATCTCTTCTATATGTAGTAGTAATTGATAAAGAAAAACTGTCCCAAATATGGTCAGCAACAGAACTTTCTTGAGCAGATAAACTCTCATTCTTCTTCTAAGAAGAAATTTATAATACTGATAACATGCTTAAGCAATTTCTAATACTCTTTAACAATAAGTGTAGTAAAGTCACTTCTGAAAATAATTAGCTCCTTGTTGGATATTAGTCGGGTGACTTAAGTTTCTTTAGTTAGATATTCTTTTTTCTTGTATCTAGATAGTGGTAATTATCTAATCAATCATTTTACTTTAAAAGTATCTTTACTGAGAAAGAATATTTTTTAATTGGATAATTTACTCTCACCCTTGCAGATTTTGAAATAAAACTGTGACATAGGCTGATAACAAATATGCCTAATTCTTAATTTTTAAATAGTGATTCATATAAATAAAGATGAGAAGAAGAGAAGGAGGTGAGGGGTGAGGGAAAAAGAGAGTGGTCCATAGAAAATGATTCACAGAAATTGAATAATTAAAATTTTGAGGTGAGGAGCAAAAAAAAAATTAAATTAAACTTAAAAAATTAAAGTGAATGATTAGGTACTAGATTTTGAAATTAATGGTAAACTTTCAGGGGAGCTGAGTAAGAGGATTACAGTGACAAACTTATTAACATGCATAGAGTACTGTGTAGTATTATGTTTTATTTTGATTAGGAGATTTTGTAGTATTTACAAAATTATTAGGTTGAGCTCAAATAAGTCTTCCCTTCCACCAAAAATGTGTTTCTGCCTTTACACAAGATGGAGTGCAATTACCAAAGTTCTAAGGAAAACTTTAATAGTTTTACTAGCAAGTACTAATGTGAAATAAACTCAAAAGTGGCTTATTACATTTGCTGTTTCCACTTGAAATAACCACTTATATTACTCTCATCTCATAGGAGAATTCACAATAGAAGAAATCACCTTGTGCCTTTATGCCTAATCAGAAAGAAAGAAAAATCTGACCTTCTTGCTTTTAATGACCCAAAGAAGTTATCTATTACATTAAATGCCTTGACAACCTACAAAATATAAAAGATTTAGGGCAGAGACAATATATCATCCCAGTTTTTCATACAAACTAATTAATAGTCCAAGTACCAAGAAAATACCAATAGAGAATAATCCTGACACCTGTTCCAAGGACTGATGAAGAAACTATGCTGAGTGAAAGTTTAATAACTAATTTCCTATTGCACAGTCAGTTTCCTAACGAGAACACATAATTACAAGTGAGAAGATTCATATCCTTGGCTAATACATAATTATATCTGGAAGCATAACTACTAAATTAGAAAATTATATCACTTCAAGAGGATGCTCTTCACACACAAACTAGGTATATATTTAACAAGGGTGACTCTGGGCTCCTGTTTACACATTTAAAATCATAGGTACAATTTGAGGAAGATCTAAAAGACCCAGTAAAAGAGTTTTGGTACTTTGTGGAAGAATAATTCAGTCAACAAGACAATATACGACATTTTGTGAAGGAAGCTTTTACTAAATTTCAATTTTTAAGCATTCATTAACTTTTAAGAAGAGTTGAAAATATTAATTTTTTAAAGGATGATTCAAATTCCTGAAGTTGCACATGTAAAAATTAGAAGAAATTGAAATCTGTCAAACTTCGCCATCATCATCTTTAAGGCGTGCCATTCCTAGATTGTCAGGCAGAGAGGCTGTGTGCTCGCGGAAACATTTTCAAACAGTTTCTATCTCAAATTTTATTTTGAAGAAAGTTGCTTCTCAAATTCAAGCTTTTAAATGAACTCAGTGTTAAGTAATAAATGCTTTCCTGAATGTAAAGTGAGAACTAGGAGAATGCGAGGAGTGCCAATGAATATTAACTATAAGTACTATTATTATATCAGTCAGCATGATGGTACTCTGTTTGTGCATGTGAATGGTTCTTGTTTGAAGAGAGTCTTAAAATGTGCATAGACAGCCTAGGTGCTGAACACCTTGAGAACTCCAGACTTTATGACCAGTGAGAACTGACTTTTAATCTTGTTAAGTTCTTTAATAAGACTGTAGCATAAAATTTCACACTTGAATACAGCTAGTTACATGGCTATGGGGAGCAAAAAGTTGATCACTAAACTTCCAAATCTTCCAACTTGAAACTCAAAACAAAGTTTTAAAAATCAGAGTGATTAAATTTTAGAACACTAAATAAACCTAAACATATATTCTAACTCCTCCCTTTGTTTTTCTCCTATTCCTTTTTCAGGAAATAATTGAGCACTTTCTACATTCAAGGCACTGGGTTTATTTTACAAATAAAGAAACTGGTTCCAAAAAGATAAAATGATTTTCCCAAAGCGATTTATCTGAGCAGGACTTTTTTTCATCACCATCACAAAATCAGGTTCTGCATTCCATTGCTCTTTGGCTGTGTCAATGATAAATCACATTAAAAATTAGAATTTATAAACCTCAGTAGAAATCAATGGCAAAAATTTAAATATGAGAAAATATCAGAAGACTATAATACTTTATGATATTTTAATAAACCCCAAAGAACTAGTGGCACACAATCATAGATCAATGAGATATATCCTTGGTCTGATGTAGGGAGGCTTTACAGAGGACAAAAATTTTTTCCCTGTGCTTCCTATAGTTTTGGAATCTTTCTAGCTGGCCAACTGTTTTTTTTTTTTCCTGAAGAGCTGTAAACTATTTCTCTCATTTGAAAATATTATGTTGCTATTGCTTATGTTTTAATTAAAAGAAGATGAAATGATTAATTTAATGTAATTTAGCAAGTATTGATTGGATTATTTGCTGGTTTAGATCACCTCTTCAATATTATATAAGTGGAATATATCACTCCCCAGGGTGCACAAGAACACCTTCTGGAGATCAATCAGCAAAAAAATTAAAAAAACATTCGTATTTTTTATTTTTTTATTTTATTCTTTTCTATTTTATGTATGTTTGTTAGAGTAAAAACTATGAATATCAGCTTCCAAGTACACTGTTCTCTTTATAAGGTATAATAAAGATGTATGATTCATAAAGATGCAGAGTAGCTTTTGGGTTAAGAGCATAAGTTCCAGGGCCAGATTGAGTTTGAAATGGCTCTAATACTTTCCACATACCTATGTGACTGTTGGCTAAGTTTCTAAACCTTTTTTTTTTTGCCTGAAGTTTCTCATCTATACATTCAGATGATAATAAATAATAGTATTACTCAATTTATAGGATTGCCATAAAGTTTAAGTGAGCAAATATACATGACGCACTTAGTATAGAACTTGGCACGTAATGAATATCTGTTAAATGTTAGTTATAACAATAATTATTACATCTATATACTTTGAAAATAATATATTTAAAATTTTTTGATAAAAGTACGTAACTACATAGGTAGAGGCAGAACAGATAAGAAAATGTGTATTTATATAAAAATTGAACATCTACTATATGTAAGCTCTATGTTGGAATTTGAGGGAGTTCAATTTAAAGGGACACTAACCCTGTCTTTTGGGGGTTTCAGGTCTTACAGGAATCAAAAATAATGTCGTAAGACAAGCAAGAATCTTATAAAAATGACTAAAAAAAGTTTTCACTTTAGTTAAATGTGTTGTTTTGTAACATAATTTTATTTGTTGAAACTTTTCAGATCATCTTAGAAAGGAAATTATGTACAATAGCTAAAAGTAGAGCTGTTTTCGGTGAAATAAGGTTGAGGTAGGCTATGAGAGTTCTATGAAACATAATTTGAAATTTGAATAGCACGAGGTTGAAATTTTAATGGATCAAAATGCTATTTCATTACTTTGAAAGCTAGAATTAAAAAAAAAGATATTTTCAACGAGCACTAATTTTATTTGCCTCTTCCCTCTTCAGCTGTCCTTATTCACATAAAAGTATGTTTGTTTATGGTAGAGATGAAATATTGTATTAATTCATACACAGTACAAGAACAGTGAGCTGTGTTAGCAATTACTGACTTTCAAAGGCTCTCAGTCTGCTAATTTAAGTCACACTTTTGTCTGTCACATTGAGTATGGCCCAAATTTTAGAGCCTCAATAAAGCAGTCTAGTCAAATCTAGCTTTTGCCTTTGTTGGAACTAAGCATATCAAAACAAGGAGAGATAAAGAGGTGGCTTGAAGGCGATTCTCTCAGACATCTGTGCAATGAGTTACATCAAAAGAACATCAGCAAGTAATACACATGCTGAGGCCATACGAGAAGAACTGAGTTGAAACAGGTAGCTGGCTCTTCATCCCTCCAGGATTCTCATGCTCTTTCAAGGTCGCTGAGTTACTACCAGGCTACAACCAGATTAATTTGATTCACAGATGTAACAACAAAGACCCAAATCACTTCTATCCTCATAAACACGTAAGAGATGCAAAGGATAAAATTTAAATTTTTTTTCTGTTTCTCAGGACACCATAAATTGAGTCGAAACTCTGCGTTGCAAATTAGCACTTGAAAAGTTAGATGTAGAGAACAAAAAAATCAAATTATACAAATATTTCTATTTACATTATTGATTTATTCATGAGCATGTCTCATATTGTTTCACTCTCCAAATTTCTTTCTTGGAGGAGAAAATCAGTTTGCAAGGTTTGTACCGTGTTCATTTTGGTAGAGTAACTTTGGGAGCTCGACATCATTTTTACCAATTTCAAAGAGGGTAAATGGCATACCCAAAGTCATAGAACTTGCAACTGTAAGCAGTAGAATATGACACTTCTTAGGCTGAAATGAGAGCTCATGTTTTTCCACATCTACAGTAAAAATTGTCTGTTTAGATAACAAGCTTCAAAGGGTAAAAGATTGACTATTCTATTAATGGAATTCTGCCTGACATTGTCAATCACTTGGTTTTTAATTAGTAAATGTGTCCTACTAAAAGTTGGAGATCCCAACTTTTGAAAACATGATCTCATAAAATGTTACATTTGGGAATGTTCATGTTATTAAAATTATAATAATAATAAAACCATCATTTCTTGAATGCTCTCTCTAGGCTAGGCACTGTTCCAAGTAAACACTTAAGAAAGCATTATTTCATTTAGTCCTTATAACAACCCTTATTATTTTCCACATTTTACAAATTAAAAACCAAAGCCTAAAGAAGTTCAGCTGCTTGCTATGCTCAGTGAATGGAAGAGGCAGCCTTAGAATTAAGGGCTGAGTTAAAAGCTTGTTTCTTTAATTAATAATTCAAAACACCTTAAAGTGAGTGACAATTTACAGATTGTAGTTATTAGTAATAATCAGAAAGTATTAACTGTCCAACAGACAGAGGGAGAAAAACTGTATAAATCAAGAGTCAAGAAGTAAAGATGAATTCAAATTTAACATAACACAATGAACAATGAAAAATTATGGCTTCCATATAAATTTAAAAAGTAATAGGGATGGTCAATCACACTCCTTGATTTATGCTCCTCTTCTCCATTTTCAAAGCCAGCAATGTGAGTTGAGTCCTTCTCATGCTTCAAATCCCTCCTCCTTCTTCCATCTCATCTCTCTCTTTACTACAGCTGGGAAACAGTCTCCCCTTTCAAGGTTTTATGATTAGATTGGACCCACTCAGATCATCCAGGGCACAATCTCTCCATCTCAAGGTTTATAATCTTAATATTTGCAAAGTTGCTTTGCCATGTAAGGTAAAATATTCATAGGATACAGGGATTAGTGTGTGAAGGGTGGGAGTAGGGTCATTTTTCTGCCTCCCACAATGCCTGTTCATTAGTATAAGGTAGTAAATAACATAATGTGTAACAAGGATTGATCTCACATTTACTATGCTAAATGCTACATACAGCATGATTTCACTTATATGCTATTTGGAAAAGGCAAAACTATAGAGATAGAAAACAGATCAGTGGTTTCCAGGAACTGAGGATGAGAAGAGGAGATTGACTACAAAGGAGTTTGAGGCAACCTTTTAGAGTGATGGAAACATTTTATATTTTTCTTGTGGTAATGGTTATATTACTATATATGTTAGTCAAATTTATAGAACTAAACTATAAAAAATGAATTTTATTGTGAGTAAATTTACTGTGTGCACTAAACCTAATATCAAAAAAAAATTAAAAAAGAGAAAAAGTGCTAGTGGTTCACTGAGTTGCCTTGAATCTCGAGATGCTAAATTTTTCAAACTAAAGGGCATAGAAGGTAGCCTTCTTAATTTGGTGAGATTATGTTTCTAATTTTCTGAGATTTCCATGATTTCAAAATTCTCCTGAATATTTTTTCATTTCAAATAATTTTCCTGATTTCAAGTATTGTTCCTTTGGAACTCCAAATATGTCAATATTTTAGTGGGCAAAAAATACTTTTTACACCCAAGGAAAATCCTATCACATATCAGTTGTTTCAGTGTTGCATTAGAAACATACTTGCCATCATTCTCACAGGTCACATAGCCTATTCCCATAATTTTAAAGAAGAATAAAGCAGAAAAGTAGAAAAATTTGCTGGAGGTCACATATCTCAATAGTATGAGAACCAGGAGTAGAATTCGGGTCTCCCAGTTCCAATCCAACACTCCATCAGTGAACTGAAGGATTCCTATGAATCTAAGGGAAACTATCATTGTTTCTGTCAATTCCTATACTTAAGCATTAATGAGATACCTGTGCGAACCACATTGTGAATGGCTCTGAAGTTAGCACGCACAACTGGAAACAATTTTAGCATTTCAATATACTTTTCCAGATGTATATACTGCTTGTGGACCCTGGAAGAATAAAGTTATACAGAATTAGATTTAGAAATTGGTCAACAATCAGATGCCTTTCAGTGCTGGCTTTACCAATATGTTCTAGAAATAGGGAAGGAAACTTTGGCACAGGGCACAGAAATGGAAAAGAAGAGCCAGTAATACATTGCACAGTTTAATGAGCAGAGCCAGATAACTCTCTGTGAATGACAGCTTCATTCCCTTCAAAAGATCTCTTTTCAAAGATGCAATTGAACAGAGGACTCTCAATCCAGATTGAGAATAGGGTTTGTTTACCTGCCAAGTACGCCTCACATCTGTTTCCCTTCTGTTGCTTTCTTGTTGTTAAAAAGCCCTGTTTTCACTATGGCAGGACATTGAAACTCGGGGAGCACTTTTAGTTATCTCCAAGAAACAAACAGATTCCTATAGAACAGAATTATAGTATGATTTGATTGACAGCATCGATTATGGCACGTACTTTGTCTAGCAGCTGCCAGCCAGCAGCATAAAGGACAGCTCACATTTCTCAGGACGAATAAGTTTAGGTTGCTTTAATTCTTGTAACTTTAAAACAGTTTTAATAATAAGAAATTCATGCATTTGTACCCATTCATATTTTTCTTCCACTAAAACTAAAACATTCACTTTGATTAAAGGAATGCTTAACGAAGAGTTAAACATGAACTGTTCCATGTTTTTTTTTTTTATATCTATTGTGAGAAAATATACAAACAAATTGCCTATTGAAATTTAAGAATCAAGAAGCCTGAGGTCTGCTTGGGAAGTGAAACATTTGAAAAACTTGTTGTCCCAGAAAGCTATAGAGATAATTCAGCCCACAAAGTCTAATTTGTTATATGTAAAGAAAACTAACTGCTGATAGGCCAGAAGAAACTACATGAAAGACTTGCAGAAGCTAGTGTGATGAAGATTAAAAGTTAGAACAGATGAGTTCAATTTCAGTTTTATCATTAATCATAACTATTATCAATGGCTTACTACATGCTAAGGTATTTATTAGTTAAGGCTCTGGTTGCAAGCAACTGAAACTGTCACTGCTTAAAGAGACTGTAATGGAACTGTATTAGATGCTTGTTGACTCAATAGGAAGGATGGAGAAGCAGATTTCAAAATAGGTAAAAGCTATGAATAGGGCCAGGAAGTTGAAACTTCAGGAAGTGTCCATTCAATATGAATAGACACCAATCATTTTCAATTTCATTGTTAATTTGCTTCATATTCAACTTGCATATCACATGCATATGCTCAACTTGTCTTGGTAAATGTCCTGGTTTGGGGGAAGGTCAGGGACCACCCAAATACTTTCACCAAAGAAGAGAGAATTTCCCCAAAGGAATTCCAGTTGATGTTATGATGAAGAAACAAAAACAAAAACAAAAACAACTATTTAAATCCAATGCTTACTCCTTCACACATCAATAAAATTTATTTTGTGATTAAATTAAAAAACATTATTCCAATAGCTTTCCATTTGATTTAGAATAATCCAAATTACTTACTAACCATACTCTCTAATTTTATCTTCTAGCATTTCCCTCTTTGCACACTGAACTTGAGACACACTGGAATTTTTGCTCTTCTGTAGAACATATCAGGCTTATCTCAGTCTTGGGCCTCTCTATAACTGTTCCATTTCCTGGAATGTTTATTCTCCCTTACTTTTCATAGATGAATACTTCTTATCATTTGGACCTCAACTCAAATGTTCTCTCCTCAAAGAGGTCTTCCTTGATCACCTCACCTAAAATTAACCAGTGCCTTTCTATCATATCATACTATTTTTATTCACTGCGTATCATCTGTTTCCCCAACTAAATCATATGATTCCATGAGAGTAAGGAAACTCTTTGAGTACTAGACAGTTCTAAGACATACCAAGCACTCAGAACATATTCATTGGATGTATAATTCTCACAATAACCCTATGCAACATGCATTACTATTTCCATTTTTAGAAGACTACTGAATTTAATAAAAGTTAAGAAATTTACATGTCAGGAATTTATGTGTGGCATGATTCAAAGTAAGATCTGTTTATGTGGATCCAAGGTCTGTATCTTTCATGTTAACATATATTCCTTCTCTACCATTTGCTATGTGGCTTGAGATGAGTCATGAGACAGAAAAATAATTTTCTAATTTTCTAGCAGCACAATCTTTTTTTCCCTCTGAATAAAATTATATGTACAATTCAACAAATCGTTCATTTCATATGTTCAAAGGTATACCATTTGTGTATTATGAAATCAACTAGTGAAAATAATAATGTTCTGATAAACATGCATTTTAATAACTTATTTTGATCATATATATTAAGAAAATTACCATTTATGCATATACAGTGGAAAATAGCAAGCTTTTTAAAACTGACCTTCTTAAAATCTCAAGATACTAGTCGATCGAAGATAAGACAGGAAAAGCTTTACTCCAATTGTACCTTGAGGGGAGTTAACATGGAAGCATACGCTCATGTAGTGTTGATCTTGAATGCATTAAAATTTGATGTATAATGCTATCCATAGAGTGAGTTGTTTATTATCACGTTTTCTAAAATATAGTTTTTATAAGCTATATATGTAAAGAAAAATTTATGGAATTCCTGAAACATCATCAAGGAAATTATAATTTAAAATCAGTGGGTCAATTGTTATCCTGGATTACCTAAAATTCTCATACTATGTAGATAAATTCCGTGTCTTTTGCTATAACTAAATTCACTTTGATAAAAGAACAAAAGAAGCAAGTTCAAAAGACCCAAAGTAGTCTTAAAATAAGATGTAAATACTCAAGAACAGCATCAAAGCAAATATGCTTTCAGAGAACTATGGCAGGGCAGTAAACCAGTCTCAATTAATCACCATTATCTGCTTTAAAAAACAGAAGGCTAATAGCGCCATTTATCAGAATAAGAAGGTACAAAAGAATAATCAAATGCATGATTTGTAAAGAAGCTGATGGAAATAATCTATTGATAGCAGATTAAAGCATATTGATTATATATATATATGTAAAAGCTACCCCTAAAATACTAATAGGTGATGAAAGCAGGCAGGTTAATGAAACACACCAGAAAACAATGATATATTTGCTTGTTAAAATATCTTTCTTTCTTTATGGGTTCTATAGGTTACAAGCACTTATATAATCAAAAGCATTGGTGTAATATACTAGGGAAAATATTTAACTAAAAGCAAAAGGTTGGACAAGTGAGTAAAATAAGTAAAGTCAGAAGGGATTACCATGAAGCTATGACAATTTAGAATTCAGGTCCCTTGTTGGCCTGGGGCCCAGGCAAGGCCCAATTTCTAGTTTTGTAGTAGCAATTTTTCAGTTCTTTTCTTAATAACTACCTCTCCCTATTTTATAAGCTTCAGGGCCCACAAAACCTAATCTGCCTCTGGTTTCAGTACTAGACTTTCAATAGTGAGAGAAATAGGTATAGTCATTAGTATTAGTGTGATTATGAAGTGGTGAGATGAATTTCACAACTTTATTTCTCTTTTTTAATTTTTCTCTCTGGTCTTTCATCTATTTATGTATCTATCTATGTATCTGTCTATGTATCTATCTATGTATCTATCTATGTATCTATGTATCTATCTATCATCTATCTATAATCATCTCTCATCTCTCAGTACTCTCTCTTACTTTTCCCTCTCTCCCTCTTCTGTGTCAGTTCTCTCTTTATGAATCTGTCTCATATACATACTCTCAATCTCTTACTTTTTCTGCCTATTTCTCCATATTTTTCCTCTCTTTCTGTGTCTTTGTGTCTCTGTTTCTGTTTCTCTCTCTGATGCTCCTCCCCACCCCACTCTTTCTCTTTCTCTCATATTTACACACTTACCATTCACCTCACCTTGACTAAACTTTAGACAGTAAAGTTATGTTTAAGGATCTAAGAGCCATCTCTTTGAAAGGTAATCATCAAGAAAGACAGCTCCTATCTCTCAGACCATGTGGGAGACACAGGTGGCCAAATCACTCTGACCAACCTCCTACCTATTAGCTTCCCATACTTTTCCACCAGCTCACTCCCAGGCTTAAAAATTCTCCTACCTTTTGTTTCAACGAATTAAGTTTAGTTTCTCTCCCCCATTGCAATGGTCTGGAATCAATTCATCCTTACCTGTTTGGCTCCATCCATGAAATTTTTCTTTGACAACATAAACATACAACCAATTTCTACAATGCCACAGATAAAGCATTTGGTTCTAGTATATACCAATGTCTTTCTTTCCTCAGAGCTTCTAACCTTGTTCTTCTATGCTCCTCCGATTCAAGGACTTGGTGTGTTCACATGAATCTTACTTTGTTTGTCATTCCTAACTAAAAAACTTGTACTTCCATAGCACCGCACCTTGTTTGTTTCTTATATAGCTTTCACCACAATTAGTAATTACTTTTTTTGTTGTTCATTTGTTTTATTGCCTGGTTCTATGAAATCCGAGAGCATATCTGAATTGTTCACTGTTTTTTTTTTTTAATCCTCAGAACATATCACAGTGTGCTAACACATAGCATATATTCATTAAATATTTTTAAAATAAATAATTGAATAAAAGCTATCAACAGTATTTTTAAATAATAAATTATAGCCTCTATGGTCCACAAAAATTAGGAAGGTTTAATATTTCTTGGGGATTAGATTTATCAGAGGATTGGTACAATATGTGACATATTTGGTAACTATAGTGTGCTGATGACATGGTTCAGTCCTGGGCACATAAATGACATCACTGAGAAAGGCATTCAGGGAAGTTTAAGAACCTTTTCTCTTCACACTCAGTAGTCTGCTGCCTCCTTTCAATGAGTATTAAGAAGGCAAGAAGAGAAAATCACAGGATCTGCAGGAAGTTCTGAAGCCAGGCCTGAGGAAGACACTAACATCAGCAAGAATGTTATTTCAAACTTATTTTGTTAGTTAGAGTGAAAATTTTTTGTCTCCTTCCAAGTATAATTCAATTCCATTTCTCCTTCAGGGGAAGGCCCTGAGTATGGAGGACACTTTGCTCCAGAGTTTAATATAATCTTCCTAATGAAGTCAAACTGACAAATTTTCTCCCAGAATTTTGTTTGTTTTTTTTATTGAAAATGGTAGAAATGGGCACTCATGCTTTTGTCATTCCCAAGGTAAGTCTACACTGACATTAGACAGGTATGAGCTTTGTATTGAAATAAAAAATTGGCTAATTTTAGTTTCATTTGAAATATGTACTAGCAGCTATTCTTATAAAACTATTATGACAATGTATAAGTCACTTATCAATAGAAATGGTTATATCCATTTAAATTTACACTCTCAGCAGCCATGGTCCCAAATATTTCTTTCAAACTTCTGGACTCTGTAAATATCTAAAAGCTCTTACAAAGAGAACAACAATAAATGTGAAGCAAGACAAATCACAAGGGAGGAGCTTGAAAAAAGAGGAAAACCATTTAGGGGATCCAGGGGAAATCACTGAGAAAAGACTCTATAGTTCATAGGGTGTGTAACAGAAACAAAACAATAGTTGTCAGGTAAACATGATAATGAGAGTTTAAAGAAAGCTGTTATTTGCCCTTTAATGGATGAAGAATGGATATGAACAAATAAGTATCAAGAAAGGAAAAGGCTGTAAATGATATTATTTAGGCCAATCATAATGAAAAAGTTCACTATGTCCTACTTGATAACTAGTTCACAGTCAATTGTAAAGCAAGGGCAAAACTAAATAAATAGCAAAAAAAAATATGTGAGAGACTTTCACAACACAGGCCTTCAGAATCCTTATGGAATGTGTGATTCTTACCAATGAGGAGATGATTATTATCTTGAGAACCACAGAAAGCAGGAGACATTTCTAGAGAGATTAGCAAAGGGCAAAAAGATATCTTTGAGGGGGAAAAAAAGCATAGTGACAGTAATAATTGAGAATGCTAACCTTAATTTCAGTCTTGGAAATGGTGTGAAGACTAACCATAAGAAACCTTAAGGCACTAAGCACCACATTAGGAAGATTATATTACGCCAGATCGCTTAAATTTTCTTCATTAAAAAGGTAATGTAATGTACACAGAAAACACTGTATGTAATCCATATGAACTCAGATAAGTTATAGGGTTCTGTCAATTAACTGTTTTAGTAAGTTAAGAATATTTCAATATTATACATTGATCAAGTAACTAAGTGACAGGGCACAGTCAAAGGTCTGAAAGATTTGTTGTTCAACTACAAAAAACAATGACAATGTCCTACTGCAATTGACACTGGTAACTTTTTAGAAAAATAGAGTATCTGAGAAAAATCCTTCATTTTGTTGACCAAAGGAGCCTGATGTGAATTAGTTAGTGAACACTAATAGAATGAAATTAATGACCTTGACTCAAACTTCTCAGGCCCTCATTCCTACTTATATAATATTAGGCCTATTCTTTACAAAATCACTTCCTAAACTTTTATTTGGTGTCTCACTCATGCTCATGAACATTACTAAGTGAAAGAAACCAGTCTGAAAGGCTATATACTGTATGATTCCAATCACACAACATTCTGGAAAAGACAAACCTATGGAAACGGTAAAAAGATCAGTGGTTATTAGGTGCTAAGGGAAGAGAAGGAGGGATAAAAAGATGAAACATAAAGGATTTTTAGAGCAGTGAAAACTACTTTTATGATACTATAATTGTAGATATATGTCATTATACATTTGTATAATACCAAGATTATCAATATTTGTACAATACCACAAAATGTACAATACCAAGAGTGAATCATAAGGTAACTATGGACTTTGAATGATTATGATATATTAATGTAGATTAATTAATTGTAGCAAATGCACCACTCTGGTGGAAATGTTGATGGTGGGGAGGCTCTGTGTGTGTGGTGGGGGGAAGGGGGTATATGGGAAATCTCTATGCTGTTCCCTCAATTTTACTGCAAATCTTAAACTAGTCTAAAAATTAAAGTTTTAAAATTTTTACTAACCAATATACTTGGAAATATTCATAAAATATTACATTTAAAAAAGTAATGAATCAATTAGAACATCGCTGTTTTGTTAATGAAGGAACACAGATTTAGATCTTAAGGAACTGTCCACCATTATCTGGCCAGTAAGTTGCTATCTGGCCTGGATTATAGTTTCTAGTTTCAGCCACTACATTGAATTTTCTCTTCTAATGATAACTTGCCCGAGACCCACATCTGCGGTTCCCTGGAGATGAAAAGAACACATATTTCAGTGGTGGAAGTCTCTTACAATGGCATTCCTTAAATCATCCTACTGTAGTACTATTTACTTGACTCCATGGAAATCAGATAAAAATTAAGTACTTCAAGAAAAGGGGATGGGAAAAAAGTTTAATAACAGCCAACTTCGATATAGGGATGTGTTCTTGTAAAAATCTGACTGGTCTCTCCCATCTAAAGAAAATAAAACAAAGAAAATGAATAGATTTTGATTAAAGCAATAGACTTGTTTCCTCATAAGAATTTGGATCATGCCTGGAGGAATATTTCAATTCCTAAATAGGTTTCTGAAGGAAACCTGTAAAACTTTGGCCCGGGAAAAGTCCATAGGAAATAAACTGTGAAGGCACTTATTGGTCTGGGAGTGGAAGATGACTCAAACGCCTCTTGAATTTTTTTTAGTTCTGTGATTTGATGATCAAATGTCATTCATCAGAAGGAGAAAATAAGGATGAGGTAGATGTCTGTATTCCTGCAGTTTAAAGCTAACTGTTTTAACAGGAAAATAAAGATATTATGATTCAGAGATATTTATGTTCAATTCACGCAGTTGTACTGATCAGAATCCAGCTGGTCTCTTCAATAATCAGTAAAAAGTGAAGGCCCATATATAGAAAACATTACAATATGAGCTTTTCACAAGTCATGAGTCACATAAAAATAAAAGTGATTGAGTTAGGCAAACATCGTCTCTGTGTCTTTGTGTTTTAACAATTGAAGGCAGATACTTATATTTTGCAACACAGGTGATTAAATAGGAAGAACCCTAATTTGATAGAGAATAACTGCTGTTGCAAAAGCTTCTTTAAGAAAAAGACATTCAGGGTAAGGCTAATCAAGGTCAATCAGCAATTCTATAAGGACAATCCAGAGATTTTTAAAGGGCAGCTTTGTGTACAGTTAATCTAGATGGGAGGCTAAGGTATGCTCAAATGTCAAATACTATGACATTTAGGATAGCTGGCTGGCAAAGTCAAGCCATAATAGTAACTTGATGGCACTATTAAGAAAAGATATTTTTTTCCTTCTAATCCAATGCTAAACCACTCTTAATTTTTTCCAAGTACATCAAATGAAAAATGTTCATTACTATTCAGAAAATTAAACTAAACTGAAAACTAGCCAATTCTCAAGTGTTCATATTAAGGTTGTAATGTACTCTAAGGATGTTGTTAATAAACTTTCAAAATATAATCATGTCAGGGCCTTGCATATCCTTTGGTTTTTGCATATATAGTTTTTTAAAACCCACATGAATACTATATAGGGCATTCTAAAGGGGTACCATCCTCACTCCAAATTGTTTAAAAAGTGTACATGAGCAGACATCCTCTCAATGCATTAAACCTAACATTATATCCATTTGAAAAGAGCAAAGGAAATGAAAATATTGCTTACAAAAGATCTTATTATATAATTTTGTTGGCTCACTATTCCATAAAAAAAAGGAAACCATAATATTGGAGCACAGTAACATTAGCGAAATTATCAAGAATTTATCTAATCCTGATTTATATCTCAGATTTGAAGCTATGATTATAGGCTTCTCTTTGTCTTGCAGGGTTTGCTTCTTTGAGAAAGCAGGAGCTCCTTCTGCCCTGAATCCTTGTCTGAAGACAAAGTAGCTGCTCTGACAGATGTTGTGGATATATATATTTTTTAAGTACTGCAAGAAATTTGATGAAGTATAAAAAAGATCACATGAAAACTTTCTATGTTTTTAGGAAAATAAGGTACATAAGCAAAACAAAAAATATAGTATGAGTGAATCACCTCTATTTTTACAACCTATATCTATTTCTTTAGATGGAGAATTAGCAAACTAAATTGACTATAAAGAAAATACTAATGAACCAATTGAAATGTACATTTTTCAACTGAGAAGCAATTAAAGTAACTGGCAAAATATCAACAAGATATAGTTTAATGAAATAGTATAAATTTATCCAAAATTATATACTTGAAATCTGTGCCTGTTTTCTCTTGTAGGAAATGGGATAATAATAGTATCAAACACACAGAGTTTTCATGGAGATAAATGAGTTACTAATAAGGCACCTATATACAATGCCTGGTATATAGCACATCTTAAGTAAAAGTTTTCCTGAGGGAATGGACTTCTGGTGGGGTTGGGAGGTACAGTGGTTGAATGAGAACTGTCTGTGGAGTCCCATGCCTAACTTTCTGGAAGCGTGAATATTTGGTGAACCTCAAAGGGAATAAATTAATGTGCCAAAAGGAGTTGGGCTTACTCTTCTCATGCCCAATGTTGGCATTGGAGCACTATGACCATGAGCCCGAAAGGATCCTGAGCATTAGGACAGTGTCCAGATAGCTATGAAAGGATCTCTCTTAGGCCTTGGCAGAATTTTAATTACCAGAATTCAGGCACAAAGACAAAGCAAGGGCAGTGTGCACTTGGTGGGAGAAGCCTGGAAATAACTGAGCCAGAATTTCCTGTCAAGCTACTGAAATAAAGGCCAGGAGTAGAAATTATTTTAAAGATAATAAAGAAGGGTTATATTTCTTGACTAACCATGTTGGTGGAATGAACTTCATATCCACTATAATCACCATTATTTTTATCATCCCCCTCTTTCTCTAGCTAGCCACTGACTCTGATATGCACCCTCTAGAACCTCTGAGTCAGAGATCTTATGCTGAGGTTTAGGAGGTAGAGTTGGTGTCACGTTTCTAATATAGGTCAAATGACAGAAAACACAAAAGTCTGGCATTTAAGGTTTTGTTAAGTTCCATGATATTTGTTCTAAAAGAATGCTTTCTATCCTACATTTATTTTCTCATCAAAGAGAAGAATGAACACAGAGAGGAGTGCACAAAACCCCCCAGGGATCTAGGGAGTAGCCCTATAGAATTTACTTCAAACAAAAGATTTCTTTGAATCATCTATTATGTGTCATATACATGAATTTCACATTGTACTGCACAGAATATTCATGCTTGTTTAATGTGAAAAGAAAGTTCCTCCCTCATGTCTACTGCCTCAAATTTCCAAATAAAACTGGTATTCCAGGAAAATGTACTTATCTTGTAGATTTTTAAACTGCTTAGCATCTGGCTGTGGGGTTTTCTTAATTGTAGTCTTACTCAGTTTGAGAAACATGTTCTTTTTTTCCTTAAATGGTTTCTTCAGATTATAGAAACAATGCATGCTGAAGTTTAACAAGCTGGAAATATAAAGAAGAACCAAATAAAAACAAAACAGAATACTCAAATGAAAAGTCATGGTCAATTCTGAGAAAAGTCTGTGATCTCCATGATCCAAGGAAAAGTCACAGTTGTCATTTTTGTATGAAATTATTTTTTAAATGTCTTTGTATAAAATTTTTTGAGATTTTTTTCATATGTACAGATTCCTATAACCACCAATGCAATCAATACCCAGAGCTGTTCTACTACCACAAAGAAACTCCTTCATGTTGCCCCTTTACAAGTCATCCCATTTCCTTTTCCCCATTACTGTGTCATGTAACATGTAGCTCTATAATTGTGTCATTTCAAGAATCTCACAATATGCAGCTTTTAGACAATTGGCCTTTTTTTTTTTTTTTTTTTACTCAGTAATATCCATCCAAATGGTTGCAAGAATTGAAAGTTTATTCCTTGTTATTGTTGAGTAGTAATGGCATGCATGTACAACGGTTTAACTTGTTCATCTACTAATGGATATTTGAGTTGTTTCTGGGTTTTGACCATTACAAATAAAACTTACATGAACATGTATGTACAGACTTTTGTGTTAACATAAATTTTCTCTCTTTAAGGTAAATGCCCAGGAATACATTACTGTGTGTGCTAATTACATATTTACATTATTTTTAAAGAAACCAACACATTTCCAGAGGGGCTTAACCATTTTACATATCTGCCATACATAATTTCAATTTATAAGAGATCTATATCTTCACATTCTTGACATTTGCTATTATCTTTTATCTTTTACTTTAGTGTAACTATCTCATTGTGATTTTAATTTGCATTTTCCTAATGGTTAATAATGTTGAACTTCTTTTCATGTGTTTATATACCATTTATGTATAGTCTTTAGTGAAATATATAAGTCTTTTGACTATTTTTCAATTGGATTATTTGTTTTCTTATTGTTGAGTTTAGAAATTTCTTTATATATTATGGATAAGTCTGTTGCTGGATATGAGATTTGGAATTTTTTTTTTCAATTAGTGACTTATCTTTTATCATATTAACAGGGCCATTCACAGAACAAAATCCAATTTATCTGTTAACCAATATCACAATAAATAAATAAATAATTTTAATAATAAAAAACATCGTACAATGTTCACATATTACTTTTGCAAATGAGAAGGAATAAATATTTTAAAATAAATGATAGAATTTAGCTGGGAAAATGACCCTCTAAATTAACATAAAATATTAAGGTTAAAAATAAAATATAAATTACTTTATAATTCTACTAATTTAGTGAGGTCCAGCTTTCATTCTTCATTCATTCTCTCTCTCTCTCTCTCTCTCTCTCTCTCTCTCTCTCTCTCTCTCTCCCCCTCCCTCCTTCTCCTCTTTTTTTCTCTCTTCTCTTCCTCTTCCTCTCTCTCTGTGTCTCTGTGTGTGTGTGTCTCTCTCTTTCTTTCTCAAGTTGTATTGAACACCAACCATAATCAAAGCATTTTTCCTGTTTCTATAAGATAAATATGTGAAGGCCTGATAGTTCTGATAAGTTGCAAATTAAATTGTTCCTTCACCCTAAATTCAGAATGATTTTTTTTATTTTTTCAAATCTTTAGTAGATAGAAGACAAGTATTTAAAACTACATTAGAAGGAAAGCATTGAAAAGACACTACAGTTCTGTATGTAGCTATTAGTGGCTGAACATGGTTATTAAAGGTTATTTAATATTTATTAAAAATATTGAAATACCACAACCATATTATTTTCTGTTCAGCCTCCCTTAATAACTCTTAAATATTTAGATGTCCCCATTAGCTAGTGACTGTAATATCTACCTTCCTGAAACAGCAAACATTTGTTAATTGAATTAATATTGACATAATAAATTTTAATTGCTGCCTAACCTAATACAAAACCATTTTTCCATGTACTACATTATAATCATATACCATTAACTCCCATGGCTTTAATTTTTACAGCCTTCTCTTTCCCCATATGCATACACAAACAAACTCAAAAACACTAAAATGATGCCAGATGGTGATAAACAGGTTCCGTCCAAGTCTCGGAGTTATCACCTAAAGCACACTCTAAAAGCATGAAACTCCTTTCAAGTCTTTTATTTCTTCCTAAAATCTAATGAGATTCTGCTTACTCTCCAAATGTAACAAGATATCCCTCTATGACCTTTTGCAAACTTTCTTAACTCTTTTTTTGGAATAGACAAGCTTGATATATTATCAATACATTTTATAAATAAAATTAATAGATTGTGACTTTAATTAAATTAATATTAATAGCAAACTACTACTATTATAACTATTACTAATCATAATCAGCTAACATTATTGCATTCATCTGTGCTGTTTTAAATTTATTATCCAATTTAATCTCCACAAAACTATTTATGGTAGATATTTAGAAAATGGAAATTAAATCTCAGTTTCTACATCTGACAAATGAGATAACAGCAGAATTTACCATTTAGATTGTTATGAGATTAAATGAGATTGTGCATTAAAAGTGCTTATCTGAATGGCAAAACAGTAAGCCCTAAATAAGTGTTCAGGATTTCACAAGTTCAGTAATGCTGTGACTTTGAATATTTTTGCATGTGAGAATACATTTTAAAGTGAACATATTTTCTGCACCTAATTTTATTTAGGCCCATTAAATAGTAATTTTAGCATCAATCAGCTGAAAGACAACAAAAAATATAGTTCTGAATTCAATAATTTTTAAAAATATTTTTTAATTATTATAATAAAATCTATGTGCATGTAAAAAATGGTAGTGAGTAATATTTATTGTTTACAGGGAATGATTGTAAAATTTAAGAATCTAGTACAAGAACTTCACTTCTCTATTTGTCAGAGGTAGGAAGCTCTGTTCACTCCAGTGAAAGGTACTGGGCAACTTCATTGATTGGCACCACTGTACCTGTGCTCTTCCCTCTGTGCCTGTAGCCTGTTTATTCACAGATGACTACAGTCTCTACTTTGCCTTAAATGGTCTCCCAAACTGGCCTCTTGCCCTTGGTCAGCCTCCTTTCTAGCTGTATTCCACTTCCAAAAAGACCTGGTCTGTAACTCTGCAGCTCAGTAAAACAAGGAAATACTATAGACACACTGTTGATTCACCAACAGGCAAGATTCTAGCAAAGAGCACAAATTCTTTCATTAAGTAGACCAAAGGTTGAATCTGACACTCCCTCTGTGACCACAAGGAAACTATGTAATTTATCTCAGTTTCAGTTTCCTTATAAATATAATATGGATAACTCCTAACTCATAGAGTTAGTGTGAAGATTAAATGAGATAAATTATACAAAGTTCTCTAACACAATGTCTGGTATATAATAAGCCCTCGGTAGCTGTTTTTTACTTATTAAAACAGAAAATAGCTCAACAGGGCATACTCTTCATGAAATGCACAATATTTGAAAATATATTACATACTCTCTGAATGAAGGATAAAGTATTTATAAATACATGAAAATTGATTTGAAGTCAGAATAGTATTATTCCAGCATACATCACACTGAAAGAAATAGAACAATGGTTATTTTGGAATTCTATTGAGAGGAAAAAGGAAATCTACAAGTGAGAGATATCTTTTATTGCTGTATTCTTGACAAACTTTCTGACGAGTGTCTAGTAAAAGGCTCCCCTTTGGTGGTTTATTTAAACTCAAATAGTGGCTGTAATTGAGAAGAGTTTGGCTAATTTCTAAGCAGTTCAAAACAATGCAAGGAAAAAAAGACTCCATGGAATTGTTAGTTTGTCTTCAGAGTGTAAAGTCACAGGTTTTTGATGCTCATTATATAAAATATATAAGGTAGTAAAAATATTTTAATAAACTTTTGTTTACTAGGTCATTCAGCACAGTAGTAGATGAAGTAACCACAAGGATATTTTAGTAACAGAATCATTTCTTCACTTCATTATTTTCTTAGACAATGTAGCAATACAGTCCTTTTCTATTCTTTTTAAAGGGCAAATACAATGCATAGCAATAAAACAATCTAATGAGTCTCAAAAAAATCATAAATCATAAGACAAAAAACTAAGGGGAGCAAGGACCAATTTCTCATTACATACTGTTATTTAAATTGTATAATAAACAAAGAAAGTTCATATAAGTAAAAAAAAAAGCAAGTTTTCAGCTGAGATAAATCTTTAACCAATGTAATAGATATGCCTGACTATTTTAAAATTTATCTCTCTCATGCACAAAAACTAAAATTTATAACTTTAGTTTTTAAAAATATGCTGACAACAGAGATAAGCAGAAAAGGTGTTTTGGCAATCTAATAAAGGACAGGGGATAGAGACTTATTTCTATCTCATATGTTACCCATTATTTCAGTCATATGTTACTACTATTTATGTTACCAATCATTTTAGTTGTATGTTACTGCTATATTTTGCTATTCAGACTCACTTAAATCAGCTCCTTATTGTTGTAATAATATTGTTCTGTGAAATACAACCCTGTTACAGTGACTTCTAAAGCACAGTGCAGACAGAACATTGCCAAGAAAAGACACACTTCATAGTGATGAAGTCTCAATTCTCCACAAAACAATGTTGATAATAAATATATTCAGAAAAGATTTGACTTGTAAAGCATTTGCCATTTTCTGAAGATATTATTCAATACCTAAAAGGATAATTATGAGGTATGTAATAATAAATTATTTATACTTTACCAAACTCTTTCAAAGTTTAACCATATGAATCATTGTGCAAATCATATAATATATGTTGCTTCTCATAATTCTCACACAATAGACAAATATCCAGACTGGTTTCTTAATTACAAATCCTTAGCTCTTTCCACTGTACCAAAAAGTTCACAGAAATAGGCCAACTTTAGCATCTCATTATTGTAAATGATAGAACTTGGCTATATACCCACAATGGAATAACATGTTTAATTTTTGCCAGCCTTAGATGCTTTCTATGACTAATCACCCATTTACCATCCTCTCTTTTTCCCTACAGGGTAGAGTTAGGGTGAATACTAAACAAGTTGCCAGGAAGGTGCAATTCTTCTCTACAACATGGTTCCAACTATTCAAAAAGAAAAAGAAAGTGTTTCTGAAACTAATAGAAAGGAAAAGCTCTGCTTCTTCTAAGATATTGTCTATTAATGCTCTTCTCTCTGAAAAATGCTAACTATAGAAATGACCAGTTTCCCATTTCTCAGTTTCAAGAAAGTTCAAAGCTAAATCTGCAACAGAACTATAGCTCTCCATATGTCTGTGCTCTCTTGTTTAACCATGTCTTCTCATCCTTATCTTTTCTTGGGCTTTATCTTTTAATGAGTATATTCCTAGTGTCAAATAAGTATTTCTACTGTTAGGTGTCTCAAACCCTATATTTGTGTGTAAATTCTATATATATAGTCCAGCAAACATGAAAACCTTTTTCTTATGTGATATTTCCAACCTCCCATGCCCAGCCCAACCAGAGTTGTACAATTCTGGATTTCAGCAACACAATAGTGATCCATTGCCAACTGGTGATACTGGAATCTAAAACCTGCTGTCAGATCTCCTGTTGGCTGATTTTTAAGGCATTTGGTGAAGTCCTTCCTTCTTTCCCTGCTTGACTTCTTATATAAAATGTTAGAGTTCAAGTCATTGAAATAAAAGAGGTTTTCAACTAGAAAATAACCTCAAATAAATATCACATATAATAGGAAAAAAAGTCACTAATTAAAGCATATCTTAGAGGAAGTTGTATAAATAAAAGACCCACAAATGTTATTTAAATTATCATTATTTGTAAATGACTCTACATAGTTAAAACATACACTTTTATTTCTTCCTTAGAAAAAGGGACAACCAGAAGCAAACTCTCAGTTAGTGAACAAAACACTCCAAAATAAATAAATAAAACAGTTAGAATTGGTCTTGTTGCTCCTGTTGATGAAATCCTGCCATTTGTTTCAGGTGAGAGGTTTTATCAGAAGACATTTGATGGCAGAAAAAGACTTCTGCTAGGTAGATGTTTATGTCCAAGAAATTGCTAAATGAATTTAAAGATTTGCTCTAATCATAAGACAGGACTTCCTTGTGGTAATTTTATAAACCAAATGGTTTCTCACAGAGGACTTAGGAAATAGGAAAGCATGAGGTCAAACAGATAAGTGTTGTCTATTTAAAAATCCAGAATACCTCAGGGTTGTCAGGATGATGGGTCATGTAATGAAGTTTTATAATGAGACAATGACAGATTAAATTTACATTTTACTTATAGTCCAAGGATAAATTGCTAGCAAATTCTATTGTTAGAAAACACACAGACACAAACCACCAAACAAACAAAACACACACACATCTCTTCCATTTTTTGGACCATGGAGCTCTGGATCTGTTCATAATATAATGGAAATTGTATAAAAAAGTAGGACTGACAAGAAGATTTAAGGTAAAATGTTGAGGGTTCTGGAAAATTAACAAAGATGAAGAGATATAAATTGTCCTGTATACATACCTATTTAAAAGCATGATGATAAAAGCACTTGGGACTGACATGAGAATTTAAATTTTGAGATTTAGGGCATCATAAACTCTGTCCAATTTATCATCACAATGATTCAATCAACATATAGGAAAAAAATTCATATTCTCGCTGAAAACTAGTTAAAGATGTTACTCATATACCTTAATGCTCGAGACCTTAGGCAAGAAATGGTGCAAATGAAAAACAAGTAGAGAGATTTGAGCCAATGCTTCCCACTGTTTCTGTAGAACACACAAGGAGTTTCCACCGACATCCATTATCTGTGGGATCGGGGAATCATAGAGATTTCACAGCCTACACTCAGTCTACAGGTTTTAAGAGCTGCCAGAAAACATTACAAATAAAATATCTCCATCAGACATGAAGGAGGAATAAGCATTCTGGCTTAACCATATTAAGGCAGGCAAAGATAAAGATTTCAGCCAAGAATGAAAATTTCAAACTTTAAAAATTCAAAGAGAAATTTTCCCTGGGGAAAAAATGCATTCATTAATGTCTCTCCCTGCCTGTAGCTCTGTTCCCAGCTCTGCAAATTACTGGGCCCCTCTAGGTTGTCAAAGAAAATTTAAAATAAATTTAAACATTTATTGTTTACATTTATTTGTAGCAAAAAAATGATAGAAACAATGACCCTACATAATTCTTGAGAGATTCCATTTCATAGTTAAAGAAAAACTTAGACCTATTTCTGTAAGAATGCATAGACAAAAAAATATTAGAGAAAATTAAAAGTCTTAGCACTTCAAAAGAAGGAGATCATATAAACACTGAGAATAAATATTTCCCAGTAAAATAGAGGTACTGCAAGAAGCATGAGAGAACTTTATAAACAATCTAAATAGTAAACTGAAACAACAATAGAAAAGCACAGGGACAGGCTGTGACTAAGAGGAATCTAAAAACAGCTATAGCACTGAAAATGTGTTGCATATATTTACTAAGAAACCACAATAGAGGCAGTTACTGGAAGATCAGGAGTTTACAAAGTATTAAAATTAGTAAATTAAGATATGAGATCAAGGATCAACAGAAAGAAAAAACTGAATCTAGACTAAGAGAATTATGAGAAAATACAATCAAATACATGGAAACTATATCAAATAACTCCAATATACATGCAACAGGAAATTATAAGATGGGAACATTGTCTTTGATTTGGAGAAAGAATTAAAAAGGAGTACAAAGAATTTGGCAGAATAAATGCAAAAGGACCTTTACCTGAATATGGTAAAATTTGAAATTTAAACCCTATGCAGACCTAAAGCAGAAAAGAAAAGAAAGAAAAGAAAAGAAAAAACAATATATATGTAACCTAAAAAGAAAACAAAATTAGATGGAAATCAATCTTCTCAGTTCCTCTGTAGAAAATAATGGAGCAATGTTTGCAAATTTCTGAGATGAAAAGCGTATGACTCAGGTAATATGCATTCAGTAAAGGTATGATTTATTTTAGAGGGGAAAAGGCATATTCAGATCTGCAGCATGCATTCTATATACTATTCATGTGTCCTGATAAATTTATGAATGAAACCCACTTGGAAAGTTATTCTAACCAATTAGTCAATGAGACCAAAGGTTCAAGAAAAAGATACCATGTACAATGATGGGAAAACAAATCTATTACAGAGACTCATATTGTACTCTAATATTAATTAAATCCTTGATGCCTATACTGTATACTCAATTGGTGATCTGGTGTTTGAGACTAATTTATATACAAAGACATAATTTCTGAGGTAGATTTATGCATAAAAAAAGAACAAAACTTTCAGATTATTTCAATAATACATGGAAAATGGAAAGGTATTGACTTGCTAAAGTATTCATTCATCTTACTCAAAGATGACTCTATTGATACATTCTCACTTTTGAAGTTGATAAAGGAAGAATATGTATGTGTGGATGTATATGTGTGTGTGTGTGTATATATATATATATATATATATATATATATATATATATATATACATGTGTGTGTGTGTGTGTGTGTGTGTGTGTGTTTAAATGGTAATGGTATTTAGAACAGAATTAGAATGTAAAATCTCCAAGTCATGAGACTGGTAGGAGAGTAGGTGAATACTACAGAAGACCAAGAACAATGACTATTATAGAAAAGTTAGTATATTAAAATAAGTAAATCCTAAGAAGTCACAATAATAGATAACATATAATTAGATAAGAATAATAAGCTCAAAACATCAATTATCACAATGTAGGTGACTAGCTTACATTTCTCTTTAAAAAGACAATTTCAGTTTATGATCAAAAGAAAATTTTAGCTCTTTGATATTAATAAGACTTACATCTAAAAGAAAATAATATTTTGAAAAGGGTAAAAATATAGATGTGAAAAGTATATATTAAGCAAATGAAAAGTAAAAGTGAGCAATATTATCAGAAAACAACTCACAAGTACGATTTTTATATTCTGGTGTTAAAACCTATAAGTGATAATACAGAGGTAAGCTATAAATCTTAATGCACATGGCAGAAACATAAAAAAAATGAAAGCTATTTGCAAGCTATGTCTAGAAAAACACAAAATTTAAATTTCCTTGAGGAATTGTTTAGCATACAGTTTTAAGTCAAATAGGTCAACTATTCAAAACATAACTAGAGATACAGAGTATCTGATAAGTTTGAATTAGTACTATATATTGAAACTTGGACACTATAAACAATGGTTATACATTTTCCCCATATATAAATAGCATATTTAGAAAATAATTACATTAGGCCTAAAAAATCAGTAATTACTAATAAAATTTAATATTAATACAAATAGTAACAAAAGAACAAGTAATTAGCAATACTTTAAAATTATTACTTAATCCTCATGTGGTATATCAAAATAAAAATTTTGATATCAAAATTTTTAATATCAAAATAAAAATTTAGGACTCTAAAAAATAAACCGTAATAAAAATTGGGTTTGCCAAAGTGGTACACAAAGGAAAAAATTAATACCTCAACTAAGCATTCATTATATTTAAGAATATAATTGCAGCATTATTTGTGGTGGCCAATTCATAGATATAACTGAGGTGTCCTTCAATAGATGATTGGATAAAAAAGATGTAGTCTAAATATATTACTCAGCCATAAGAAAAGAAGAAATACTGCCATTTGTGACAACATTAATGAATCTTGAGAATATCATGCTAAGCAAAATAAGGCAGACAGAAAATTTGAGAAGCATATGATTTAACTGATGTGGGATATAAATCTGAAAGCTACAAAGAAACAGGACAGACAAACAAACACACACAAGACACATACAACAATTTAGTGGTTACCAAAGAGAAAGGGGAATGGGAAGCAATAGAACAGGGTAAAGGCAGTTAAATATATGGCAAAAGGAGATTTGATTTCAGGTGATGAACACATAATGTTATATTTGTCTGATGTATTATAGAATTGTACACATGGAGCCTATATAATTTTATTAAAAAATGTCTCCTCAATAAATTAATTTAATTAAAAAATAATTAATTTAATTAAAAAACACAATATGACAATGAAATACTTTAAAATATTTTCAAGAAGGAATAAAGATAATAATTATATAAACAGATTAAACATAGATAAAATAGACAATCATAGGCATGATAAACTCCAATAAGTGGTTTTTTAAGAGGATAGTAAAATAGACAACATTCATAACACTAATTAAGAAAAAAAATGTTTAAACACAAATCATTTAAAAGCGAGAAGCAAAACACACAAATGGAAAATTTCAAACTTTATTAGAATACATACAATAGTTGCTAATTAATATAAAAATCTGAAAAATTCTATAGCCATGAAAATTTTAAATGATAAAAGTCATGAAGTTCCAGTTTAAAACACCAATGATACAAATAAACATTACAAAAAAAATAAAGAAACCTCAAAATGCTATTCTCTAAAAGAAAATTAGGTAAAATATCATTTAATTTTTTAGATGAGCTTTGTAAAACTACAAGTCTACAGTAATCAAAACAGCATGGTTGTGGCATAAAAACAGATATATTGACAAATGAAACAGAATAAAGAGCCAGAAATAAATCCACACATATGCACCCACTTAACATATGACAAAAGAGGCAAGGATATACAATGGAATAAAGACAGTCTCTTCAATAAATAGTGCTGAGAAAATTGGACAGATACATGCAAAAAAAAAAAAAAAAGCTGGATCACCTTTTTACACCGTATACAAAAATAGACTCAAAATGGATTAAAGACTTAAATGTAAGACCTGAAATTAAAATTTTTAGAAGAAAACATAGGCAGTAAACTCCCTGATGTTGCTAACAGTAATTTCTTTTCAGATATATCTCCTCAGTTTAAGGGAAACAAAAGTAAAAATAAACAAATGGGACTACATAGAACTGAAAAATTTTTGTACAGCAAAGGAAATCATAAACAAAATAAAAAGACAATCAACTGGGAGAAGATATTTGCTTATGATACATCTGATAGGAGGTTAATGTCCAAAATATATAAAGAACTCATACAACTCAACCACAAAAATAACAATTTAATTAAAAAATAGGCAGAAGACCTATTTCTCTAAAAAGGAAATACAGATGGCCAATAGACATGAAAATATGTTCCAGGTCACTAATCATCAGAGAAACACAAATTAAAACCAAAATGCTGTATCACTTCACACCTACTAGAATAGCTATCATCAATAAATCAAAGAACAACAAGTATTGGCGATGATGTGGAGAAAAGGGAATTTTCATATACCATTGGTAGGATAGCGAATTGGTACAGTCACTGTGGAAAACAGTCTAGAGGTTTCTCAAAAAATTAAAAGTGGATATAACTTTTGGCCCAGCAATTGCACTTCTAGTTATCTATTTAAAGAAAACCAAAATAATAATTAGTAAAGGTCTATGCACCCCTATGTTCATGGCAGCACAATTTACAATAGCCAAGAGATAAAAGAAACCTAAATGCCCATCAACAGATGATTGGATAAAGAAATTATTGTTCATAAATACAATGGGCTATTACTCAGCTATTAAAAGCATGAAATCTTACCATTTGCAATGACATGGATGAACCTAGAGATTATTCTGCTGAGTGAAATAAGTCAGACAGGGAAAGATAAATACTGTATGGTTTTATTTATATGCCGAATCTAAGAAACAAAAAGAACAGACTAATCAAAAACACAAATATAGAGAGCAATCTGGTGACAGCCAGAGGGAAGGAGAATTGGGGGAGTGGGAGAACGGGGTAAAGGTTTAAAGACGTACAAATTAGTAGTTGATAGATGGTCATGGGGATGGGGAGCACAGCATAGAGAATGCAGTTAGCATTAATGTAATGGCTAGATGGAGAGCCAGAGGAGAGAAAGAACAATTAGGGGGGTTGTTTTACAAACTATATAAATGTCTAACCAATGGACTGTATACTTGAAAATAAATAAATAAATAAATAAATAAATAAATAAATAAATAAATATAGAAGTTCAAGGCAAATTTAATCATTTTAGAGCAAAGGGAAACAAGTTTTGTTTTTTTGTTTGTTTGTTTGTTTGTTTTGTAATAGGTCAGATAATAAATATAGTGGTTTTGAGGGGCATAAAGTCTCTGTTGTAACTATAGTATTCAACTCTACTGCCATAGGATGAAAGCTGTCATAGATAGACAATATGTAATCCAGTGGGCATGACTGTGTTTCAATACAGTTTATCTATATACAAATAGGTGGTGGGCAGGGTTTGGACAATAGGTTGTATTTGGCCAACTCTTGCCCTAGCATGAAGAGATGTAGTCTTTTACAACTCATTTTGTGAATGTTACATAAAGTCAGGGACCCAAATATGACCATGATAAATCACAAAAAGAATAAAAAATTAATCTTATTTAAAATTGAATATGTAAAAATCTTAACTAAAAATTAACAAGTGTAATCCAGCAATAGATTTAAAGAATGACACATTAACTGATAAAATTAATCATAGCAGTGCAAAAAATATTTCTCTTAAAAGGTCTATTACATTAGTAACTCTTTATATTAAAAAGGTAAAGAAATAAATATAATTTTAAAAGTTATTTCCAAAGCACTTGAAAATGCTCCATATCCTTTCATAAAAATAATAAAATATAAAAACTTTAATAACATAAATAAAATAAACTTTAATTAAATTGAAAAAATATCTGAAACCAACTGCAGATTTATTTATAGTGATAAAATACCAGATGCACTCCAGAATAAGACAAAAATATTGGTATTGGTTTTATTACTTAGTATGCATTATTATAATATATGAGGTATGAAACTGAAGATGATTTATTTAAATTTTTAAACATGTTTGTCTATATTATTATTATTAAATAATCTTAAAATATATTTTAAAAATTTTATTCATAATAAAATAAAAAATATACTTTACTAAACTTAAGAAATGTGTAATATATGTAAATTGTTTAAATGTGTAGGAACTTTAAAAGAAATACATTAACAGACATAACAACTGTTCATGAAAAACCACTCAATTTTGCACAGACGTCTCTTCCAAAATTAATCCATATATGTACTATTCAATTGTAGCTAAGATCTTAAAGGCATTTTAATAAAGAGAGGAGATGGTGAGAAAAGTAACTTTACAGATTAAATTCATAAGAATATATGAGATTATTCAAGAACAGATTAATTAAATGAATTGCAGGAGTGGTTGGACCTATGTTATTACATATTAAAATCAGTTGCAAAAGAAAAATATTAAGTAGTCATAGTATTGAAGCCACTGTAGACAAAAATTCATGTAATAGAATATAAATTCAAAGACTTAACCAAATGGACATAAACGATTCATTATATGGTCAAAGTGACATTCAAAACAAGTGTGGAAAGATTAAATTTTTAGTGACTATTGTTGGGGCCACCTGCTACTATAATTTATAAAATTTTCTGGGAGAAAATTGGCAATATAAAAAGAGTTTCTTATATGTGTATTCCCTGAAGTAATTTCACTTTAAAAATACCTTCTAGAGAAATAATGAGACAACTGCTTGATTATAGTAACTTTCACTACCTATTGTGTTGCAGTAGAAAAAATTCAAAATAACCTGTCTGAAAATTAAAATTGATTAAATAAAATATAACCAAAAAGTAAAATATCATGTAGTCATTAAAGTTTTTAAAGTATATATGTGTATACATGCACATACACATATTCAGGTCTGTATAGATCTATGTGTTTATACATATGCATATCTACACATATGTATATCTACACAGATACATATATATCTATGTACATATACATAGAAACATAGCCTATGTATGTACACACACACACACACACATACACATATACCTAAGTACATAGGTATATTTAGACTTGGATGTAAATGTGTATATATGCACTTCCAATATACTTATCTATATACATTATACATATACATACATATTTATATATATACATACAAGTCTATATTTGTGTATGTAGATAAGCATATTTATATATACACACATATATACATTTGGAACTATATCTGCAATATGTGATTTTTGTGATTCAGTGAATAATGCAGACTATAAAATGGTATAAAACCAAATAATGAAACAAGTATATTATCCATTGATCTATAATCAGTAAAAAAAAAGGTCTTGATATATGTACACAAACATTGATGCTATTTATTTCTGAATGGTGGGATTAGAGATTGTTTTTATTCTTTTCTGTTTTGAGGAAAATTTGTTCACATTTTTCTTTATTCTTAGTGGGGGAAAAAGGCCATTCAATTTAAAAATATATAAAATACTTCTCTCCCTTTGGCTAAGATCAAATGGAAAAAATATATAAATAAATAAGTGGCACTGATATCCGTTTTCCAAAATAAAGATACTTTTAAAAAATACAGATAGTTTCATCCAATAAAGACTCAAGGATTTATCAGTTAAGTTTGCAATCCAAGTTTCCTTATGTCATCTTGCTCAACGTTTGATGTAGGTAACTTCAGAATATAGTACATTTAGTTTAGAAAATAGTTTGCCTCCACAATTCCCAAACTGTGTATTAATTAGTACACATCAGCCTGCTAAATCCAGAAGGACCTATTCAAGTATAGAATAACAGAGCAGCCTAATATCAAACCATCAGGCTTAGATCAAATAGTACTAAAGTTAAACCTGATCATGATTAATTATAGTCTTCTAAAATTCTATCACAAAATTGGAGCATTGTTGTATTTGTACTGCAAACTGAAGGCATTTGTAATGTAGTAGTTCCTACTATGATTTAACTCACATCATAAGAGAAATGTGCTAACTTATTGATGGTGTCAAAAGACCTACTGGAGAAATGCTGAAGCTACCTCTAATAGAAAGAGAAATTAATTCTAACTTTAGCCCAAATGACATTGATCTTTTAAACATATCAGTCTAATGGAGAGACATTACAATTCTATTTGCTTGTCTTTATATTTCATCTACTTTTTTCTCATTGCTCCAGGATTCATTACAAATCTCAAACCCAAAATATATCTCTGTATGTGTATATGTAAGGATATGTGTTGTTTTGGAACAGTTATCTTTTCCAAGAGAAAATTTGGCCCCTAAAGTAAACCACTGAATGATTTTGCATTCTCTGCTTAAATGTATTAGACCCTAGTTGAAAAATTCATCTATTTCTACTTTTGAGGTAACATAAATTTTACTGAGAAGAATTAAGTGAAGATGGGTCTGATAAATTATATGTGGTGTCTTTCTCGCCACTCCTCACCCTCCTCCTCCAGCAGATGGATGGGGGAAGTCCCTGGAGACCTTTGTGTACTTCTGTGGTACCTTTGTGTACTTCTGTATGGTGATCAGAGGACTCCAGGAGGGTTCTCAGTGAAGAATGGAAACCCTAGGCTAAGAAAGATTATATTTTTGTAGTTTCAATATGTAATACTTACACTGTACTCTTGGGAACTGCTGCCTGCGCAAGGGCATGTGCATGTGAGCATGAAGAGGAAACATCTATTACTAGAGCTTTAATTTATTGTCACAAGCATGAGTACCATTATGCAACACAAGTGTGCAAGAAAACTTGACTAGTCAGGTGAAATTGGCCCAACGAAGAGTGATAAATATGAACTGAGAGATTATGTAGTAGAAAGCAAATTTGTAGAAAATTACAATGGTGTTTACAGCATTTAGTTAGATGTTTAGTCACTTCTATTGTCTGTAAAAAGCTATTGATTTAGTGATAGATTATGGAATTATCTCTAAAAAAAAGCAATCAATTGTAAACTACTCATCCATGCGGTTGTTAAAGTGTTAACTATTGTACATCTGTCACAAAGAAATTTGTTTCTGGCTAAGATAAACTAAATATGTATTCATCAAAGTGGTCCAATGACACTACAGATGTATAGATTAAACAAATTATTAAATATAGTTCCAACCGGGGTTCATTTCTCAATCATTTCTCTTTATATCTTTTGAAAGACATGGACTTTCAGATCTTTAGTCCCAGACTCAATCACATTATGAACATCTACTACATGTAAGATACTTTAATATGTAAGTTTTCAATCTGCACCACTCACTTATTATATATTGTTCTTCTTTTACAAATATACTGTGAAAAAGCTGAATAAGAACTTTATGGCTACTCATTTGGTTGGTGGCAGCAAGGACCAAATCCCATGTCTCTTTTATCATAAAATTGATGCTTTTAACCATTGTACTACACAGTTGTTTTTAATGAAAAACAATTTGGGGCCAGACAAGAACTTCCACAATCAAAAGCAAAATCTTAGAGTTATAGGAAAATTTAGAAATCACTTATGCAATGTCTTAGCATTTGAGTTATCCCTTGTACCACATCTCTAAGTATTACCCAGTCTCTGCCCAAATAATTACAATAACAGGTGGTCACTGCTTCACTGTTAGACACGCTTTTTAAAAATTATTTAAAGAAAGGACACACCATGTTCATTTATTAGAAGACTCAATATTTCCAGCAACAACAAGCAAGGGAAAAAACAACCCTATGTATTTCTAAATTTTACTACTTCAAATTTGATCTACAAACTCATTGTCATAATAATTACTATGTTGACAGATGCTTAGGATTACCAAACCAATTTTAAAAAAACCAACAAGAATAGCTAAGGACCATGGTAGATTAAATCAAAAATAGCTGGAGAATTTTTCTGATCAGATTTTAAACTACAACATTTTGGGCCATGTGAAAACACACACGTACACACACACACACACACACACACACACACACACACACACACCAAAACAAATAAAAAACTCTGAGCATTACTAATGTGAGAATGGACTCAGAAATAACTTTACTCATAAGAAAGCTCATCTTTCTATTGAGCTAAAATCATTTTATCAGCAGCTCTTACTATTGAATCCTATTTCTAACCTCTGGAGAAATACTGGCTAAGTTTACTTCCTCTTCCACTGAGTGATGACATTATTTCTTGGAACAAAAATATGGCATGAAGGTATCAAAACTGCTCCAAACATTTGAAAAGTGCTGTATATGAATTTCAAAGTCAAATTATATTGTTTAAATATACGTATCTAGGATCCTATGCAATTGATTTCCCTAAGTGAATATGGCACTGATGCATTTCGTCAGAGTATGTCATTTGTTGTTATCTATTCCAGAAGCAGAGATTTTGCTTAGCACTTGGTATGATTAGTTAAAACAGATGGAGTACATTGACTTCTAATGTACGGTTATTTCAAACTTGCAAAGTGAGTTGAGCTTAGTTATCTCATGTCTTTTTAAAATAACCATCTGTAAAATGGGAACTATTGGAAAGTACAGCCTTTTACTAGTTAAACCCCTAGAATTCTTTCAGCATCAAAAGTTAAAAAAATATAATCAATATTTTATTTGAGGGGTAGCTACTCCTTGTTTTTTTCTGGGATGCAATTTCGTTATATGGTATATATTTATAATTAATTTAGTAGAGCAAATATTCATTGTTAGAAACACTGCACATCACAGACTTGTTTTTTCCCATATGACAAATGTTGACTCCAAAATATATCTTAAATTTGTTGTGTTTTAAAAGTGAAACATCTCTTTGATTGTAAACAATTATACCCATTTAATAAAAGCATGAACTGGGATACAGATAGTCATATGGCAACATTTTCATTTTAGATAATGAGCAAATAATACGCAGAAATATAGTAGATGCTATTTCAATCAATAATGAGGTACCATTTTTCTTGTATTCCATAGCATCACTTATAGACAGACGTAGTGCTAATTGATATTTTAAAAAAGACAACAGGTGGAAAAGTATGGAGAACCTCTCATGGAGCAAGGATTCTACAAATTTAGTGCAAAA
This sequence comes from Macroglossus sobrinus, assembly GCA_004027375.1. Taxonomy (NCBI): domain Eukaryota; kingdom Metazoa; phylum Chordata; class Mammalia; order Chiroptera; family Pteropodidae; genus Macroglossus; species Macroglossus sobrinus. The sequence continues at coordinate 295,544 of PVKZ01001027.1, read as the reverse complement.
GTTTTTCATTTACTGTTCTTAGCATCTAGTTGAAAATGAATACATACTAGCTATACCAATTAAATAAATTAATTAAATCAATTAAACAAATTAAATTTTAAAGAGTGTATATGCATTCCTTGGCTCCAAAGAATAACTTAATTAAAGCCCTTAAAATTTATAAGTATTTTTATTTATGTTTTAAACTCAAGTAATTTTACAAAAAATAGATTCAGAGTAATTTATTTCTCTCTCCATCTAGAGATTATTAAAACCACATCAAACTATTTTATTTTTTCAGCTTGAAAATGGAATAGTAACAACTCTAATAACAAAAGTTATTGAGCTTTTACTTTGTGCTAGGCATTATTTTAATTTAATCCCTATAAAAACCTTATGAAGAAGGTATTATTATTATCTTTAATTTTACATGAGAAAACTGAGGCAGAGTAATAACTGCTCCAGAGTCATAACCACAAAGTGGATTCTAATCCAGGAAGCCTGGCTCTAGGGTTCATCTCAGCCACAAAGCAATATCTCCTATCATACAGTTTCTCAATTGTTGCAGGCCCTAAATCATTATTTTTTAACTAATCAGTTATAAGTGGAAATAAGAGTTCATCAGATACTGTGCCCTAGATGTGATGTGATGACATGTAGCCAAGCCCTTTTTCATGTGTTTCAGTACAAGAGCTCTTTAGCAAAGTAGCTTAGAATTCAAAAATGCACCTTGCAGTTTTCACTCTGACAGGGAAGAGAGATGTAATGTTGGGCCATAACCCCAGGATCAGATATATGGTCCATAGGCAGGAAATTCAACCTCTCTGTTCTTCAGTTTCCTCATTGATAAAGTGAGATGATGATGAAGGTGGTGGTAGTAGTGGTACCCATGCCAGGGGTTGATGTGAAGATTATATGATAGACATAATAGTAAACACTCTACAGATATTAGCTATTTTGTCATTAGTACAGCTCAGCTCCTTTACCTGACTCCCTTCTTAGTACACAACTAGTCAAGGCCAGGAAATCTTCTTACTGATTTAAAAAAGATGTTATTTAGGCTGATTTGCCTGTCTTGTAAAGGTTGAATACAAAATTGCTGCTAAAGGGGGAATCTGTGTGAGTCTGTTCATTCTCATTAGACATTGTCAAGGCTTGCTAATTCCAGATTGTTCTGAGACACCAGGGAGAGTGAGAATCACTGAATGCAAATTTGCATGTGCTAGGTGCCCTTGAAAATCAGCAATTTGGTTGCCTATTTCTTACACCTGTCCCCAAACTCTGCTTCCGAAAGCAGTGCCTACACAAAGGACATTGTGATTAGGGTAGGGGGGGGGGAGCAAACTGCTCTCTGCCATGGAATATTTGGGATAACTGGGAAACGAGAGCCCCAGATTCTTGTGGCACAGAGAGCTAGTCCCAGCTGCCTTATTCTTTCATCCCAGTCCTCACAGGATGCACACAACAAATAGATTCTGGGAGAAGTTGTCCAGAGCATATTATACTCTCTACAAAGAATACCTCTTTCTATAGACCATAATTTTGGGATCAAATTAACATTAACTTTCTTAATTGCCAAATGTAAAACAAACAAAAATAAAACCTTGGTCTCAGAGTAATAACCTCCCTCCTCAATCCACACACTTGTTCTCACTCCAGTTCTGAAATTACAAAATTATATGAAACAGTTAATTTTCTAAATTTATTCTCTGTATGATCAGAAATATATATTTAGCATGATGCTCTTTTCATCTTAATCACTACCATTCACGTGGCAGAATGCAAATAGATTTATGGAGCATGCCACAAAATTATTAAAAAGAGAAAAGAACAAGCAGTTGCTTCCCCATGCCCCAAGTCCCTTTCGAATCCACAGAGAAAAAAGGCACAATGAATACACAATGCATATAGTTACAAAATGAAGATGTTGAGACACTGAGATTTTGAGCAGAGGCAGTGGAGTCATGCACAACACTTTGCTTAGCTTAAATGCTTGACTCTGCAGACATGCTTCCCTCTTACAACCCATGTCCCATATGGTGATGACCTTTCAAGATCAGTCCCCAAGCATCAGTTCACATTAGGATCTAGGGCAGTGAGTTGTGGCTGCTGGCATATGGCTGTAGAAATCTGGGTATGACTTCTGCTATCACTTGCTACTTATGTGAAATGAGGTTATTTAATCTTTTTGAACTTCAGTAAGATCATGTATAAAGTGTGTACTTTTCCCCTAAGGTTCTAGAAAATAAGATTAGCACAAAACTTAACACATGATATAAGCTCATGAAATGGTGCTTATTAAAACAACCACCAAACAGTGCATGCAATTTTTTATTTTAATTATACCTAGCTACTAAGTAAGGTGAAATTTTGTTTTCCCATTTTAGGTAAAGAATGAATTTCAAGGCTGAATCTCAGTTGCTAGAGCACTATTATTTCAGACAAACTGTACATTAAAATAATTCCTGTTATTGTCTCTGTGATCAGTTTCTGAGACTTCTGTTTTATATTCATTAGATGTCTTTGAAGTCTATGTTATTTTTGTGTAGATTTAAGCAGATAAACATTTAAAATATTTCATCATATAATAATTAGCATATAATTGCTTATTATATATTACATATTATATTGACATATCAATGTGTCACATATTATAATCAGCTTTCTGTCCTATAAAGAATGTAATAATCAGCTTCCTGTCCTATAAAGAATTTGAATTCCTGAATTTGGCTCCCATGCCTAAGACCTGAAAATAAGTTCAACATTATATGATGTGCTGTTTGAGTTTCTTTGGTATAAGCTAGAAACTCCTCTACAGAAACTTTTCTACATGCCTACATATATGACCAATTTTATCTACAATAATGTGTTATGCTATATGTGCTAGTATTTTTGTTAAACCATTATTCACATTAGACAAAGATTTACAACATTTTTTCTTCTCAAAGCAGTTAGCACAATGCTCAGCACTAGGTAAATGCTAAGAAAAGTTTTTCTCTTTTCTTCCTTTCTAAACACAGACCTTTTGTACTGCATAACCTATGTCTGTCTCCTTGCTTTGTGCTCTTCTTCTAGCCCTATTCACACTATGTTTCCAGCATTGTCTTTATTTCTAAGTAGGAGATGTTTTTGGAGTTGCCTTTTTGGTTAAGAAAGTTGAAAAGAGAAAAGATTTGCTGTAATTATGTTCTTTAGGTACAAAAAATGTGAAGTATTTTCTGTATTTGCTCTCTGAGTAAATAAAAATGGCCATGACCTTGATCGTCAAGTAAATCACCAGGAGCAACATCACCCACTTTACTTATCTTCTATCTTAAAATAGTAGTAATTCTAAGCTCTCCAAGAGACTAAAATATAAAGTGAGCTATAAAATTCAGATTCCCTCTGAAGATGACTCTTTGAAACATTTTACATAATTAGATGTTATAGTCTACTCTATAAAAACAAAAAATATGTTGTAAGTGATTGACTAGAAATATGTTTTTGGCAAGAATTTTGTTTTGTTTCAGATGCTGTCTGATCTGAGTACCATCTACTGCTATTGCTTTATTCTTTCTCTATATTGTTTTCTAACTGGGATACAAGGTAAGATGAATACCACAGTCAAATGACACCATGCTGCTGAAGCTGACATCAAGCACTTTTGGTGGTCCTCAGAAAATAGCATCATTTTGTTATGTTTAATGTCTAAGACATGCAATCTGCCAAGGCACCTGCCATCTTATAAAACTCTCTAATCTTCCTCTTTATTAGCTGTCTGGCAACATCATCACACTGGCTGCTTGGTTTAAATCTTGTTCACTCTTTAATATACAAAGACAAGAGAATGTCCCTGAAGATATAAACTTAGTCTCTCATACTGTAGACAGTTATTTTATTTTCAGTGTAATTTTCCTTGGAACAAAAATTCTTTTATATTTCCACAGGAAAAGAGACTATCTCCTTAGTAAATATTTTGCATTACAATTGTCCAGATGTTCAAGATGCCTACTGAAGCTTTCTCTGTTTAACAACTAATTCTTTAGATTTGTTGTTTAAATGGCACATGCTATAGTATATATTCTCATTCATTTACTTATTTATTTTATTCATTCAAATAACATTTATTGGGTTCTTGCTATGAATCACACACTATGTTAGGTACTGTGAATACCAAAAAGAATAGAATGCTTTTATTTGAGAAAACAAGTAGGGAAGATAAATTCACAAAGTTAAAAATTCTAACACAACATGTTGAGTGTTATGATAGAAGTCCTGGGAACATAGAGGTGTGATGGTCTAAGGTTGAACAGGGCAGCATGAGAAGATTTCACAGAGAAGGAGATGATATTCACCTAGTCAGTGTAGAAATATTCTTAGCAGAAGGAATGAAAAATGTTTAGTGCGGCTAGAAAAGGGGAGATCAGTCAGGGAAGGTCAGGATTGAGGATCAGAAACATCATGAATCAGAATGTAAAAAAATAATTGGAATTAATTAACTAGAATTGGTTGCCTAGGATAATTTATATTGGATGGCCAATATAAATATAGCTAAAAGGTAAGAGTTGCGTTTGAGCTGCAGAGGCAATCCCTGTCTTCAAACAGGATACATAGTAAAATAAGAAGGACCATTACCAGAGGGAAAATCTGCAACATCCTACGAAAAAAAAATCCTGGGGTCATACTCATGCCCTAAAATGGGTCTCCCACTTGTTTGGGTGAGACTTGATTAGAGGTAGCAGGTGAGGACAAGGAGGGCAGTTGAAGGGACCTGGAAGAGGACTAAGCTGGGGAGATGAAGAGATGAGGCCCTAAGAAGTGAATAATGGATTGGGTAGGGTCTCTTCAACTGTTTAGGGTTTTACCCTTGCCTTTCAGAGTTAAAGAATAAGGACAAGATCTAGAAAGTTCAAAGTTCCTATGTCATGAGTCTTTTTTGTTTCTCTCCTCCTCTTTTTTCTTATGTGAAATGTACCTAGCATAAGACTAGTCAGGGTCTGCTTGTGTATGACTAGGAAAGCATGGATTCCATAGTAAAAGTGAGTCCTGAGTCAGTTCTTTCCCAGGAGAGCTGTACTGCTTTCAAACAAGATGTTGAAACATCATCCTTACTGTTTATAGGGTCTTTGAACTTTTTGTGGCTACGATTGTTATTCTACTTTTTACATTTTTCTTACTGCTTAAAGCTGTCAAAAAGCCAGTTGCTTCCTCTTATAATCTCTGAAGCTCTTATATAATAACCACAGCCTGTTCCCTGGTGGTCTTTGCATTTCTGGAGTAGAAATAGGACATAGCACCATTTAGTCTATAGGAAAGAAAAATCTGGAACATAACCCGGTTGTCCTACCAATGTTAGTTAGTTTTCCCTCTATATTTCATCCCTTTTATGTGATCATCAGCCTATGTGCGAAAACTTCCATAGAGAAACTCACAAGTTACCTGCACTTTGAGATAGCTATGGTTTATGATAAAGTTCCTCCTTACATGTGTTTCCTTGACCCTTCTGGCTTCTATTATCACTTGGAACTGTAGGCTTAATCACATCTGTCTTTCACATGAGACTTCTTCAAATATTTGAAAACAGCTAACACATTTCTTGGTTCCTTCAAGAGAAAAATAGAAATGAATGTTGGAGAACTCACTGCCTAGTATCATACATTAAACTGGGACCATTCACCTAAAATATCTCCTGTACGAAGAAAATCAAAACAAAACCCAATAAGTAAGCAAAGAAACAAGAAAAAAACAACATTAAGAGAGTGAATGATTTTCTCAAGTGACAAAGCCAGGATTTAAAGCTGAAGTGAATTATAAAATTGTTTATATTAAAAAATACATTTAAATCTAGCTTTTATTTTTTATCAAGGAAAATAGCTTCATAGTTTAAAAAACCAGGTAATGTTATAATAATATAGTAATAATATACTACCAATAATAATCGACTGTCTCACCACATAATTCACATAGAAGTGAATCCATTTCTTTGTCCACTATGTATACTGCCTTTGCTATACTCTTCTATTAATAGCATAACTGTGAGTCTATCATCATCCTCATTGCTGCACATGTATCTACTTATATATGTATTGATAGATATACAGAATATATCTGACTGGGACAAAATTTACTAATGTTTCTATAGTCTGCTTTAGTTTTTAATTTTCCTCACTGGAAAACCTGGAGAATGTGTCAAAATGATCTGTGGAAGAATGAGTGAATAGTAGAACCTCTCTTTAATTAATAATCTTCTAATCCATGCTTCTTTGTTTGACAGTCAATACAGAAGCAGGGCAAAATAGGTTATTTATATCCTTCTCAATTTGTGGTGCTCAAATCTAAACACCATTCTCTCAGTGTGAATATATTAAATAGCTCTGACACAGAAATAAGAGCCATATCCTATTTTCGAAAAACCAGGAAGGACAAAAGGATATTAGATTTAAAATCTGTAATAAAAAGAAAATTAGTTTTCTTATTTGTAATATTCTGTATTTTTAAAAAAAATGAGTCCATTCATTCTGATATTTAGCTTCTGGGCCCTCCTTGCTATCTGCTCAAAGATATTCATATTTTCAATAGACATTTTCTACCCTCACCAGTACCTCTCATGGTTTAGCTTGTAAATAATTAAGCCCCAGTCATCCCAGCTAATAAAATTGCTTAAATGTTTCTTTTCTGACCACTTTCCCTACACTTATATCTTAAAATATGCATACATGCAAGCATACACTATTTAAATGAGTTCTTTTGTGCCATGTTCTTTCTCTAATCCTCTGGCAGAGCTGGCAAACAACAAAAAACAAAACAATCAAACCAAAACAAAAAATCAACTACATTGGTTTACTTTTTGGTCACCTTGAGTAATTTCTGGGTCTTCTTACAAATAAAGTCAATAGAGAAGTAAGGGTTTAGTGTTCTTTACAAGATTTAGAATCAAAATAAACTGCACAATATTTATTTAGAAACATAAATGTAATAACAATATGAAGAAATAGCAGCCATGAGCTCTACCCTTATAAAACTCATGATATAGTCTGTGAAGGAAGACATTTAAGAAATTCTGAACAACAGAAGAGATAAGTAATTTTAGGCAACAGGATAGTATAGAATTCAGTGTTTTAGAAATAGTTTCTATCCCAACAATCCCAATAAAACACCTATCTTCATCAAACAATCTCAAGTGGCCTATGGTAGAGAAGGAGTTAAGCAATGTAATTGTGGTCCCCATTTAATCACTAGTGAACTCCATGGCTTTGGACCAAGGTTTGTTTAACCTTGGTGGGCTTGACTTTCATTATTTAAAACAAATTAAAGAAGTAATGGTTGAAGTATTTTTTAGATATAAAAATCTGTAACTATGCTTCTCTTTTATGAGAAGGGCATGGATATACCTACAGTGGTTAACACAAGCCATCAGAAACATCTACATAGAGTATATATACACATATATGTATTATATATACATATATATTACATATATACATATTTAATATATATAATACATATGTATATGTATTCATCTATCTATATCTATCTATATAGAAAGAATATAGATATGGAATTATTGTAGGGACAGACTGAGTATGATAGGCAGGTTCAAAAGTGGGCTGCTTCTATCAACTATTTAAGTATTTCTTGGAGTTAAGTCTGGAGCCATCAATAATTTTTTCTTCTAATTTCTCTTTAGCACTGTACTTTGTCAGGATCTGCAATAATTAATATTTCCCATTAACCTCTGGAATCCTGTGTGAAAACATACTTCCATTTCAGTCCAGTCATGTTTCAGATCCCTATAGATGAGAATCCTTGTCATTGCAGAGCTGCACTACCCTTCCAGTATATTTATATATAAATTTGGTTTTAAATCTTGCTACTTCAGAGACCAGATTAAGAAATTTAAAAATAATAGTGAATATCAATTCTAAATAAAAAAAAGAAAGATTTTTTTAGTACAATCCTGCTTTACTTGAATTATGATATATCTGGCAATTTCTATGACATCAAATTACAAGTGTCATTTTCTTTGGACCTGAGAGGGTTCTTTCCCTATAGAAAGTCTAAGTTTGACATGTTTATCTACTTGCCAGAACATGTGTTAAAATGAGTTCAGAGGCTTATATGTGAACTTGGTAAATCCCCCTTCCTTGCACCATTAATCTAGTAAATTTGGGATTACCAGTTGCCTGACTAAGGGAAGTAAAACAAAACGGATCTTTTCACTCACACCCCTTGCCTTGGGGTTCACTGTGAGCTCCAGCACTAAGAGGCTGCTGCTAGATGGACTTTGCATATGGTGACCTGGTCTGAGGTCACTAGCCAGTCTTAGTTGAGGGAAAACTGGCTTTCCTCATCTATTCTGATACACATAACACTATAGATCTTACCAAGAAAAAGCTCTAGTTCCATCCCTGTATATTGCTCTTCCACTCTGCCCTTCATATTTCCTATTATTAACATGGAAGAATGACTTCCAACCTTTCCTGAAGGTTTCCTCTCTTCCACAAACCTGCAGCCTCCCCTCCATCTGTCAAGCCTCACATCACCATGAGTGAGGGGGCTCTCTGCACACAAAGGCACAGACAATGTTAGTTACTGTCTGAGCAAGATTTAAAAGTTGGCATTAATCCTCTCTGTCCACTGACACTCTCCTTGCTGTTGATTTCCTTCTCTTACCCTCAGCAATCACTCAAATTATTTCCCTCACCCTGATGATATTAATCAAAAGCTTATATTTAGAAAAAAAGTAGATGCAGTTTGCTACAATAAGATGTCTCAAATTGATAAATAATTTGATAGATATGGGTTATCTATATTTTCACATGGAACAAATCTTATCATATAATGAATCATCTCTGATAGTAAAATATTAAAGATCAAGTCCATGAGAGAAGCTTATTTCAGAGATGTTCTCTGCCTTTAATAATAATGCTTTATAATAACAGTAATATTAGCAAAGTAAAAATAATGGCAACAATTTTTATTTCATTTCTATAATATGCCAAATGATTTGTAATACAAATTTTTTTTCCCCCAACAACTTTTGAGGAAAGCCCTTTTATTTCCTCTCCTTTTACAACTGAGGAAATCAAGGATTGGTGATGTTAATAAACTGGCTCAACACATAAATTGTAGTTGGGTAAAAAGATTCAAACTCTGTCATTCTGATTTTAGAGCCCAATTGCTCAACCACTGCCTCCCAGTATTATAATTAAATAGATTTAGGGCTAAGATTACTTGGATTATTTTAGATTATATTGGTTAAATTAAACTAGATTGGCAGACAGACACTATAGAGTCCCTTCCAAATTCTGATAGTTATGTTTCTGAAAACACCTCTGATAGCAGAATTTCTTGTTGAGAACCTCCAGACTTTATTTTGTAAAAATGTGTTAGGGGAAATCAAATATAGTAAAAAAATTAAGAAAGCCTTTTAAAAGTAAGTATACTAATGTTTATTAAAATAAAACAATAAAACAGCCTCCCAAATTAAAACGACACTTACCCATCTTAAGTTAGTATAAGGAATACTCTGCTATTGATTTCCATTTACTAACCCTTGATTGGCAAAACAATGTCAGTTTATGCCTCCATGAAGCTTACTTCAGTCCACCAATGACATCTTATAGAGAACCATTTCATGTGTGTCTGGAATGCTTTGCTTTTTTTAAAAAAAAAAAAAAAACGTATAGTAGTAACAAACCTGTTCTTGGTCAGAAAGTCTTAAGATTATTTACAAGGTACAGAGAAAGGAGCTCTTTCTACTAGAATTTTGAGGAAGAACAACAACAGATATTATTGATTACTATATATGGATATATTGCTACATTATATAGTAATGCTATATATATATATGGATAGATAGATAGATAGATAAATAGATATAGATATAGATATATATATAGTAATACATATCACACAACAATGAAAGACATGACAAGGTTTATTATTAAATAGATAGTAATTCTTTCCTTATTATCACACTGATGACTTCCTTTTTTCCTCAGTTATTTGGGAGTAGAAATATCTGAACACATATTATAAGAGCAATGTTGTACAAACATGGCCCATTTATCATATAGAGCAAGTTAAATTGAAGACCTGTAATAACTAGTAAAGATTTATTATCAGAGATGGCAAGAAGAGATGGAAACAGATGTGGGATTAGGAGATGGTGAAGGTCAGTCAAAAAAAAAAGTAGAATAGAGAAAAATCAGATGACAGTGTTTTGCATGTGTGTAATAAGTATTCCCTGAAAAAAAAATGAGTGGTGGATAGATGGAATGATGGCTGATACATGAAATGATGAATGGATGAATTCAAGAAGTGAAAAAATATTGAATATTTCCAACTTCACAAATTTGCCAAGAATTGAATCAGGTATTATATTAGATTGTTATATTGCATTCTGTACAATCTGTGTTGTACTTTTCCATCCACGAGGGAGGAAAATAAAAACATAATGTCCTCTAATCACTGCCTGTGAAAAGTAAGGGCATAGTTTGCGCTTCTTCTTTCATACTGTTTCATATTAATGAGAGATTTTAAAACATCATGAAAAGTACCAACCTTGAAAGCTGCATTTTGTTTTGCTCATCTCACCTAAAAAAATTAAAAGACAGGGAAAAAAGAAAATTTAAGTAAAAGCCAATTAAGGCAACACAGTCAGAAGAGCATTAAAAAAAAAAAAAAAAACTTTTATACATTTCCCTTGACAAAGGAGACACATTTAACTGTGGAGAAAAAAATATCCTGATAAAACTTCTTTTCCTAAATTGTTTTTTAAATATTTTGTGCTTTTTGTATTTTGTGATAATTTGGTTTTCAAATTTTACTGGAGGCACAGCAATTATGAATAGCAGTAAGTAAAAATACAGAGGTGATGTTTAATAAAAATGAGAAAACTAAATTATATATAAGAAAAATTTTATAGGCACCACTTAATAAACCCATGGAAGTTTGCAATCATAAGTTATTTCAGTAAATTTAAACAAGAGTATTTTAAGAGGATATTATAATATATTGTCAGGTTCTGTATTTCTACTTTTGAGTGTTGATTAGAACACAGGCTTTTGCTTCTTCTCCCTCCTTGCTCCTTCAATAATCTGTGCTCCCTTACAAACCAAGTGATTATTATGTTGTTTATAATAACTGTTCTACATTCCTCATGGAAATTGTAATTATGATGCTGAATATTCAAACTGCAAGCCACTTTTCTCAGGGAAATTGTAATTATGGTAAGTAGTATTTACTCAAAACCAAAGTTTTCTAGTCATTGTTCTCTTTGAGGAATGAGGAGGTCAGAGAAAAGTGCACTGAAATAAAACATCCTGTTTGGATCTCTGATATGTATTATGAAAAGCATAATAAAAGCTAATATTTGTTGTATGGCAGGCATAATACAATTAGGCTGACGTGTATATGATGAAATGCATGCATGTTACATACAGGTATATGAATTACTTATGTTTCTCATTTAATCTACATACCAACCCCATAAGGTTAGTAATATTATCCCAATTTAATAAGGCTCAGATAGATTGAGTAATTTATCTAATATCACACATCTAGAAAAATAGTAGAGTCAAAGTTTAAACCTAGACCTGTCAGGCTTGAAAATCAATTCATAAACTCAACATCAAAGGCCTCAATTTCAATTCACTGGCACCAGTGCATGTTTGGTGAGCTGATTGAAAAGCAATCTCTGTTTTCTAAAAACTATATTTGTAATCCCTATGCAGAGTGGTCTGTTCCCTGGCAGACATTTACTCAGCTGTAACCCTTATTTTCAATTATGGAATTCTTGCCTTCACCCTTGAGAGTAGAATAAAACTTCTGCTCATAGTAAACTTTGATGCCATCTTTTTGAGGGCAATTTGGCATTATTAATTAAGCTTAAAATTTGTCACATCCTCTCACTCAGTGGTTCATCTTCTAGAATTTATGCTAGGAGAGCATTCATAGTAGCATTGTTTGAAATAGTAAAGGTCTATACAAGCAGCCCAAATGTCCATCAAATACTTCATGGTATAATAGAATACTAAAGTTATTAAAAATTATGGATTCCTAATATGAATCATAGAAAAATACCTATGAAATATTGTTAAGTTAAAACAGCATGTTGTAAACACTGTATGCATAATATAATCCTGATTTGGTTAAAATATATGCATTTTTATGTAAATGAAACATTTTATTTTGCATAGAAAAATACCTAGAAGAATAGATACCAAATGTTTAAAGTAGTTATTATCTAGTAATCAGTTAAGAAGGGAGCTTCATCCATGATAAATAAATACTCAGTGCATAAAATGTTTATAGCAAATATGTTTTTTTTCCTCTTTTCTTTTTTTCTTTTTCTTTTTTTTTTGGTAAAGAGAAAACACATTTTTTAAAGTGTGAAAGAAAATCAAGAACCCCCAAAATAAACATAAAAGTCATATTATTTCAAAAAGAAAAGAAACAAAACCAAATAAAATCCAAAATCAGTCACTGAAAAATCTTACTAGGTGAGCCCCTAGATAGGATGAGAAGGCATCTCATCTGCCTGACTTCTACTTTGCCAGTTCTCTACAACTCAAGTAAGGATGGTAGCTCTGTCTTTTTCTCCTTAGCTCCGCAGTGATTATTTAGTATTTTTTTTCAATATTAAAACACTATGATTGAGTATCTAAAATGTAAAAGTTCATTATATACTTTAAAAAAAATCTGATCACTCTGCAAAAAAGGTATTTTTATTTTAATTTTATAAATGAGAAAAATGAGGCTAGCATATGTAATTTATTTACCCAATTTTTCCAAGTTGTCCTTCTAACTTGGCAAATTGGGAAGTGTTGATCAAAAACAAAAATAAAAACAAATCAAAAAAAAGAAAAAAAGTCATGCAAATCAAAACCACAATGAGAGATCACCTCACACCTGTTAAGAATGGTTATTATCAATAAGACAGATAATAACAAGTGTTGGTGAAGCTGTGGAGAAAAACAAGCCCTCATACATTGCTGGTGGCAATGCAAATTGGTATAGCCACTATGAAAAACAGTATGGAGATTTCTCAAAAAACTAAGTATAAAATTACCATATGACCTAGGAATTCCTCTTCTGGGTATCTACCCCCAAATTTCAAAAACATTTATCCATAAAGATATATGACTCTGATATTCATTGCAGCATTATTCATGGTGGCCAAGACATGGAAACGACTGAAATGCCCTTTGATAAATGATTGGATAAGGAAGATTTGGTACATGTATACAATGGAATATTCCTCAGCCACAGGAAAAGATGAAATATTACTATGTGAGACAACATGAGTGGATCTTGAGATTATCATGCTAAACAAAATAAGTCAGACTAAAAAAGTTGTGAATCATATGATTTCACTCATATGTGAGACCAAAAAAACAAACAAACAGAACAAAAAAATAAATGAAAAATCTTATACACAGATAACAGTTAAGTGGTTATCAGAGGGAAAGGCAAGAGAAAAGATAAAGTTGAAGAGAGTCAAATTTATGGTGATGGATTTGACTTTGTGTGGTGAACATACAGTGCAATTTACAGATGATGTATTATAGAATTGTACACTGAAACTTATGTAATTTTGTTAACAAACATTGCCTCAATAAATTTAATTTTAAAAAGGCAAGAACAAAAATATATAAATTAGTGAGTTTATGGTAGAGTACACTCTAGCCACTTGCTTACTGTCTTATGCAGCTTGAGAACAACTTCTAATATCTGTTCTTGGTCATTCAGCTTCACTATTTTTCTGGCCTCAGTGAAGAATATGTGCTTTTGTTCCCACAGATTTAGGCTCTGTGGATATTCTGCTCAAGAAGTTCCATTCTCCTCCTACATTTATTTTTTAAGCTTAAGAATAACCTCCCCTTCGTTCTTTCAGTAGAACCCATCTATTTTGTATATGTCACATACTAAATATTTCTGTTTATACATATATGGAATAGTCGATGAACAGTCCAACCTGATATCAACAAGGACAAATACTGAGCTTCAGTTTCAGCATTGTCCTTTGGAAAGATTAACCAGCCACTTGATGAAAAACTGATTGTGACAATGGACTTCTTTTGTCTTTGAAGAAGCAGTGATTCATTTTGACTAGACTGGAATAATTTCAAATAAGGGCTTGCTTATCTGCCTGCAGGATTTGTTCAGCACCATGATCTGAGGGCCTACAGAGTGTTTGATTCATCATATAACACTGCAAGATATCATCTCAGACCTGGAAATACTTTGGAATTCAGCAGTGGGTGCATAATCATGGGATCCTCTCATCCTGATACATACTACATGACCCAAAAGCTGCTGGTCTAATAGACTGATAGACCAGACTTTTGAAGGTACAGCTGAAGTTACAGCTTGAAAATAATGTCTTGCAATGGTGCAGTGCCATCTAAAGTATGTGGTAAACACTATAAATCAATGCTCATTCTTCAGCACTACATCACCAATAGATAGATTACATAGGTCTAGGAACCAAGAGGCAGGAAGTAGGAATGGTTGAACCTAGCATTACATCACTCCCAGTGACCTAAGTGAGGGATATGTGCTTACTGTTCCCACATATTTAGCTCTGTTGATCCAGAGATCCTAGTTTCCTGAAGAAGAATGCTTCCATGAGGAAATAAAGTAGAAAGCTCATTAAACCTTAAGATATGTTCTGTGTGCCATCACTTTGGGCCCCTTGTGCCAGGAGACTGGTCTCAAGAAGAGTAGTCACTATATTGAAAGGAATAACTCAATGATCATCAGAAGAAAGTAGGGCTGCTGTCATACAATGATGCAGGGAAGAATTTCTATTATCTAGGTGATTCATGGGGGGAATTTCTTAGTATTTTCCTATCTATTTTTAATAGTAAATGAATAAGTGCAGTAGCCCTGACCTAAGAATAGTGAGGAGGATTTCAGACCCTTCAGTAAGGATCTGTGCCACCCCACAAGGTAAACTACATAGATCAGTAGAGGATGAGGGAATTCTAGAATGGGTAGTAGAGGGAGCAGACAGTAGAGAAACAATATCAGTTGTGCTATTGAGACTAACTGTACTGGCAGGTGCTGTGTTTCCATTAATCTTCCTTTAAAGGTTTTGTCAAGAAAGATGATACACTAGAATCCTGAAGAAGCTATTCTCAGATATACTAATTTTGTGAAGCAAGAAGAAACAAGTGTTACAAAGAGTGGAGATACTAGATATCGCAGGACCTTACACAGATCCTCTTCAGGACAAGGCACTCACTCCTCCAGCTGCCCGAAGTGTTGGCTCCTAATGGCTCACAGTTGACTCCTCTGAGAATTTTCTTTCTTACAATAAAGAGAACTGCCCGACCCAAGATTATTCACCCTCACATCTAATGGCCAATCAATGTAGGAGTACAAAGGTCAGGCCAGCTGTTCTCTATTTGAGACATCTATAACGATATTGATCTCAAGCACACTCCTCAACAAATTTCCTGTATAAAAATGTCCATCTCAGAGTCTGTTTCTCACAAAAACTGACCTGATGCAAAATTATGAAATTCAGAAGACGTGCAGCTGAGAAATGAACACTGATATGATTGACTCTGAGTCCATATTCTATCCATTACATGCTCCTGTATACCAAAAAGAATAGTGTATTCTAAATTTTAACATATTTTTTTGTTTAGTCAGTAAACAGTCAGTAATGATATATTTAAACTTATATATGCCAATAAACATTCTTTAGTGTTACATAGTATCTACAATTATACTGAAACATTAATATATTTAAAGTTCTTCAAATTCAGATTAAGGTAAATTAATATATATATATATATACACACATACTGATTTATAATGTACATACATACTCTAAAACATATCTCAAGACTAACTTTAAGGTTAGTTTGACCAAAATCTCTAATTATGCTAGCCTATTTTCGACAAACAAAATCATACTTTTAATCATGCCATTTTCTAGAAAAAAAATTCAAGATCTCTCTGTTTCAGAAAACTTAAAAGATTAGTTACAGAATAAGGATTTACTTTTCTACTGTAAATGTAAGGATTCTATCAGGTATGCAATGTAATCAGAATAATTTATGGTCCAGTAAAATATTACTTACAGTAGTCTTTAAAATCAGAAGACATAGATATTTAATTTTACCCAATTTTGAGAGAATAAAGTTAGGATTTGTCAACCAGTGAAAAATTCAACTCAGTGGTCACCATCTCTATAGTCTCTTGTCTGGAAATCACTGTACCACTTAATGATGTTTTGTAAAAAAATCTGCATCACCAATTCCTTTATTTCATTTATCAAATCATAACTCTGGATCCAATTATTATACTCTTGTATTTAAATGCATGTGTCATCATTGATTTAGTCATGTTATCCAACCACTCTACTGTATTAAGGGCTTAACATGATAAACACAAGGTGTTAGATAAAGTTACTCTGATAGAAAATTGAGACAAAAAAATTCCAATAAGTGTCTCTAACCTGGCCACAGTGAGGCAGAAAATGGATGTTACACATCATGAAAGAACCTACTAGCTTCAGCTCTATCTTTTGCCTTCAGTTGTGAACAAAAGGTTATTTGCACTATTTTTGGGGAGAGGTTTTTTTAAGACATTCTCAAACATCAGAGGTGTGAAAGGTTTCAACTTGTGAAAACTGGGATAGAAACTTCCCCACAAAAGATGCATTATATATCTCATGTGGAGATATGAATCAATAAAGCAAAGCAAGGAGCACAGAAAACACTTCAAATAGAGCAGAAAACTAATAGATAGGACTTTTCACCAAAAAATAGTATTTTGCACAGTATAATCTACTCGGTGAGCTTTAAGTTAAAGACTCTTCCAGACCTCCAGAATCACCTTTAGCGGACTGTTGTTCACCTGCTGGTAGAACTGTACAGTCTGGCTTTCTAAATTTATTCTGGGGTCATTTATTATTTTAAAACAGAGTCATTAACATGTAAACCTATGAACTTCAGAAAGAGCACAACAGAGATTTACTTCAGTTCATTCATTATATTGTAGATGTGAAAGATACAAAAATGTACATGAGCTACTTGCAAGGAGCTTACCTTGACTTATAATGCCAGTTTCCAGTGAGTAATATTCTTGGATTCATGGAAGAAAATCCATTTTTTCCCATGACATTCAGAATTGATGTAGTGTCAAGTGTCTGTCAGTAGTTAGTAACATGGTACACTTCCTTTAACATCACAATGGTACATACCAAAATGTAGACAAACAATCAGATAAAAGACTTACATATACAATCGTGAGATTAACTTTATAACACAAGATTCTCTTCAAAACAGAGCTTTACTTTGATGCATTTTTAAAGAATAATAAAGAACATATTAAATTAAATAACAGAGAGGGGTTGGGCAATGTCATAATTTGTAGAGTAATTTTAGAAGGAACTGGTGTTAGCATGGAGCCAGAGTAATGGTTTGGAGATGGGAAGGTAATTGACAAGAATTACTGAGTTGGCAATTACATGAGAGTATGTAAGGCAGATTTGATTCATATTCATTTGGTAGAGACTTACTGACAGGGATAGCTAATGTAGCCCAGGTTAACTAATGTGAAATCATGCTTTTCTACTACTTGGAGAAGTAAAGTAGTGTGGTTTAAAAACACTAAACATTTTTTTGACAAAAGAGCCAAAAACATACAGTGGAGAGAAGAAAGCCTCTTTAATAAATGGTGCTGGAAAAACAGAAAAGCCACCTACAAAGAAATGAAACTAGAATGTTGTCTATCACCACACACCAAAATTAACTCAAAATTAATTAAGGACTTGGATATAAGGTCTGAAGCATTAAATTGCATAGAAGAAACCATAGGAATAAAACTCATGGACTTTGGAATAAAAAGGATTTTATGAATTTGGCCTCAAAGAAAAGAAGAGTAAAAGCAAAAATAAATGAATGGGACTTCATCAAACTAAAAATCTTCTGCACAACAAAAGAAACTGTCAACAAGATAAAGAGACAGCCATCTGAATGAGAAATTATTTTACAAGCAATACCTCCAATAAGGGCCTAATATCCAAAATATACAAAGAACTCATACATCTAAATAAAATTTTTAAAAATTCAATCAAAAAATAAGCAAAGGACCTGAACAGACACTTCTCTCAAAAAGACATACAAATGGATAACAAAACATATGAAAGGGTGCTCAAGATTACTAGTTATTAGAGAAATCCAAATCAAAACCACAATGAGATATCTTCTCACCTCTGTTAGAATAGCTGTTTTCAAGAGAACAACTAATAACAAGTGTTGGAGTGGATGTGGAGAAAAAGGAATCCTCATATATTACTGGTGGGACTGAAAATTGGTACAGCTACTATGGAAAACAGTATGAAGGTTCTTCACAAAAAAAAAAACTAAGAATTGATCTATCATATGGTCCAGCAATCCCTCTACTGGGTATTTATCCCAAAGACTTGACAACATATATCTGAAAAGATATTTGTACCCCAATGTTCATAGCAGCATTATTCATGGTGGCTAGGACATGGAAGCAAGTGTCCAAAGTGTCCTATTTAATTGATTAAATAAAGAAGACATGGCACATGTATACAATGGAATATTACTCAGCTATAAGAAGAGATGAAGTACTGCTATGTGTGACAACATGAATGGACCTTGATATAATCATGCTAAGCGACATAAGCCAGACAGAATAAGCTGAAAACCATATAATATCACTTCTATGTGGGATATAAACCTAAAAGCAACAAACAGGACAAACAAACGGGACTTGAATACAAGGACAATAGATTAGTGGTCACCAGAGAGAAGGAAAGAGAGGGAGGTATGAGGGGTAAAAAGGGTCAAATATGTAGTGACAAAGAAATCTAACTCCAGGAAGTGAGTGCATACACAAACACACACACACACACACACACACACACACACACACACACACACACACACATATACATTTGCCTTACTGTGAATTGTACTCTTGAAACTTACTGAATTTCATTAACCAATGTCATTATAATAAAAAAGTAAATAAAAATAAATAAGAAAGAAAGAGAGAAAGAGAGAGAGAAAGAGAGAAAGAAAGAAAGAAAGAAAGAAAGAAAGAAAGAAAGAAAGAAAGAAAGAAAGAAAGAAAGAAAGAAAGAAAGAAAAAAGAAAGTAAAAAGCACTAGACAAGAAATTAGGAGGTCAGAGCTTAGTCTATACCCTGGCTGCAATGGGTTATGTTTCTGGGTCACAATTTTACTTGACTTGAGTTACAAGTTAAATGTAAAGAGGCAAGCTAGAACAAGATGTACAAATTTAAGTAGTCCAAATGAAAGACAGCTGATAGAGTGAATACAAGCCTGAATTCCTGAGGGGGAAACAAAAGGAATATTTGGAAAGATAAGACATAAATGGAAAGACAGAGGAGAAGGAATGAAAACATAAATATGGGAACATATGAAAAACTAGATCACAATATTATCTTTCAACAAGTGAGAAAGGTCCTAGATATTATTTGGGAAAGTAAGAAATGGGAAATTTGTGTTGATTGTTTAGAAATCACATTGTGCCTTATGTAACCAGCTGTCAAGGAAGACTGTGAATTCATGCGAGAGATGTGTCCCTTTTTCTCACTATTGGGTGTCCAGTTACTGACACAGTTACAGGCACATGGTAAATAATCAAAGGACATCTTAGAATGAGTGCATGAGTGTATGTGTGAATAGATGACATATAAGGGATAGAACTAAATGGAACAATGACAGCAAATAAGTGAGTGATAAACTAAAAGTAATGTGATACTAGATGAGGTTCGTTGTATGTATTCTTTTATTTTTAAACTAGTTCTTGGTATTATTTAATCTTTTAAAATAAAATAAGAAAGCAATATAATGAAAAATATGAGATTCTATATTTGGTCCGCAAATTATTTCTTCCAAAACACAAGTTAATGTAGAATAGTTTAGATAAGAGTATAGAACTGAAGTGTGCCTTATGAATCAACAGGAAATACAATGTGTCTCCCCCCCACACAAATACCATCTTAGGCTTTATTATACTTGTATATGTAGAGGAAAGCAAAAATAAAAAATTAGACTGCTTTACTTTTCAATTGTCATATGAATATAGGGCATTGCTTTACTGTTTTATATACCAAATTTTATGAGATCCACAAACAAATGGAATGCAATTTGGGAGAAAGGCTACGTTAGTAAAAAAACTCAAAATAGTATAAGAAATGGCTGAAAGAATAGAACATGATCAGAGGAAGCATGCAAACTGTTTTTAGAACATTTGAATAAGGATAAATTTTTAGCTAGAGAGATCTGAAGCAACATGAGGAAGAATACTAAAAACTGTCTCAAGATGGTTGTGTTGCCTTAACACAGGAACTGGCAAACTATAGGCTGCCAAATCCACCCAAGCTCCTTATGTTCTTTCTTTCTTTATTGTTTATGTTTGCTTTCCTGCAACAATAGCAGAGTTGAGTAGTGGTGACAGAGACCATACATCCCACAAATATATTTACTCTGTGACCATTTATAGAACAAATTTGCGGACCCCTGCCTTAAAAGAGAAAACCAATCATTCATTCATTCAGCAAACATGTTTCAAGCATATACAATGTTTCTAAAATGTACTAAGCACTGGCAATATATAGATAAGACACAGTCTGTACCTTAGCCTAGGTATCAATTTCATGGTCACTAGACATAAGTGAGGTAATCATAAACACAGCATATTTTAGAGGGGAGTAAATTATGAGGTAAATTCTTGAACTTAATAACTTCAAAGTCTTCTTTCAACAGCAAGATTCTTTAAAAGGGGAAAGTCATGGAGAAAAAGTTCTTGAAAAACTGGCAAATGAAAACATATGGAGAAATAGGAGAGGGTTCCTTCAATTAAGTGGTAGAGTCAAGGTTAGTGATGAGAGAATAAAGAACAGTCAAGTTGGATAAATATACATGGTAAGTGTGAGACTGCATAGAGAAGGTATGTCTGGAAAGACCAGAAGAACCATATTGTGAAGGGTATTCTATGTCAGGCTTGATATTTTTCAGGTAATTTCAGACAATTGGAACCCTTTTAAAAAAAGTTGTTTAAATAAAGTGAAATTCTGACATGATCTGTGTGATAGTTCTATGGAGAATGGATTGAAGATGAAAGATGAAAGAATTGTAAGACAGGGTGAAAATAAGAAGGGCATGAAATACTAAGGATTAGATGAGAAGAGAGAAGCAGAAATGAATGTGTATTTCACATGAATGAGACATGCTGGATTCACAGCAACTCAGGATCTTTAGAAAGAATAGGGAGCAAGGGCTGCGTGTGACTTGGGCCTGCCCCTGGGTGTGTATTTCTCTATACAAGAGGACTAAGGGCTTTCTCTATAAAAGACCCAAAGAAACACAGTAAACTTCTTTCTGATATAATACCTAAAGAAATCCAACAAAGGTGGGTAGAAAGTGCTGTCCTTCAGAACAAGATCCCTGACAGTGATTATTACTATACAGGATGATATTTGGACTCTCAGGAACTATCACCTTTTCAAGGCCTTATTTACAAAGTAACAATTCAGAAGTGTGTTGCATCAAGTTTGGAAAAAAACCGTGGAGCAAAACGAACAACTGAACATTCCATGTTAGAGTTTTGTTTAACGTAGTAGAAATAAGGAAAATATGTATCCGTTGGTATTTGGATGTCAATGGCAGTAAGAATAATTCTAGGCCCTAATGGTTGGTGAGTTTGAGGCTGTTAATATATTACATAATTCTGAACTGGGTGTGACTATTCATAAAAGTAGCAGATCTCAGGGAATATGGGCACTGCCCAAGGAATAATTATAATTATTTTTGTGGAAAATTCAGATGTGCCTTTTGCTATTTGGGCTGGAGTATATATGCATATATATCAAATATATAAGATGCTTGAATGGGCACCATCAAGAAGAAAAAAAGGCAATAATCTTTTCAAAAAAGTGAAGTTATTCATAAAATCCACCATTATTTTTAGACAATAACTGTGGCTTTAAAGAAAATCTTCCCCCTGTGCCCAAAGTCTACTCAATTGTGTATGATGTAAGTATTTAGCTTGGAGAAGGTTTGTCACATATAGACAAGGAAATCACCCAGGTGGCCATTATGTTATACTTCTACACTAATAATCCTGTTGTACAGAGAAGAAACTCAAATGTGCAAATTTTAGAAAGAATTTTGGCCAAATCATTAGAATGCTGCCCTGTTGGGTCAATAGGCTTTCGGCTATCATTCAAATTTTGTATCTTTAATGTTTCCTTTTTCAATTTACATATCCACAGATGTCTGCATACTTTTAGTATACATAGTGAACTTATCACAGAAAATACATTGCAGTGGCAAGAGCAGAGTCTTCAGATTCATATGTACCTAAGTTGGATACCAGCATTATTACTTATTCACAGGAAAATATTGGGCACATTTCTTAACCTCTCTGAGTCTCAGGTTTTTATATACATATCAAATTGTAGTTAATTATATCTATCTCAAGTTTTGTTTTGAGAATTAGTGAGATACTCTATAGATAGCACCTGACATTTATTTAACACAAAATTAATATCAGCCTCATTTATTTTTTAATATTTTTCAATTAATAAGCTACTTCAGCTAGTTGCATTTATCATCTGTGACATTCAAAATATGAAAGCATTATTAGAACACCTCAATATCTAGTATTCAGATAAAGATGTTCTCACATGGAATGATTCACATGGGAAGATTCACATAAAAAAACTCATTAGATATGTCTTTGTGAAATAAGCACATCAATACATTAAGTATTAAATGAGTTTAGCTAACTACCTACAACACATTATGGACAATTAATAGGTGTTCATTGATATTAAAGACAGATCATATCCACAGGGAGAGTTAGTTGAATACCAAGTAAATACATTTTATATTTCTCATATTGTACATCAGCAAAATTTAGAGCAAAGTCTTGAATCTCATGGATTTCATTCACATGCAATATGCACTTCTTCAGTACCAAAAACCTTTATACAGTAATATTACAATTAAGCTACAGGCCACCCTGTATATTTCAATGGAAAGCACTAAAGTATAGTAGTTACTTGCTCTCTTTATAGACAGCCTCAACATGGCTCTTCGACTTGTGTGACCTGTGACAAGTGACTTGAAATCTGTGCCATATTTTTTTGATCTGTAAAATGGGGATGGCAATAAAGAGTACCTACCTCACTGGACTATTGTGAGGATTAAATGAGAAACTGCAGTTTAAAACACTTGATACATTGGAATCACCAAATAAATACTATCATGATTTTTTCATACCTTTTTTCAAAAAAGATTTGTGGAGACTTATGACGTATATGATGATGAGAACAAAAAGGGACAAAAGGTTCCTTCAGTAAAGGGACCTATAGTAAAAAGTGGAAGTTGTCTAGGGGGGGTCTTATACTCTACTATAAAGTTGATTGTCCTCAAGACTAATCCAGATCCAACTCCCCTGGTTAATCCTTCATTTGTGCTGCATTACCTATAAAATGAAGATTATCACTAGCATGCATTTTAAGACCTTCATGAGGTGGCCTCTGCCCACCTTGCAGCCAGCATACACCCTTTCATTTCTAAACAAATATATAGTCTTTTCTTCTGTACAAGATCCTAGATTTCTGCTCTGCCTCTTGTCTTTATATATAGCCCCTTCTCCACCTGAAATACTTTCTCTCCCTTCCTTAATCTCCCATGAATGACCATATGGTATGAAAAAGCTTAATAAAGAAAGTCTGAGGGCTTATTGGAATAAGTTATTCCCACAAAACAACATGTTCAAAGCAGTAGGGATTAATGGGGAGGCCTGTAGATTTTAGAGTGGGAAGTCACGCTCTTCAGGGGATCCCCTCCTGGGAAGAAAGTGCACTGTATAGAAAATCTTCCAGTGCATGAAGCTATTAACACAGACAAGAATTTGAGGATGAATGGGAAAAAAAGTGGAATTTGTCACCTCTAAGCTCCAACCACTAAATTAATGTTGCATGTTGATTTATGCTAATGACACTTAGTAATGCAATTCTTTATAAGATCATCTGTACAATATTTTAGATATTCCCAGAGGTGCTTAGAGAGAGAATAAGTCAACCAGAAAATATTATGTAAAATTAATTAAACAGGGACTTTAATATAAGGAAGCTCTTCCAGCTCACCTGAAAAACAATTGGAGTAGAAACCTTATGCTCTTATGCTAGTGTTAGCCTTACTTTATAAAGTTATAAAGCTTGAGGGCAGAATTAAACTATAAAAGCCCTTTTATATATTTTTTAATTCACTACAATAAAATATTATACAATGTAACGTGAAAATTTACAAATATTAAATTAGTGATCATGAGTACTATACTACTGGTACCTACTGTAAACTATTGTTAGATAACCTGAAAACTGTATTTAGATAATTAGTAATTTTTAATAATGTAATAAGCAAACTCACTACCAAAAACTAGGAAATTTACAGTGTGCTCTTTCTCAACCCTAAACATATGAACTCATCTCAGGTATCCAGCATTCTGAATTTTACATTTATCATTTCTTTTCCTTTCTATTTTATATTGTTTTATTGCATCTTTGAGCATTCATATACAGAGCTATACATATGCATGTGTCTGTATAATATTTTTAAATAATAAAAAAGTAATCATGTTATATTTGATCACTAGAACTCTTTTTTTCATTTAGCATTTTATTGTAGTTATTGATATATTTGGGTCTCTTCTACATTTTATTTCTTTTTTAATTAATTAATTATTCTTATTTCTTAATCTTTAAATTAATTTATTAGAATAACATTGGTTAATAAAATTATATAGGTTTCAAATGTATAATTTGAAAATAATAACATGTCATATGTATATATTGTATTGTATGCTCACCACCCAAAGTCAAATTTCCTTTCATCACTATATATTTAACCCCCTTTACTCTTATCTAACCCCCATCTTTTACATTTTAATTTATTTCAATTTGATCATCTTTCTAATACTTTTAAAAATAAAAATCTTCTTTCTTTTTATTTTTCTCATTATTTTTTAAAACTAAAGTATATGTTAATTTACTAATTTTAAGTGAGGTGTGTAA
This sequence comes from Macroglossus sobrinus, assembly GCA_004027375.1. NCBI lineage: Eukaryota > Metazoa > Chordata > Mammalia > Chiroptera > Pteropodidae > Macroglossus > Macroglossus sobrinus. The sequence goes on along the minus strand of PVKZ01001027.1, from coordinate 270,479 downwards.
CTCCAGTAACTATACCTCTTAAATCTTCTATCTGGAATGCTGTTTTCCTTTAGTAAAGGAACCTGGCAAATTAGTAATTTATGTTATTACTAAATTAGGAATCAGAAAATTCCTTGGTGAGCAACGAAAATCAGAGCAAAAGGAGTTGAATCACAGTAGTTTGTGAAGTTAGTGATTATGTCTGGGTCACAGATTCCTTTAAGAATCTGAGAAAAAGTTTGATCCTCTCTTAAGGGGGGAAAAAAAAATATATATATATATATATATATATATATATATATATATATATATATATATATATATATATATAAACTTTTTGCAGAGAGTGCCAGGGGAGTACTGAAGCTTATTGGTTGACCCCTAGTCTTACATCACTCAGGTTAAGGCACATCTTAATAAATGATCCTTATTCCAAACCAAAACACACGTAAGCACATATCACATCCATTGAATTCTACTCCTCAAACACATCTCCTGGTATTATCATTCTAGACTTTTTAAATTTAGACTTTTTGAATTTGGTATTATGGTATTACGATTCTTGACTTTCAATTTTGTATTAGTTTATATGTTTTTATTTTCTCAGCAATTCGTAATGATTTTTAACAAAGAATACAATAACTTTTAAAACACTGTTTCTTTCTTGCAACATCTCCTAAGATTTATCTATTTTCTTATCAAAATACTTTATCCAAACTGTTCCCAGTGTGGGTCTTTGGCAAAGTTTCAGATGCTTTATATGATAAAGAATACCATGTTTATGTGATCAATTACCTCTTATTCATTTTTTTTAATTTTAGTAAATTAATGTTCATTAAATGCCTACTGTGACACACTAAAATAGGCACTGCACTGTAGGAATGAACAAGAGAGGCATATCTACATAGTCTTGAAGACTGTTACTAGTGTCATGTACTAACACATGCAAGAATGTGTTTTAAGGCCAATTTTAAAGGAAGCATTACCTCCCTGGTATTCTTTTGAAGACTCAGTGCTCAGAATCTTTATGCCTACACCATTTGCTTCACCTGACTTGATACTCCTAGTCCCAAGTTTCTGCTAGATCATAATAACCTCACCTGAAGTAATTTAAAATTTATTTGACTTGTTTACGGCCATGCCACCCTGAACGCTCCCGGTCCCATGTGATCTCGGAAGCAAAGCAGGGTTGGGCCTGGTTAGTACTTGGTTGGGAGACCACATAGGAATACCAGGTGCTGTAGGTGTTAAAAAAAAAAGTAACTTGACTTATTTAGATTAGATTGTTTTCTCATAGCTGTTAAAAGTTATACAGAAGTAAATTCATATAGTGGTTAGTTTGGAATAAGAAGAACACACAATTAAGGGCTTGTAGAGAGAGGTACTGTATTCAGCTTCATGCCTCTACTCTGAATAGAAAAACATAGAGAAGGCACAAATACTATTATGCTTCATAACGCTGTTTTCCTCTTTATAGACAAATAAAATTAGGCTTTGTGGCCGGGAATAAACTATATGCAGCTTAGGGAAAATTATGAAGCAAAAGGAAATAAAGAGAACAAAAGATAAATATTCAAAATACAGTATTGCCCTGGAAGTCTCAAATGTACTAAATCCTCTATGAATTATATTTCTTTCCATAAAAAAACAGAATATGATCATAGACAAATATATATGTATATATTTCATTAGCATATTTTTCTGGATAACTGCAACAAGCCTTAGGTACAGATTCAGAGAAGTCAAAAGAAAATGGACTCAGGTAGAAAAGAGAAATGACAGTGTGGATTTATCAGAGAAATCTGCATACCTTTGACAACTGTATGAACTTTATTTTTAATGAAATACTGTAATTTGATATATATCTTCTTAGAACTCATCATTAATATTATACTACAGTGCTAGGCCTTCTGGGAACTCAAACATGATAACAGCAGGTAATTGACTGGGAGAGAAATATCAACAAACATGAAATGTCTGTTCTTCCACCTAAGACTTTAATATTGGAAACCTTACACATAACACATGGCTGATTTATATCCTTCTGCCTGCCTTAGGATCCTGTTAGCAAAGATTTTATCAGATACATTGTAGCTCTCTTTTAAAGAGAAAGGATGCACAATGTTCTCATAGGGATCAAGGACTGCCCAAATTCATCCTGCTGAATCTGGCTGTGCTAAGTGGTGCTGATGTTCACATGATAGAGGTAAGTTTTCTAGTTAGTTAGCACCTTTGTTTGCTACTAAAAAGCACTAATTACCTAAGAAAGAGCAACTTGTGTGTGTATGCATTTGTTTACTTCATTTTCCTCTGCTTCGTATTTTTCTGAAATTCCACCTATCCTCTTTCCACTCATAGCAATTGAAGAACATATTTTAAATACTTATGAAGGAAAAGAAATATATGACCTGATGGATAATTCTGAAACTAAAGGAATCTTTATTGGTCAATGCCATTTTAATTAAGAGATGGCAAAGTCTTCAACTAATTTTGAAAGGTAGAGGTTTCTTAAAGTAATTTATGACCATGAAAATATGAAAAAAATGATTAACAAAATAATTTTATTTTGACAAATATAAAGGGAAACAAAGTTTTTGTATTTTATATCAGAATGAGAAAGCTATAGGGAAAGTTTTGAATCTAGAGTTTATAAATTGCTTTTTTAATTCAATATTGAATATACAGTAAGAATATTTATCAACATTGTGTTAGGGATAAAGAATTATAATATAATGAGCATTATGTACCTACCACTCAGTTTCAGCAGTAGTACATGCCCATTATTTCATGACCCCCACAGGTCCATCATTGATACCAGTTATTACCTCTTCTGCCCCAAAGGTAATTGCATTCACCAAATTTAGTGTTTTATCATTCCCTCACTGCTTTTTATAGGTTTATCACACTGGTTAGTATCTCAAAAAATAATATCCTATTTTACATATGTTTTAAAGTTTATGTAACTAGAATTGCTTTTTTCTCTTAGTTTATGTCCCTAAGATAGATTCATGTTATTTCATGCAGCTATAGTTTATTATCTGTTATTGCTGTATAAGTACTACATTATGTGAATATACCACATTTCCCCCCTCTATTCCACCATTGATGGGCATTTGGGATTTTTCAAACATTTTGCTATATTACAAACATTGCTGTTAACATTTATGCATGTGTCTTCTGGCTCAGGAGTTGTGGGACACATAAGTAATAGTTTCCTTCAGGTTTATAGCTAGGAGTAAAATTGCTGAGCAATAGGTGTGCATATGTTCATCTTTACCTATGATATGCCAGATTGTTCCCCAAATCTGTTTATTTGAACCATGGACTTTAAAAAATTCTGTTTGTTCTATCTGTTTGTCAAACCTTGATAACATAAGACTTTAAATTTTTGCCACTCTCACAACTTACTCTTGATTTTAATGTGTATCTCTGGTAACAAATGAGGTTAAAGATTCATGATTCTCAACTGTGACATGCCTGTTCAAGGTATTTTCTTGTGTATTTTGTGATTTTTGACTCCACGCTCATATTCCTGGAGGCTTTCTTTGAGGGAATTCTTTGATGCCTGAGACAAATGTGGATTCACCTAAATATAATTTGGATTTTCTCCAGCCATTCATTTAGAAGCTTTATCAAGCTGCAGCAACTTTAAACAGTTGGCTTGAGAGATTCTTTGGATCCCCCAAGTAGAATGAATTCAGGATGCAAACCATACATGAGGACCTGCTTATGGTTATTAAAATTCTTGGGGATTTTTTTTTCTCTACTCAGTGTCAAGGTTCAAGGAAGGTCATCATTCTTGCTATTTCCTGGAGTATAGATGGTTTATTAGTGATTTACTTTAAAATGAAGGTGCAGCCCTTTAGGTTCTCAGATTCCTGAACATGACAGCCATGGCACAAGGCTACTCACCCATTTATCCAGGACATCTAGACATCAGCATCCCAAATTTTTGTCCTGTCTTATGAAGCAGCAGTCCCCAACCTTTTTGGCACCAGGGTCGTTGCTCCTACCAAAATCTAATGCCTGATGATCTAAGGTGAAGTTAATGCAGTGATGCTAGCACTGGGGAGTGGCTGCAAATATATATAAAGCTTCACTTGCTGACCCACTGCTCACCTCTTGCTGTGTGGCCTGTTTCCTAACAGGCCAGGGACCTGGGGCTAGGGACCTCTGTCTTAGAGGATTCTACAGTTGTCCTCACTCAGTCATGCATTGTCCCACAGGAAGCTTAGTCATCTTCCTATAACAAGCAAACTAAGCATCTCACCTTCCTTGACAAAAACAAACAAACAAACAAAAAACCAAAAAACAAACAAAAAAAACAGAAAAAAAACTCAACATGATAAATGCATCTAGAACTTTGCAACAGGAAAATCTGGAAATTATTTTAAATTTAACAGAAATGTAAGATTTTATTGTGCAGTTGAATGATGGTTTTATTTACAATAACATGTGGAGGGCACCATACATTTCTAAACTTGGATGAAATAGTCTTAATCTATCCCTGGCAGCATGTTCTACATTTGATACTCTCCTTTCTCTCTCCTTGTGTCAGGACTTGGAACATTACTAAATCGCCTTATCATGGTTTGGAAAAATTTGCTTCTTGTAACTGAACTTTCTGTTTTCTATTTTTACTAGAATCAAACACCATTTTTATAGCTTCATGAGCCAGTTTACTAATAATAGTTAACAAACTTTTTGATTGTCTACTATCTGTTAGACAATGTTAGTGCTTTGAATTCATTAATCTAATCTGTATAACTTCATAATGGACCTAGAATACCTGTCTAGTAAATGTCTGAGCTATATTCTACCTCAGATCACTGCTTCCACAGTCTCTGCCTTACACTGTACAATGCTGCCATATATTGTGAACAAGTCACTGCCCTGTTGTTCATAACCAGCAGGTGACTACAGAATTAAACAATCTCTTTCAGCACAAACAGGTATCAGATTTTTGGGTGAATAACAATGAAAGAACTTTTTTTACTGTGAAATCTTAATTTACATTCATGCATAATGGGTATTTACTCTGAAATTTTGTATTTAATAATTATATAGTTACATAATTTTCTGTATCAATCTATCAAGTATGGAATAAAGAAATGACATAGCCAATATATTCCAGATTTGTTGTTTATGCACAGTTTCCATTGCTCTCCTGCTATTAAAGTATTGTCATATACACACAGAATATAAAAAGGTTTCTTTTGAATGCCACATAAAAAATTACTATGAAATTTATGATCACAGCACCAGTAGACCTTGATATATACATATGTCTTCCATCTCCTAAACCTTCTCATGCTCATTTTCTCCCAGTATAATAGGGGTAATACACATTTAAACTTCTCTCAGGTAGAAACACTATAACAAAGACATGAATGCAAAGGAATTTAGTTTCTTCAGAGCTAAGAATTTTATAAACAAAAGTCATTATCATGATTCTCTTATTATTCACTTGTGCTATAAAAACCTCCAAAATGTAGCTGAAATATATATATATATATATATATATATATATATATATATATATATATATATATCCAGCCAGGCACGTCATTGAAAAAGCTTTTATCTCCTTTGCTCTTCTATCTTAGCAGCATTAGTTTAAAAAATGTCTGATATACTTGACAAGTCAAAATAAAATCATTGCTACAGATGGAAAAGTGATCTATATGCAGGAACCAGTCCAACAATATATGACTACCAGACATGCAAAACCACTGAAACTTTGTTGTAGGTAATTGTCAGAATAATTCTAATTCATCTTCAGTTTGCTTGCTTATTGACCCATTAACTTAAATCTAGTTTTATTTTCAAATCGACTTTATATTATTATAAATTATGTGTAATACAATTCGCACAATTGAACTGTAGAAATCAATGAACTGTGACACATTTACAAATTCAAATAACTACCACACTGATCAAGATATAGGATATTTGCATCTCATCAGAAATCTCCCTCATGATTCTTTGCATAGACCCAGTTTTAACTCATTAAAATAAGATCTTTTATTTAAATAGATAATATTATCTCATATTCAAAAATCCAGCACCTGAATTTTTGCCTATGAGATGGGAGTTGGGGCAGTTGGGAATCGTCTGTTCTTTTAATATGAGTTATTTTTTCCTCAGAAATGCCTTCCCCTAATAAAGTCCTTATTATTCTCTCTTGTTGCATTTTGTATGTTTTTTTCCATTAATCTTTCCTATCACAATTTATAATTATGTATTTATTTGTAATTACAAATTGTGATAGGAAAGATAAACAAACGTGTGCATGTGTGAATGTCTATATCAGTCACTATAATCGGGACCTTCTAGAATTAGAAATCATGTTTTTTCTATTGTTGATATGTTCTCTCTTTTCTCAGTCATATATTGTTTATCAGGTAAGAATTTTACAAACATTACTTCTATTAGCTGTAACCACGAAGCTAGAGAGTATTGTGCCTTCTTCAAGTTGCACAGAGAAAACCACCAATCATGTGGTGGAACTTGTGGCCCTCTCAAAGGCCACGGCTCTTGCAGCCTGCAGACATCAGCCCTCGTATCTCCTTGTGCTTGTGGACTGGTTTGATGATCCCACTGGGTGTCACGATTCTGTCTTATAGCTTATGGTAAGGAGCAATGAGGATGATGTCAAAGAATTTGTATGTGGAATGTTCACCAATTGGGTAAGAATTCAGGACTCTCAGAGCTCCACAGTGTCGTCCAGCTTGCTCCTCAGCAACAGAGTGAACGCTTGGAGCAAGCTTCGGCTGTTTAACACCGTGATGGACAGGCTTGTTGTAGGTCACACCCTTAGGAAGTGGGCATTTGTGGCCACCACGGTGCACACGAACCGATTTATGGCATAACCCTTCTTGAGCTTCTGTCCCAGCCTGAGTGCTTTATCGGGCCAGGTGGGGCAGGGGGCCCCCTGGAGCACAGAGAGCTAGCGATACTGCCAGCCACTCACCCTGAGAAGAAAGTGCACGACATAAGACCATTGCTTCCTCTGTAGCTCCTGGACATAGTTGTAAGGATGTCCGGATGGCCACTGCCAGACAGAAAAGAAAGAATCTTTCTCCTGTGCTAATATGTTCTTAACTGATGCCTGACAATTCCCTGGTATATGAAGGTACTCAATAATTATTTTTTGAATATATTAATAAATATATGATTTATTTATACATTTATTGAGTACCTACCACAGGCAGGTGAACTACACTGCACTGAAGGTCTAACGGATGTTTAATAAGGAGACCCTACTTATTTTGAATCCAAAATTATGTATCTATAAAATAATACCTCAGCTATCAACATCTTTAGCCATATAAAATGCTTTCTCTTTAGTTAGGATTCAATTGATAACACGTGTGAGGGAATGTGGCCTACTCTTTCTGAGAGAAAGTCATGATCAATATTCAATATATTTTGAAGAAAAACTGACTTTGGTTCCTGTCTGTGCTATTCTATAGTAACCTCTCTAGGCTGTGATTTCTTCATTTGTAGAAAAACTGACTTTGGTTCCTGTCTGTGCTATTCTATAGTAACCTCTCTAGGCTGTGATTTCTTCATTTGTAGAGATAACAACAATTCCAGCCTCATATGAATGATGTAAGGTTAAATGACTTGTAAATGAGAATTTATGTTATCTGAAGAGGAGGAATCAACTGATAGACAGTGATGGATTAAGCATTAACCTTGGGATGAGAAAAAAACAGAGTTCAAATCTGCATCCTTCAGTGGGCAAGAATTGTGACTCTGGCTAAGTTAACTAACATCTTCATGTCTGAATTTCCTCATCTCTAAACTAGGAATGATCATAGTTGTCTTGTATGATTTGTGTAATATGTCTTAACAGTTATAAAATGCCCAGATAGGGATGAGATAGGGATGAGCACCTAATAGGAGCTCAATAAATAAAGTTATTATCATTAAGTTCCCACTATATGCAAGGTATTAGGTGAGGTGCTTAACATATGTTAAATTGAGAATATTTCAAAAGTAGCCACGGTTATGTCTAATATAATAAATTTTAATCATTCAAAGCTGTCTTCCAAAAATGTGAACAGAGGAATCAAACACAAAATTTTATAGTGAATTATTTTCTATTAATTCAGAGCAGATTATCAGCACAACATAATGATTATAACCCTATTCAATGGAAACATGGGAAATTGATTATTAGAATTTGAATGAGTAGTTTAACAAATTATTGTTTTCAACTCTAGATGTAGGGAAAGCTCACCCTAAGAGTGAGACTGCAAATGTTGTTAAGGAAGAATATATTATTAGGGCCAATCTTAATTCTTAAGACACCTAGTGAAACGTTTAACTAATGAGTGTCTCTCAGAAAAAGTCTCTTAGATTAAAACTTTACCTGAAATTAAGCAGCCAGCAAGTAGCTGACTAATATTTGAGCTTAAGACTATTCTAATGTTTACCTTCTTTTACAAGATGTATTCCTTATATCTGTGTTATCTGTACCCTCATTGTGGCAGAGAATCATCTAGGCACCAGGGAAACAGAAATAAACAAAACACAAGCATTTCCCTCATTAAGCTCACATTTTAGAATATAGGATAAAAAGAACGATATTTGGTAGATCACACTTTCTATTATCTCATAAAGTCCTTATAGTACCCTGCGAGATCAGCAGGGCAAATAACATTATCTCTATTTCATAAACAAGGAAACTGGAGACTGGAAGTGGGCTACTAAGATAATAAACTGAATAGCCAGGACTGTAGCCTATGTCATCTGACTCAAGATCTGGTGTTCTGCTGATTGTCAAATCAATGAAAACTTCAAATATTATCCTTCAGATAGTGGGGTATGTGCTATCATATTAACAGCAATAGAATGAAATACAAGGTAAGACAAACATTTGTTTTTAAGATGGAAGGGGATAGTGATTCGTAACATAAAGAAGATACATAGCTATAGAGTGGAATGAAAGGCAAGATCAATAGTCAGATACTGACATTAAGCCTTAGCACATGGAACACATCAGTCTGACTTCCAGGCTCTAGCAGCTCCACTTTTCTGTGCTGAGCTCCAGCATAGCAGGGCAAGCCAGAAGTGCCAGAAATTAGCACTCATTTCTCCTACCAAGCTACCATCAAATAATAAATCATGAAAGTTGATATATACATATCTTCTGTCCTTAGGTGGGATAACTGAGAAAAGGGTTCTCATGCTGACTGCCAGATTCCCCACCAAGATTCAGCTCTAGTTACCAGGAGGGCTAACTTGGTTAATATCATGTCTTTTACTGCTTCTCTTCTTTTCCTTGTCTCATTCCCCAGACCCCTATCAATGATTCTTGCGGTTAACTTCCAAATAAATTCCCTACAAGTGAAGCCTTGCACCCAAATCTCTGACGGAGGGAACTAACACTAAATTACCAACTGATTTACCAAAATAAGGGTGCCTAGTCAACAGCCTAGAATTAATGGGTTTGTGTCAAAGCTATATCTGATATATCCAAAAACCTCTTGTCAGTCGAGTGTTTCACTCTGCATAAAGACTGTGAACCTTTTCCCTTTGAGGACTTCACTATCAGTATTCTCTACTCTGAATACTCTCAGCAATAGAAAGGGTAATTTCTGTTTACAAATCAAATGGAGATTGTCACAGGAATAGAATCAAATCATAGTGAAGAATGCCTTCCCCTCTTTCTTCCCCAATGCCCTCACCACCGATACTTTTCTCTTCTCCACCTCTTCCTCTTCCTCCTTTGTGTTCTTCCTTTCTTCCTATAGTGTACATAATCTTACCTAAATCATAGCCTTTTCAAAAGAAGATATTCTTTTAGTTAAGAAGATAGGCAGATGCAAGAATGCTGATTAATATCCTCTTTCCTCCCTTGACGTCTATTGTTTTCTAAGCCTCTCAGTAGATTTATAGAGTTAGGTAGGGATACCAAATAAGAAAAGAATTATTAGTATTGAGCTGTATCTAAAGCCCATTTTTATTACCCAGTACAGTACACATAGATTCTTATTAAGAAAGAAAATCCTCAGTGAAGGAAGTAATCCATTTCATTTTCCAAATGAGCACAGTGTAGCTAAAAGAAAGAACAGAATTAACAATAAAATTCACAGCCCAAACTCTTGTCATTTCTTTCTTTAGTAAAACGAACACAGGTGGAGAATGTAATTTCATTACAAGATAGAAGAAATAAACTCTATCTTTTTTTATTTAGCTTCTATTTGGCATGAGGCCATTGCCATCTCATTCATTAGATTATCAGAGCTGAAAATAACCACCTATTTTGGCACATAGGAACAGAACAGACTTTATTATTTCATTAAAACACATAGAATCATTGGGATAGGAAATAACATTTACATGCACTTTATAAAGTTTCTGTTGGCAAGTCAGTTTCAGGCTGTGAACACAGCTGATAACTGTCTTCACTTGAAGCATACAGGTGAAAGCCCTTTCATTCTATCCCTGGAAGTAAACTCTATCATACAAAATGAGACAGGTCAATTATATGCTCATAAGAAACAAAGAAGGTAATATAAGCCAAATATGCAAATAATTTATTAATGACAAACTTTATCAATTAAATTTAATGTGAGGCGTGCTGGAAAATGTCACTTTATTAATTGTGATATTAATCACCCTAAATTGACACTCTCTCATTTTCAGTGCCAATATATTGAAAGTTTAAAAGAAAGAACATTTATTCATAGTCAAAAAGATGAATATTGTTGCATTAAGCATATTTCCAAAGCATTTCAACTGTGATATGGAAGGAAAGACATGGAAGTAAAGCCATCTCTATGATAAAGAAGTGAAATAAAATCTAGGCTCTTGTTGCTCAAAGTGAGAAGCCTGGTTTCATAGATGGGTATCAGTATGGCAGAAGATGTGGCAAGTCAACAGAAAAAACTGGTACGTGCCCTGGAATATATATGTGTGTGTGTGTGTGTGTGTGTGTGTGTGTGTGTGTGTATGTATATATGTATGTGTGTATGTATGTGTATGTGTGTGTGTGTGTGTGTGTATGTATGAAATGGATCTTCAAGACAGAAAATCAACAAGAAAATGGCAGCCTTAAATGACACTAGGCCAGTTAGATTTAATTTATATTTTCAGAACATTTTACCCCAAAGCAGAGAATATACATTCTAAAACACACACACATATACACACAATGACACATATTTAAGATTTAGTCATGGCACAGTATTTCTCATACTAATTTCTGTATTGTTATGATAAACTAGGCTGCCATAAAAATCATCTCAAAGTTATAATAAAAATGCAATAAAAGTTTATTTTGCATTGAAAAACAGATACAGTGCAAAGTTGAGTAAAAATTCTCTATAACTTCTTCAGACAAAACATCAGTATTAAAATAAGTTTTATGGTTGCAGTCAGTCCTTTCTTTGGTGTTGCCAAAACCTTTGTAGGGCAAGTTCACTCTACTGGTATTAGATATTTTTTCAGAAAAGTCTGAAAAGTATTTATTAATTTTGGCATTATGGGTGTAGAAATTTTAGCAAATGTTTTCTTTCCTTTTTGTACATAAAAAAATAATATTAGACCTTAAATGTGGCCTTTTGTTCTTCAATATTTAGTTTTGTTTGGTAATGCCAGAAATGTGCCTTGCATCAGATTCCTATCCCTTTGTCTCAATTAAAAAAAATATTCAAAATTGGAATGTCCATCTGGCAGCAGGAGACTAAAAAAAGGGTCAGTTAGATATTATAATCACACTAAGCTTGGGTTACATAACAGAAACTGAGAACCCCATCCAACCAGGTATGTGGCATTTCACTTTTGAGACTTCATTCTTTCTCTGCAAAATGTGGTAGATTAACCATATATTCAACAGACATTTGCATAGACATTACCAGATGTCAAGTATTTTTTTAAGCACTCTGCCTTATTGACTCATTTAACCTTATGACAAAGGTCTGAGTTATAAGTGTCACAAATAATGTGCAAAATAAATTCAAGTAAAGAAATAGAGATAGATGGTAGTTGATATTCTAGATAGTCTGGTTAAGATATGTTCTTATTTTATATAATATTTTATGTATTATATTTTGAGTCAACTATTTTCAGCAGGAAGTAATATTTGAGTAGTCCTGACTAAATGAAAGGGCCATCCATGTAACTGTCTAGGAGAACAACATTTCAGACAGTCAGACCAGCAAGTGTAGAGGCTCTGAGATGGAAATGTGCTTAGGAAGTTGAAAACTAACAAGTTGGTCAGTTTTCTAGAGATGAATTAGCAAAGAAACTAGAATAGGAGTGAGCTCTAAGAAGACGTTTGGTTTTCTTGTATTTGATGGAAAACCAAACTGATTCACCATCCTTCTAGGCTAACTTTGCAAGTATGTTCGTAAGCTAGCCTTTTCCTTTACCTTAGCATAGCAAGAATTTACATATATAAAAAAGACAACATTTTTAGCATGTTCTGACCCCCTTATCTTTGTTTATACATTCTTCTTGGGAGTATTTTGTCTCTACAGCAACCTCTTCAGTACATTCCTCCTTACAACCCTAGACTTAATTTTCTAGGAAGAATTCTATCATTTGACATGTAATGACTCTGTATAATGTGCACAATTCATACTAACTTATATGGAAGGGTTAGTAAAAGTAGAACATAATCTATATACTTCAACATCTTCTTGGGGGGATAAGATATATAAAAATAAAAATTTAGATCTCTGTGATGCAGAATATTAGTTTGCTATGGAGGACATTACCTAACTTAAACCACAGTAACAATACATTCTATTACTTAGATTGGCTCCAACATTTACAGATATGTTCTATAGTGCATTATTACAGATATGTTCTATGGTGTATTATATGTACTAGTTCATGCTGTCTTCAATTTTTTTTTTCTCAAAACAGAACAGATAAAAAGTATACACTTTAACCTGTGACAAAACTTGATTTTAGTTCTAGCTCCAGGATCATTTCTTTATTTAGCCATTAAAATAAAAATGCCAAGGGCAAAAGGTATTTTAAGACCAGAAATAAAAAATAGATTGGCCAAATATAAAAAATTGAACATAATAAATATTTAATGCAATGTCTCTAAATTTATTATGCTGACATGTAATTATTAAATTTGATATCATATAAATATTATATTTGAAAATAAATGGCAATAATTGTCTAGTATGCCCTCAAATCTCTGAAAAATTACAGCCAATCATAAATTGAGCGGAATTATTATTAACTAAATAATATTAACTAAATATTAACTAAATAATTGCAATAATAAATTTGAAAAACTTTTACAAATTTTATAGAAAAAATTATATTTAATGTGAGATGGTAATGCATTTTACTTTGCATTCTATAATAAAGATGAGTCTTTCAAAATGAGTGTGAAGATCTATTACATGGCTTGGCTCTTAAAGATGGATAAACATACAATCATCCCTTAATTCTTCTGACTCTCCCTTCTCTTACTATAAAATGAAAATAGTATACCTGTCTTTTTGGATTATTTTGAAAAATAGACATAAAACATACAAATCACTTGAATTTTGTTGCACATCTAGCAAACTATCCAATAACTAGACATTATTAGTGTTTACATATATTTATATATATAATTTTTATAAAGTAATTTTTACGTTTTGTTAGAAGTTATTTGCTTTTAAAATTTTGGCCATATTTAAAAACTTTTGAATTTTAAACATTTAATTATGAAACCTTTTACAAATAACAGATATATACATTGACTCTGGATATTAGAGCTATCTGTAATAAGTTTAAAAGTTTACTTACAAATATAATTAAGGGATATTTAGATATAAACTGTGTTGTTTAAACAAAGTTTGCAAGCAATGATAAATTTACAAAGGAACCATAGCTATGATATTATTCAAAGAAACCCAAGAAACAGCTAGGAGTGTAAGTAGCACTGTCATTTCTGTGAGGGCCAGGGTTCACAAGTAGAGATGTCAAGGCAGATATAAACATGTTGCATTACACATTGTATTTAGTATTTCACCTGTAACTACCATACTGACAGAAATTATAGGTTGGTTTATTGGCTATTAGAAATATCTATATTCCTAGGCTACTATGTGGGTTTGTATAACAATCCACAATTAACGTAAGTGAACTCAATTGTATTCAACTTCAAACTAGTGTGCCTGCTATTAGTAGTTTGATGATGATGGTAATAATAATGAAGGTGTGTGTTTCAAGTGCATTTGCCTTCTGGTTTCTATAAATACTGTCATCTTATCAAACTCTGTGACCTTTGTACCCCTTCGTAGAATGTAGTGCTATAACACATGTACTCATTCAAATAGGCTTTAATAAATGCAGTTTAAATTGAGTGATGATACTCATAAATTGAGAAAATAGAAAATTATTGTTGGAGTTAAATTTGCATGTTAAAAGAATGCTACTAGCAATGGCACATTGGGGGTTGAAACATAAAATTAGTCTTGTGATTAACCACAAAGGCTAATTAGAAGCTGGAAGGAGATTATTTGCATGACCCATGTTATGAGGAGGTCCGACTATTTAATCTATGGTTTATTACAAAACAGGTGACATATATAGGGACTGTGTTGCCTAGTACAATACCTAGATTTAGAAGGTGTTTAATAAATGGGTTGATTTTATTAGTTGCAAAGAGTTAACAGTAACTTAATGCCCCAAACCAATCATTTTACTATGATAAATTTATCAGATATCCTTTACTTAATCTTATTTTTAATAAATATTTCTGTGGTTATTTACTTCCTTTGGTTCTCTTTTCCAGAATTCTTCCTTAGATAATTTGATTTAAAGTAAAAGTTGGCTTAGGTATAGTCTGGCTAAATGTAAAATAATTAGTTAACACATTAAAATCAATTTAAAAAAGAGACTAAAAAGAAAGAAAATGGAGTCTTTTGAACATGCAGTTAGGGCTGACAGCTATTATAAAACCTCAAAATATGCTGGGAGGTTGAAACTCACAAAAGAGAAATGCAAACTTTTAGTATCTTCTTACTATCTGCTCTGATAAGAAGATACATGATGATCAAATTGAGAGAGAGAAGGACTTAGGAGAGTGTATTAACCTTGTATAACTCTGCTTCTACAACTTGGACTTTCTTTATATATTTATTCATTTAGAAAATTTCTTTTTCTTGAATGATGGCTTGCAAATGATATCTAAAAGATTGACTAGTTAAAAATCTCAAGTACTGTCACTTTCAATGTTCTGATGATCATATCATGGTGATGCTACTTGTAATAACTATTCTCTTAAATTCAAATTTTCTAAGGAACAAAATCAAGGAAGCTGCAATTCCACCTCAGTTCTTTCCATGATTCAAAGTAGCAATCAAAGAGGTTTCCCTGCCTTAATAGGAAGAAATAAAATAATATTATTCTAATGCCTATCCATGAGTTTTGGAGAGCTTGGCAGCATCTCACCTCCTTAATCATCAACAAGATTGGCTCCTTCAGATATCTTACCCAAGAAGAACCTCTGCCAAAGCAAGTTTTCTAAGACTGGACCCAAAACAATGATTAAATATGCAGTCTTCTGCCAATATGAGGAACCCAAGAAGATGTGCACTGAAACTGGCCAACTTTTCTGCTGGAATCAAGGCAACACAAAGCAAAACTTTAAATGTCCACATAACTTTTGACCCAAGTGAAATTCTATGAATTTATCCTAGGGAAATAATAATAAACAAGTACACAATTTTAAAAATCACATCATTAATCATGTAAGTAAAAAAGGAAGGTGTGTAAATATTGAGAATGGTAAACAGGTTAAATAAATTATAGCCAATTTATATTATAAGATATTAGGTCAGAGTGGAAGATGGCAGATTAGGTAAGAGCAGGGTTCATCTCCTCCCAGGTTCACATTGAAATTACGACCAAATTATAAAATAATCACTGTAGAGAATCACCTGAAATCCAGCTGATGGTGATACCTACGTCTGATAATATAAAGAAGGAGTCACATTGATGCCAGTAGGAGGGACAAAGTTGCCAGTCGGCTGGATCGCACCCACAGGTGGTAGAAGATCACTAGGAGGGGGAGTGAGGCTGCAGAGGCTCCCCTGAAGGAGAGGGAAGTTCTGGTTTCAATTGGGGCTACCCAGCCAAGGGTCCCAGCCCAGGAGATTCTAATAACTCTGACTCTAAAAACCAGAGGGGATTCCGGCTGTCTTGGTGAGATGAAAGGAGACTGAAACCCTAGGTGCCCCTTTGAAGGATGCATGCACATGATTTCTGACGTACAGACACTCACCTGGGACACCAGTGGTGGGTCAGAGGCTTGTGTGGGATTCATACCTATCTAGACAGTCTGCATTACATGGTACCAGAATGAGGTCTAAAAGGGCAGCCACTATTGTGCCTTAGTCTGGCCCCACTGCCAGGCAATCTACAGACCTCACCTACTGGACAGTGCAGACCCCTTCCACAGGGCCATTAGGAAGCATTAGACTGAAGGGATTAGCCTACCCAATCTGCAGATTGCTTGGGCCTTTTGTTGCTGGTTGCTGCTATGCTTTGCACCAATTCAGGGTCAAGCATTCACAGCTGGCAGCCAGTGCTGTGAGCATGCATTTCAGAGATTGTTTCAGGCAGATCACTGCTACCAACACGAACTTGGGTGGATCTTAGAGATGTGTGGGCCAGTCCCAGACAGTCTCAGACAGCAGCTGGTCTTGCTGTGATCTGAGACTTCTGCAGAAATGCGCTAATGTTTCCCAAAGTTGCAGCAAGTCTGAGGATGTATTGGCTGGATGGCCCTTGTCTCCCTGAGATCCTGCTTCACCCAAGCCACATAGTGCCTATAGCCCATTGACGGTCAGCCTCCTCTGCCCTGCTTGGCTCTGGGGTTGTGCAGTCTGCACAGACAACAGCCCTTGGCTAGCACTGCAAGTGCATTTTGGGGAAAACAGTTGTGGGAAGACCACTGCTGCCTGTATGAGCTGCAATGTCTCTTAGGAGGATCGCAAGGGTCTTAAGGGTATTAGCCTGACAGCCCTTAACTTCACTTCTGCAGCTCCTGCCCTATTCAATACACAAGTGCTCCTGTCATGTTGATAGGAAGCTGCCCCTGCCCTGAGGTGGCACATTCAGGCCCAAAGTGGACAGCAGCTGACCTTGCTATGATTGGAAACTTGTACAGGAAGCCACAGAGACAGTGCTGGCATATAAACTGACACTGCAGTAGCAAGGGGAAATTTACTCAGTAGACCCAGGAGACTCCCAGGGTCCCTGTGCCACCCAACACATGTATCGCCCAGAGGCTTTTATAGTATCAGAGACTTATGGGCAACTGTCAGGCAATGTCAGGCCTTGAGGAGTACTGGTCCCTCTGCTAAACTGCCATAGGTCAGGGATGGGGGAATAACCAGACAGCTGCCTACAGCATTGTCTCTTTCACTTACCTATAGATCCACATAGGTAACAACCACCTATGGATCATTTTGTAGTTCCCACTCGGTGGGCCTAAGCAATCAAAAGCAGCAGCTGTCCTTGGTCTACTGAGGAGCCCCTCCCAAGGTGCCACAAAACCAATGCATCTGGAGGCTAACACCAGACCACAACAGAGCAACTCCTGACTAGCCCCATTAGTGGTCCACACAAATGGTGTTTGCAACAAGTATACAAGCCTGCTAGGGCAAATTCCACTCAGTGGGGTCAGCCCCACATAGCAGCTCTTATCTTGTAGACACAGCCAGTTCCAACAATTAGTCAGCCTGAGCTTTAATCCCATCTACTGATGTACTAACAACAATAAAGTCTTGGTGAGAACAGATGATCACACACAACCCACACAGAGATTACATCCAGAGCTCCCATCATTGGAAATCAGGGAGAGTGCACCACTGGGCTACACCTTCCACAATAGGCCATCTGGCCAAGGGTGAGAGATGAAACAAATACTTTTGACACATAGAAATGAACACAGAGAGGCTAATAAAATGAGAAAACAAGAAAAAATGCCACAAATGAAACAATAGGAGAAAACTCCAGAAAATAAGTTAAATGAAATGGAGGCAAGCAACCTAGCAGAGGCAGAGTTCAAAATAATAGTAATAAGAATGCTCAATGAACTTAGGGGGAGAATGAATGAACACAATGAGAACCTTAATAAAGAGATAGTAAGCATTAAAAAGGACATAGAAAACATAAAAAAGAACCAGACAGAAATGAGGAATATAATTACTGAAATGAAGAATACACTAGAAGGATTCAACAGTAGACTGGACAAAGCAGAAGATTGAATCAGTAAACTGAAAGACAAGGTAGCAAAATAGACCCAATCAGAACAATAAAAAAAAATTAAAAATGAGGATAGTTTAAGAGACCTCTGGGACAACAGGAAGCATAACAGTATCCGGATCATAGGAGTACCTGAAGGAGGAGAGAGTACAAAGGATTGAGAATCTATATGAAGAAATGATTGAGAATCTATATGAAGTTTTAAGAAGAAAACTTCTCTACCACGGGAAAGGAATTAGATATAGAAGTTCAGGAAGCACAGAGAGTCCCAAACAGGAAAAATTCAAACAAACCCACACCAGATACATCATAATTAAAATACCAAAGGTCAAAGACAAAGAGAGAATCTTAAAAGCAGCAAGATAAAGGCAGCTAGTTACTTACAAGGGCACTCTCATAAGATTATCTGCTGATTTTTAAATGAAAACTTTTCAGACTAGAAGAGACTGGCAAGAAATCTTCAAAGTTATAAAAAATCAGAACCTACAACCACAATTACTCTACCCAGCAAGGCTTTTGATTAAAATAGAAGGTGAGATAAAGAGTTTCCCATACAGAAAAAAGCTTAAGGAATTCATCACATTCAACAAGCCAATATTACAAGAAATGTTAAAGGGACTTCTGTAAAAAAGAGAAAGGGTAACAAAAAATAGAAATAACAAAAATGAATAATAAAATGGCAGTAACTATGTACCTGTTGGTAATCACTTTAAATTTAAATGGATTAAATGATCCAATCAAAAGATAAAAGGTAGCTGAATTGATAAGAAAAGAAGACCCATGCATATGCTGTCTACAAGAGACCCACTTGAGATCAAATGACACTCATAGACTGAAAGTAAAGAGATGGAAAAAAGTATTTCATTCCAATGGAAATGAAAAAAAAAAAAGCCAGGGTAGTGATACTTATATTGGATAAAATAGACTTTAACACAAAGGCTATAATAAGAGAAAAAGAAGGGCATTACACAATGATAAAGAGATGGATAAATCAAGAGGGCATAACCCTAGTAAACATATACACACCTAACATAGGAGCACCTACATACATAAAACAATTATTGACTGATGTAAAAGGAGATATCAGTAGTAATACACTCATAGTAGGAGACTTTAACACCCCATTGACACCAATGGACAAATCTTTTAGGCAGAGAATCAACAAGAAAACGGTCTAAAAGACACACTAGAACAGATGGACTTAATAGACATTTTCAGAGCATTTTACCCCAAAGCAGCAAAATACACATTCTTCTCAAGTGTACATGGAACATTTTCTAGGATAGACCACATGTTAGGACACAAAACAAGTCACAATAAATTTAAGAAGATTGAAATCATACCAACTGTCTTCTCTGATCACAGTGGTATGAAACTAGAATTCAATTACAAGAAAAAAAACTAAAAAACACACAAACACACGGAGGCTAAATAATATACTACTAAACAATGAATGGGTTATTAATGAGATCAAGGAATAAATCAAAAGATACCTAGAGACGAATGAGAATAAAAACACGACTCAAAAACTAAGTGACACAATGAAAGCAGTCCTAAGAGGGACATTCATAGCAATACAGGCCTACTTCAAGAAACAAGAAAAAGCTCAAATAAACAATCTAATCTTACACTTAAAAGAACTTGGAAAAGAACAGCAAGCAAAGTCCAAAGTGAATAGAAAAAAGAAAATAATAAAGATCAAAGAGGAAATAAAAATATAGAGTCTAGAAAAACAATACAAAAGATTAATAAAACCAAGAATTGGTTAAAAGAGGGGACTCAAATAAAATCAGAAATGAAAGAGGAGAAATAACTTTAGGCTCCACAGAAATACAAAGGATCATAAGAAGACATTACGAGCAATTATATGCCAACAAATAGGACAATCTGGAAGAAATGGATACATTCCTAGAAACACACAATCTCCCAGGGAACAGAGGGAACATACCTCAACATAATAAAGGCCATATATGACAAACCTCTGAAAAAACAGCTAACATAATACATAATGGGGAAAGGCTAAAAGTATTTTCCTTAAGATCAGGAACAAAACAAGGATGCCCACTTTCACCACTCCCTTTCAACATTGTATTGGAAGTCTTAGCCACAGAAATAAGACAAGAAAGAGAAATAAAAGGTATCTTAATTGGAAAGGAAGAAGTAAAACTCTAGCTATTTGCTGATAACATGATACTATACAAAAAAAGTCTAACGATTTCACCAAAAAACTGTTAGAAATGATCAATGAATTCAGTAAAGTAGCAGGTTAGAAAATAACTATTCTGAAGTCAGTGGCATTTTTATACAGCAATGATGAACTTTCAGAATGAGAAATTAAAAAAACAATCCCATTTACAATTTGCATTGAAAACTATAAAATACCTGGGAATCAAATTAACCAAGGAGGTAAAAGATCTGTTCTCAGAAAATCATGTTATTGAAAAAAGAAAGTGAAGACCATACAAATAAGTAGAAGCATATACAATACTCATGGGTAGAAAGAATCAATGTCATTAAAATGGCCATACTACCCAAAGCAATCTATAGATTCAATGCAACCCCTATCAAAATACCAGAGCTAGACCAAATAATCCTAAAATTTATATGGAACTATAAAAGACCCCGAATAGTCACAGTAATCTTGAGAAAGAAGAATAAAGTTGAAAGTATCACACTACCTGATACTAAACTATACTACAAGACTATAGTCATCAAAATAGTATGGTACTGGCATAAAAACAGATACCTTGATTAATGAAACAGAATAGAGAGCCCAGAAATAAATCCATGCCCATATGATCACTTAACATATGACAAAGGAGGCAAGAATATATAATAGGGTAAAGACAGTGTCTTTAATAAATAATGCTGGGAAAAAAAAGAAATGAGACCACCTTCTTGCATCATATACAAGAATAGACTGAAAATGGATTAAGGACTTAAATGTAAGACCTAAAACCAAAAAACTTCTAGAAGAAAACATAGGCAGTAAACTCTCTGATATTTCTAACAGTAATTTTTTTTTTGGATATATCTCCCTGAGCAAGAGAAACAAAAGAAAAAATAAATAAATGGGATTACACCGAAGTAAAGAGTTTTTGTACAGCAAAGGAAACCATCAACAAAACAAAAAAAACAACCGATTGGAAGAAGATATTTGCTAATGATACAGCTGGTAAGAAGTTAATATCCAAAGTATATAAAGAACTTATACAACTTAACAACAAAAAAACAAATAATCCAATTAAAAAATGAGCAGAAGACCTAAACAGATACTTCTCCAAAGAGGAAATACAAATGGCCAATAGACATATGAAAAGATGCTCAATGTCACTAATCATCAGAGAAATGCAAATTAAAACTACAATAAGATGTCACTTCATACCTGTCAGAATGGTTATCATCAATAAATCAAAGAACAGAAAATATTGGTGAAGATGTGGAGAAAAGGGAACTCTCATACACTATTGGTGAGATTGCAAATTGGTACGGCCACTGCAGAAAACAGTCTGGATGTTTCCCAAAAAATTAAAAATAGATATACTTTTTGCCCAGCAATTGTACTTCTGTATATTTATCCAAAAAAACCAAAACAATAATTCTTAAAGATATATGCACCCCAATATTCATGGCAATATACACACAATTTACAATAGTTAAGGTATGGAAAAAACCTAAATGCCCATCAACAGACAACTGGATAAAGAAGTTATGGTTCATATGTACAATGGAATATTACTCAGCCATTAAAAAATATAAAATCCTACCATTTGCAACAACATGGATGGACCTAGAGATTATCATGCTGAGAGAAATAAACCAGGCAAAGATAAATACCATATGATTTCACTTATATGCAGAATCTAAAAAACAAAAAGAACAAACTAATCAAAAACTGAATCATAGATATAGAGGAAAATTTGGTGACAGACAGAGGAGATAGGGATTTGGGGCTGGGAGAAAGGAGTGAAGGTTTAAAGAAGTACAAATTAGTTGATGGTTGGTCACAGGGATGGGGAACACAGGATAGGGAATGCAGTTAGCATTATTATATTGGCTAGGTGGAAAACCAGAGGAGGAAAGGTGCAATTAGAGGAAACATTTTATAAACTATATAAATGTCTAAACAATTTACTGTATTCTTGAAACTAATAAAAAATTTTAAAATAAAAATAAAAAAATAAATAAGATATTATGCAGTCAATAAAAGAAAAATGTCAGGCAACTACTGAAAACAACTATAAATAGAAACATGGACAACAACATGATTAGAAAAAATTGTTAAGAATAAAGATAAGAATGACCAGAGAACATGAAGAAATGTTTAGCCTTCAAGTAATCAGAGAAATGGGCATTTAAACCATAAGTGATACCATTTGCACCTCCAAGTATATTATGAAATACTAAAGGGTTAATACTTCCTGTGATGGCCAGGGAATGTTTCTGATTGGAGCTGGCATTAAATATTAGAAGAACTTCACATGGGGAAAGATTCTACTTCAGATATATTTACAGAAAAAATAATAAAAAATAATAATTTCCATAATGTATATATTGAAGGTATTCATTGAATGATCATTAATGTAATGATTTAACCAATACAATAGCACAGTTGGATTAGAGTTTAGTTTATAAAATTAAAACAAATGGCCCATAGCACAACAAAAGCATACAGTTTAAATCCACAGCCTTATTGTGTTGGAAACAAGCAGTAGTGGCAATTCCATCCATGTGAACACAATGCAGCTGGACTGCAGAACACAATGAGTAAGGCTAAAACAGAGGGGCTCTGTTGTGACCCTTTGCCCCTAGAAAGAGCCACCTAAGATACAATTATATCTTTGAACAACATTCTGTTTTGGGAAGAGATTTATTTGGAGTCAGAAGACCTGGATCCAAATACCAGCTCTGTCTATCATCTGTGGGACCTTACATAACTCATGAATTTTCCTGAATTTCAGTTCCAGGGATGTGCAGGATCTGGCTTATACTGGCTTATGAGAGACATCATGAATAACTCTTCTTAGTCTCATGTTTAGTGATGTTACATCAGTAGCTTGAAATTAGGCATGCTGGATGTATTTACATCACAGAAACTAGCAAACATTATAAGCCACGGCTCCTCCTCAAAAGAGCCAGTTGTAAAACTACTGGTTTAAACAAAGGATTGTTGAAGAACTAAGAACAATATGACTATGGATTTAAAAGTGTCTTGTAAAACATAATATGTATTGTACACTTTTGTTTAATAACATCATTCTATGGCTAATGTTTTGATAGCTCAAACCTTGAACATAGGTTTACCAAAGTCATTCCTTATTTCAAATGGAAAAAAAAAACATGAGCAAAGAATAGGAGATAAGAGAACAACCTGAACTCACTAAAGGGAACATATAAAGGGTTCTGAAAAATAAATTAGGTCAAAATATGAGGACACAAATTTTAGGAAAACTGCAAGTAATATGAAAGGTATCTTTCACTTTTTAAAAAAAAATGTTCTAGGAAAGTCAAATGAAATCTTTTGAAGGCATTTTTTTCTCTATTTCTTTTTTTGATATTGAATCAAGGTGGCTGTTCTTACCAATACAATCAATACATGGACATATGTTTGCATTATAAATAATCATAAATACGATGTTTATATATGAAAAGACAAAAATACAATATAGAGATATTTTATAAATAATTCTGTGCATAAAAGGGCATGTAATGACAAAATGGGTATACTTAAGATTTCAAAGTATTTTTTAGACTGAAAAAACATGGTGAGGGGAAAAACTAAAGTTTTTTAATACTAAAGTGACCAAGGGCCTCACTAAGGCAACAAAAATAATTTTAAAACCCCACTAACATGGATGTAGTCAAAGTCATAATGCAACCTGGGACTCTCATCTTGTCTATTCTCTCATTTTATGAGCACTTAACTAAAGAAAAAATAAAAATAATATCAGCATTATAAAATAAAGAGAACATTTTATTTTATTTATAATTCTTTTTTTCTTTTCTCCCTATCTATTGAAAATAAAAAGTTAAAAAGCACGTGAAAAAAGAAAGTCACAGAAAAAACTTCATATTGTATAAAAATATAATGCAGAAGAGAAGATAAAACATTTAAAAAGTAAGATTAGTGAGTATTGCAATAATTAAGCTGTCAAGAACAGTAATAGGTACAACAAAAATTATCATTGCTAATGATTTTACAAATTTTTGCTATGAACAACCTTACCAGTAGATTTCCTCAACTTCCTTCCTTCTTCCTTTTCCCCTTAGGTCAGTGTCTTACTCTTCTCTCCCCTCCAACCCATCACCTTTGTTTAATTCAGAATTCCCTTTATAAAGCTCCTTTTATAAGGAATGTGACTAATTATAATACTGTTGGTTAAAAGGATTATATTAGATATGCCATGAGAGCCAATACTTTCCAAGCTCTCTACCAGTCTATCTTTCCCAGCACATTTTTTCTCTCTTCTTTCTCAGTGTATTCTAAACTTCAGCAACATATTGGCAAGACAGTTCTGAAAAGTCTTACACTTCTAGCCTGAAAAGAAGATAGAATGTGTGGTAGAAAAAGCAGGGCTTTGGAAAAAATTCATATCCGGTCTTCACCACTTAGCAGTTGTGGTATAAAGGGGATGTTTTTTGACTTGTCAATTTCTCTAGTTCTTAATGTATATAATAAAGAAGGTGGCCAAGACCTAAAAACAACTGATGTGCCCTTCAATAGATGATTGGATAAAGATGTGGTACATATATATAATAGAATTTACTGAGACACAAGATGAAATATTGCAATTTACGAAAACATGGCTGAATCTTGAGATTATCAAGCTAATTGAAATAAATCAGATAGAAAATGTTGAGAGCCATATGATTTCACTTACATGTAGTATATAAAACTGAAAGCAACAAACAAACATGACAAACAAACAGAGACTCATGGACATGGACAATGCATTAGTGGTTACCAGAGGGAAGGGGTGAGGGAAGAGGGGAGGTAGAGAGGAATAAAGGGATCAAATATGGTGATGGAAATAAGTTTTAATTTAGGGGTGAACACATAATGCAATATACATATGATGTATTATTGAATTGTACAATTAAAGCCTTTTTAAACAAGTGTCATTCCAATAATTTTAATAAAAATAAATAAATATGATATCATACCTACTATTTTTGTGAGAAATAAATGAGCTAATATATGTGAACTATCCATTAAGACATCTTTGACATTTTATTAACTTTAATGATGATAGAGATGATGATGACTGTGCTGGATATTCCCACTTTACCTCTTTAGATCTGCTCCTTTCTTTCCCTACTGGTTTTATATTCCAAGAGTCCTATATAAATAATTAGAAACAACTTGATTGCTTTGAAATAATCCAGGGACATTTACATCATTTGAATGCCTGCATTTAGACTAAATTTTGCCAAACACTCTTTATTGTAATCTCATGTTGTTTAATCACATTTTGCTACTGTAAATAAGGCAACCTGAATGATTTCATCCATAAATGACTTGTAGTAACCTCTGGAGTAAAAAGTAAACATGCTGAAACGTATAGAAGAACACAATTGCTAAAATAAGAAGCCCCTTTTTTCAGGGCAAAATTCCAGAACTACATCTTTGTATCTGGCATATGAATTTAGACTGAGGAATTTCTTATAGAGCAGGTCAAAGAGATTTAATTCTCAATTAAAGGCCTAGTGAACTTATGCTAAGGTACAGAAGCTCTTGATTAGGTTCATTGATATTTTAATTTTCTGCAAGTTTAAAACTCTCTAAGAATGCCAATGTGTATTAAAGTATCTTGCATATTTAATTTAAACTATTTTATATTTTATTCTCCCTTGGGCTTTATAAACACTGCATTATCATTCAACATTGTTATAATAATATGTGTCCTCTTAATTAAAATAGAATTTGGTCTGTCAGAAAGAGCAATCCTTCTAAAACTTCTATTGTATTTAACTCTAAAAAACTATGTCTTCATTCTCTTTTTCTCAGGGGCGATCAGACCCATTACCACCATCTGCAGATCTCACAGTCACTCAAACATAATTTAACTCATTATTGCTAGTATTAAGCTTACCAACTCATTGATCTAACTAGCTTTTTATCTTAAGAATTGGAAATCTATTAAATTTATCACTATTAACTTTGTAGCATTCCTTGCATAATAAAAACACAAACTCATTCTCTCTCTCACACACACACACACAAAAATAGATGCATACATATTTGAGAAATTAAAGATGAAAATAAAGTAGAATTTCTGTATTGTTCACTTGTTTTAATTACTCACTGATACCAGTCTTAGAGATGACTATTTTTAGAATACCAGATATTTTACTTTCTACAAAATTTTCAGCCATTGGTATCAGAGTATTTTAGACTCCTTCTCCTCATTTCCCACATCCCTATTAATATTCTCTCTCTGATTTTGTTACATGACTTTCTTGCTTCCTTCTTTTTAATTTTTTATTTCATTAACAATGTGCAGATTAAAGGTAGCTCATTCCTCTATTCATTCAACCAAAAAGCATTTATTAGATGACTGATATTTGCAAGACATCATGGTACTTTTATTCTTAATTATGCAAAAGTTTTCTAATTTTTCTCCATGGCTATAGTTCCTTCTCCATTAGCAATGAATTAAAATTCTTTTCATCTTTTTTGTTTCCAAAATTTCAATGATGCACTTTTGCCTACTGGTTTCATTTTACATTCCAGAATTCTAGTAGTTGAGTACTATCTACCTGCCTAACTTTGCCTCTCAGAATTGCTAAATGTATTTAATCAATGACATTTTCTAAAAAGGTTTATTAGCTTGTTATTCTCTGTATACATCCTGTATTTTCTCACCTTTTAACAATAAAGTCAAATTTTCAACTCAATTAAAAACAGGTGAAAACACACTTCCTACTCTGTCTTCACCTAGATTTTTGCTACGTATAATTTAGAAGATTAACTTTGGCATTTTTCAACAACATGAGGTTATCTAAAGCATTTCCCTCTCAAATTGTTGTTATTTTCTATGTATTCGTTAAGGTCCAAATTAAATATACAACTAGAATAAACATATTTTTAAATAAAAAGGCACTGTGAATGAATTATTTTAATTCTTTCTTTCCAACGACATGAGTCCAGGCATAAAACACCAGGTTGGCAAGAACTTTCTGAAATAATGAAATTCCAGCTCACTGTTCTGAAACTTGTCTTATCGAGTTCAAGGTGGTTCTATGCTATAGTACAGTCAGGATAACTACCATCAACAATTAATCTTTTCTTCTCTGTCCTGGGTGCAGGTCAGTCTCCAGTTGCAGGGGATAAATATTAAAGTAAGATATGACACTTACTGTATTTTTGTTTCTAGGGTATATATATATGTGTGTATATATATATATATATGTATATATATATGTATATATATATGTATATATATGTATATATATACATATATATATACATATATATAATTCTAAAATTGTTTATAATGATATGATTTTTATTCTAAAATGCATTTATGATGGTTCATAATAAAGTATAAAATATCGAGATAAGATAAATAGAAAAGAAAGTAAAAAGAAAAAAGAAAGGATAAAAGAAGAGATGAGAAGATAAAAGAGAAAAGAAAGGGCAGAAGAAAGAACAATTGAGTAAATAAGGAAAAATTGGTAGAAAAATCAGATGGAGTCAGAGATAGAGTGAAAGTATGGAACAAACCACTTATGACACAGAAAATTAATCTCTTTGTAACTCAGCAACTTGGGGCAGAAAGGGTCACCACCCATATATAAGGGTGCTATTCAAAGATTATTATTGTTACTTAATGAATGACTCTATTTTGGGGCAATGATTATACCGAATTAAAGGCACTATTCAGGTTTCACAGCTCACCTAGTTTCTCGTGCCAAATTGCTGCTCATCACAGGAAAGAGATATTTGGGGTCACAGCACAGCAAACAACTTGAGAAATAAAACTTGGATTTGGTGCCAACACTTGCAAATTTTCTTAAGGGTTCCTGCTAATTTGTAGCAAATAGTAAAACAAGTGTGAAAGTATGAAATGACACATGCTAGAGGGAAGGGTGGAAGCTGGGAGAGAGGAAGTGAAAAATGGTTCTATTTTAAGAGGATGCTTAATTTCATTACTATCAACTGTTAGCCTTTTCCTTACATTACTATTTACTGAAACACTGTAATTTCCTGAATAAGCATGTGTCTGAGTTTCACCCATAAACTCCTTTGAAAGCAAGCAGACCATAAGATTCATTCTAACAAGGACTTCTTAGTTGGCTAAGGGAGCAATCTAGCAGAACAAAATCTTGTAAAGCAATGTGCATTCAAAATAGTGTGCTGTCAGCCCAATCCCAGATTAGGCCAAATAAATCGTGATGAAGTAGTAGGAACTAGAAAGAGAAAAAGAGGGGAGAGAGACAGAAAAGAGAATCAATTAATCTTTCACAACATGCTTTAAATTCTTCCTCAGCCCTTTGATCTACGAAGGGAGGCAGAGCTAAATGACTGACTGTTGGGTAAGTCCAGCACTTGTCTGTGGTGGTAGACAATCTAGGTTTAACTCTGGTCATCAACACACAGGGTGACTTTGGATACATCACTTATCTCCTCTAATTGTTTTTGTTTCTTCATATGTTATATTATAAAAATATTATAAATATTTATGTTTATATGGTTGCCTAGCTGAGCTCATTTTAGTATAGTGTATGACAAAAATATGCAAAAAATCTTAAGCATTATCATTATTAATATTTGAACTCATAGATTTGAAATAGCTTTTAGAAGATTATTCTTATGTTTATAGATGAGAGAATTTAGGTTCAGAGATGTTTCCCAACTTTTTCAAAGTCTACCAAATAGAAAGATGGTCTTTTGTTCCACAGTCCTTTTATATGGCAAAAGAGAACAGTTTGCTCTGAAGTTCATGAAGAATAAAGAATTTAGAGCATTACCTTATGGGTGGTGCCTGAATATCTACTTTTACAAAAAATTTCTAAAATTCCAAAGGATTCTGTAAATGTGATTGGAAATTGATTTTATCTTCTTAATGTCATATTCACTATATTACTTGATTTTATGAGGAACACAGAACAGGCATCAAATAACTATTCCACCAAACCTCTTTAACTCCCACTGGGCACATGTCAACAAAATTGTTTTTAATCTAGTAATTTTTTCTAATAGCGCATGTGTTCAAATTAAAATTTTTGGAGAACAAGTGGAAAAAGTCCATGTTGTATGTCAGTTACTGATGGTAATTATTTTCTGTGCTTTTGCTAATTGTTTTTCCAATTTCTTATGCAAGTAATACTTTCACATAGAGTTCAGCTACCTCATCTTTCAGAAAGACAAACCAACATAATTTTAATACCCACCTCAACTTTTCTTTCTGAAACAAGGAATCAGACCCATTCTATTCATTTCTTATGTTAGCATGTGCATGTGTACAATTTTACCATTCATATTGAACTATACTATTGATAGCAGGTTTCCTGAGTCATTTTAATTGAATCTAATGTGGCTTTCTTAAATAATGTTAAATAGTTAAATATATTCCCCAGTTGAAATTCTGATAAATAGAATCCAGATTTTAATAGACTTAAAATTCAGATTTCTTATTCCAAAGTTTACTCAATAGATGTGCAAGAGTGTGCTATGTTTCAAAGCCTTTGTTAAAAACAAAAACAAACAAAATAAAACAAAAAAAAAACAAAGCAAAAAACAAAAACAGAGTACACTGTAAAGTTGTTGCAGTTGTTATTTTTCTTCTGAAACAGACATTAGCATCACAGTCACTGCATGTCACAGTGGAAGAGATGTCAGACTTCATCTGGCCCATTAATTTTATTCCACTAATGTTAAAACTGGGGCCCAGAGAGATGAAAATCTTACGTTTTATAGTGGGGGGAGAGAGAGAGGGAAAGAAAGAGGAAGAGGAGGGAAAAAAGGAAGGAAGTAAAGAAGAATATAGAATAGGTGAAAATTTGATTTAGCCTTCTCAAAAATTTATTTTCCATTTTATTTTATAATATGTCTGTAATTAAATTACTAACCAGGCAAGCGAAGAGTCACATGAATCACTCCAAAATGAACAGTTGTTTATTTTACAGGAGTTTTATGCTAAAAAATAACAAGACACTTTTCATATTAAAATAGAAATGCTGAGAGTCATTAACGGGACTCACAGGCATACAGATAAAAATACTCCCCCAAATAAGCTGAAAGGCTGTTTAGATTTTCTTATTCAACTAAAAAAAATTATACAATAAGACAAAAAAAAAATGAGTGCCAGAGCTAGAAGTCTCATAAAATATCCTGTGACTTGAGCCCTGACATTAATGAGAGTGTGAGACTGCTGCTTTAAGACTTCCAGTGGCTTGTTACTTCCAAGATGAAGACCAACAAAATACAGTAAGGGCAAGTTTGTTCTTGATTAGAATCTGTATTTGAAAAATTCTGAACAACAAGCACCGTAAGTGGATAATGTGAGGTGTATATTTTACTTGCTTTTTATTGCAGGATAAGCTCTGACATTTTATATCTTAAAATTACTATCATTTTTCTTCTGATACAAACTTGAAAAGTTAATTGTTGGGACACCATTTTAATATTTTTCATAGAATACTTTTGAAATGAGGTGAATGTATACAACTTAGTAGTTAATTGATAAGAAAAGGGTATGTTTCTCTTACAAATAGCTTTCCCTTCAGTGTCGCCATGTAGGGCAACCAAAACTGGCTGAGATTCAAAAAGGTGCTAAGAGTTCACAGACACACACCTCTAAGGGCTGCCAGCTGCAAACACACATTCTCAATAAAAGCTGCTCATCTCTAGAAATTCTCTTTTTTCTTTAAATATAACAGCACTTGATTACAAATCAGGTGTTAAGGAAAAGCATTCTAAAAAAACCCCACAAATATATGAATCTTATAATTGAGGTATACAGAAACATGCTAAGATTAGTTATTTAAAGACAAGACACTGAGAAAAAATTATATTTAATGAACTACATGCTCCTTTTTCAGGCTTTATTTCAAAATCTGTCATGAATTTCAAGAAGCATAATAATTTTCTTTCTCTAATTTTTTTATTATGATAAAATATGCATAACATAAAATTCACATTCTTAGCCATTTTAAAAGCCATTTTATTGAAGTATGATTATTATGTAAAAAACTATACATATTTAATATATACAACTACTCAATGAGTTTGGGGATAAGTAAAACAACCAGAAAAACCTCAAACATATCCATCACTTCCCAAAGTTTTACTCCCACTCTCTTTATTATTATTATTATTATTATTATTATTGTTGTTGTTGTTGTTATTGTTGTTATTATTGTGGGGGGTGCATGTAGTAAAAAGATTTAATATAAGAACTACCCTTCTAGCAAATTATAAGTACACAATGACATTTTTAAGTGAACAGTTAATTGGTATCAAGTACATTCATATTGTGCAACCATGTCCACCATCCATCTCCAAAATGTGTTTCATTTTGCAAAAGGGATACCCTATAATTTCTCCGTTTTCCCTACCCCGAGCCCTGCAACCACTATTCTATCTTTTGTCTCTGTAATTTTGACTACTCTAAATACTTCATTTAAATTAAATAATACAGTATTTGTCTTTTTGTGACTGGCTTATTTCACTCAGTTTAATGTCCTCAAGTTTCATCTGTATTTCAGAATTCTCTTCCCTTTTAATAATATTCCATTGTATGTATTTACCACATTTTGCTTATCCATTCATCTGCCCATGGACACTTGGGTTGCTTCCATGTTTTAGCTGCTGTAAATAAAGATATGAACATGAATGTACAAATATCTCCTCAAGACATTGCTCTCAATACTTTTGGTTACATACCCAGAAGTAGAATTGCTAAATTATACAGTGAATCTATTTTTAATTTTTTGAGAAACTGTCATGCTGTATTCAGTGGCTATACTACTTTATATTGCCAACAACAGGGCACAAGGATTCCAGTTTCTCCACATACTTGCTAACACTGGTTATTTTGTTTCTTTGATGGTAGCCATCTCAATGGATGTGAGGTGATATCTCATTGTGGTTTTGATTTGCATTTCCCTAATGATTAGTCATGCTGAACATCTTTAATGTACTTTTTAGACAATTGTGTATCTTCTTTGGAGACATATCTATAAAATTCTTTGCTTGCTTTTGAATGTGATTGTTTTGTTGTTGTTATGTATTAGGAGTACTCTATATATACTAGGTATTAATTCCTTATCAGATATATAATTTCAAATATTTTTCCTCATTGTGTAGGTTACATTTACACTACTGATAATAGCTTTTGATGCACAAATTTAAAAAATCTTATAAAGTCTGTGTTATAAATTGATACCTGATTATAAGATCCTCTTGAAGTCAGGATTCTGCCAGTAATGTTGATTATTAAGATGATTAAAAAGATTGGTGCTTTGAGAAGAGGCTTAAAAATATAAAAGATACTAATATTATAATTTAATCAGTATTATTTTAACAATTATTTAATTCTAAAATTAAAAGTGTTTCTTAATGAAATGAATTGAATCACAAAACTGCCTCCTCTAAGACATGTATTAGTACTGAATCAGAGTTGTACATAAGCAAAGCAGCAGCTTGTCTTTTTTAAAAAATATTTTTGACAAGTGAGGGGGACAGATTTCATAAGCTTTCTACTCTAGAGCTTCCTATCTTAGGCTTTCTGCTATCAAAATTAAAAATAATAAGACTTTCATAACTATGCTTTGTTAATGTTTTGAGGGGGGAGAGAGTCCCTGAGTTTCTAAGATTTCTTTCATTCCCAAGGTCAGCTCTTGCAGCAGGTAGAAACTCATAAAACTACCGATGAGCTGAAAGGTGTGTGTGTGTGTGTGTGTGTGTGTGTGTGTGTGTGTGTGTGTGTGTGTGTGTGTGTATATAAACACACATATATATACATATATATATATATATATATATATATATATATATATATATATATATATATATATATATATATATATAGGTAGATAGAGATGTTTCAAAATGGTTTCTCTCACCATGTGCTTGGTAGCCTTTAAAATCTGCTGTAAAATAAAAAGACAATTGTCTCAGTCAGTTCGGGCTGCTGTAACAATTTAGCATAGACTGGATGGCTTAAAAGCAAACATTTATTTCCAGAAGCTGGAGGTTCAAGGTCAGGGTGCAGGTATGGTCTCCTTCTTAATGAGTGACCTCTTCCTGTTTTATAAATGGCTTTCTTGCTGTATCCTCACATGGTGGAAAGAGAGCTAGCTAGCTCTGTGACCTCTTTTCATAGAGGCACTAATTCCATTTATGAAAGACCTACTTATCATGACCTAATTACCTCCCCAAAAGCCCCACCTCCAAATACCATCCCAATGGGATTAAGGTTTCAACAGATAAATTTTGTGGAAAGCACAAACATTCAGTCCACTGCAGAAATAAACCAGCCGATATTTGGTAATAGTTTTCTAAACCATGAGCTGGTTAAGAATAAGGGGATTAGAGAAAGTGCACTTTAGCAATTGTAGATTTAATATTTGCAGTTTCATCTATTTCCTTAAAACTCAGAAAGTCCCTAACATGTAATAATCTGTTAGACTGAAGAATTTTTATCATCTTCTATTGGGAGTGGAGGGAGAGTTGGGTGGGGGTGCTTATGAAGTATGGCAATGAGTCATTTATTAATGAGTGAACCAAACTGACTATACAACAGCCTCATCTCCATTCGGCTTCACTATTTTGTGGTTTTTGCCACAGAAATGATGGATGTTTGTTTCTGAGAAAGTAATGGTTTTGTGACAATAATATATCCTTACAAATAAGTAAGTACATGCATTAAGATTTTTGTGAGTAAAAAATTATTGAAAGTTATTATAGTAGAGCACTAGAAATAACTCCAGAAATTAAAAAATAAGGGGACTATTTAAGTAAATATATAGTATGTCTAAACAGGGAAATGTTCTGTCTAAAAAATGATGCTGTAGAAAATTATTTAATGGCATGGGAGGTTAGTCATTAATTATACTGTTAAGTGACAACAAAACCAAAATCTGAATAACAAGAGAGAAAGATAAACATAGAACAGACAAGAAAACCTAGATATGCACCAAATATCTCTCAAAGGGCAAATTCTCCAAAATATAGTTAGAATAGAAATTAATTTGCATACTACTCCCTTCTGTTTTTAGCCTCCAGCTTGTCTGTTTTTATTTTTGAAATGGAAAATTAAAAAATTTTGAAAAGAGTAGTTAGGATGATGTATTTAAAATGAAATTTGGATGTTAACACTTTCCAAAACTTTCAATGGCATCCCATTACATTGATGATAAATCCCACACTCTTTAATATGGTCTGCAAGGTGCTGCATAAAATGGCCCTGCCTCTTGTCTGCTATCTAATTTCATGATGCTCTCCCTGGAGCTCATCAACTCCTGTCACAAGAACACTCCCCCAAGCTTTTCCTCTTTTCAGGGTCTCTAAATGTGCTGTCATTTTCCATGAAATATTCTCCAGGTGCTCATTCTTCAGTTCCTAGCTTAAATGCCATCTCCTCAAATACACTCTTCTTAAATAAAGTAAGCCAAGCTGTAGCCTGTTTCATTTTCTATAATAATATCTTCATCAGATTTTATTTGTCTATCTGACCCTTTACAGAAAAAAAGTATCAGACAATAAGTTCCATGAAAGTCATAATCATGTCTGTTTTACTCATTTTACAGTGGCTGATACATAGTAAGTGCTCAAAATAATTGTTACTTAAATGCATGAACAAAAGTCATCATTTTTGACTGTAATCTCTATCACAGTCAGAAAGATCGATATAGTTTAAGCCTTTATTCAGATTTTATTTATTTGGTATGTAACATACCTTATTAAATTAAAAGCTTGAACAAAATTAGTTCCATTTATTTATAAAGCTTTTACTGTATCAAAAAGGTGATTTTAAGTATTAAGAATATTCATGTTATTCAATGAGTTTATCAAAATCTTAGGTAAAATGCTCGTCACACTATTCTCATGTGACGGGGTAGCTTTGGCAGATAGATAAACAACCTAACTTCTCAGTTCACACAAGTAAAGCAATAAAATTACTTTTTTTAGTAAAATTAAACATTTTTTTGTTAAATAAATATACCTCATTATTATCTGCTTTAGTTAAAGATGCTAGATTAATAATCTTGAACGGCAGTTATCATTGTGATCTACAGCATTTCTGAAAAAGAACAGAATTTCTAGGGTTCTCTCTTTTGTGGTTGTTTCTGAATTTAAAACATCACACACACACACACACACACGCATGCATGCACACACACAGATGCACACATCCTGTTTTTCAGAATATTTTGAACATCAACCATTTACTAAAGTGTGTCATCAACTCACTCTCACTTAAAATAGATTTTTAAATTAAATTTGCTTCAAGAGATATTATCTTTTGTGAAACAGTAATTATTTTTAGAGAGAGATAGGGAAACTCAAGATTACAAAGTGCTTCAGATGAATTACAATGAGTGGATGCCTTCTATTCTAGCATATGCAGCTCCAAATCCCATACAAGAAACTCTCAAAATGTCTATTAAGAAAAAATTTTGACATTATCTCTTCACTGTAAGTATTTCAGAAAAGGTCAGAACCTGTCTGGAAAACAATGAACAGTGGAGTGAAGTGGTTTTGCCCAGAGAGCTGCACAGTCTAAGAAGATACTTTTATTAGACTATATTTAAGCTTTCAGTGTTAAGATAAAGATATATAATATAGCATAAAGTTATTTTTTAAGTTTTAAATCCCATACATACATTTTCTTGTTATATTTTCAGAGGTGAGAGTTTATATGTATGTACTCAATTCTGTGTACTAATAAAAAAATATATGGTCATGCACATATATATTTATAAACCCTCAGAACCCTTTACAAATATGCAATTTACTACAAGTATAAATGTGTAGGTCACAACTGTGGCCCTGGCATAGTGGGGAAGTAATTATTGCTGATAGAAACTTTTTCTTGCACTATAGTAAAAATTTAGATAAACAGACTCTTTCAATTACACACTATTATGACATGATTAAAATAAATCAGTGGTGAAAATGGTGAGTCTGTGAAGTACTCCAATAAGGCCATATTGTCCTTGATTTTTTAGGGCATGCAATGAGAAGGGAGAAAAATTCAAGTCAATGGGGTAGGTTAGACCAAGCTCTATTATGAGGCTGTAGTTCAGTGGAGTTTGGTTCCATTCCATTAATAGACAACACTATTAAAGCCAACATGTTATAGGCTTTGGTTATACAGAGATAAGTCTCCTGCACTGGTCTGAAGGGGTTTCCAGTCTCACAGAGGGACGTAAATATAAGAAGAATAATTATAGTGCAGTGTACCATATTATGAGATAAAGTTGGACTCTGGAATTCGTTTGGAAAGATGAATCAGAGATTGAGGTATAAACTTCGAACTAAGAAGTAAGTTATCAACAACAGAAGATAAAAAGTATGTTCTTATGGGTTTCTCTGAATAAAGTTATTTATGTAAAATTCTCAAGGGAACAAAAAGTATTATTTGAGGTGATAGCAAGAATGTACCCATAAAATTACATACTTGGTGAAGAACTGCTTCTACTTTCTCATCATTCATCCCAAGCAAGAGAGAAAGTTAGAGAAGGAGGACAGTTGCTAGCCTATTTCAGTGATTCCAAGAATGACAGAGAGAAAAACAAAGTTTCTAATGCTATATTCATATGCCTTTCCTGTTCTTTGGACTTCTTCACTAGTAAGAAAATGTTAACACACAGAAAAACAAATTCTATTCTCTTCTAGTTAACTATCATGGTCATAGAGCTCACAAAGTTGCCTCGCATAGTCCTCACTGACACCTTCAAGACTTGGTGTTGGTTTATCAATGTCAGTAAGCCAACATCAGACTCAGCTACTTTAGAGTTGACAATGTATGACAATAAATGAACTATGGCTTGTATACAAGGAATTAGCTCTAAAATACAGATTTCAGGTTTAAAATTTCCAGACTGATATA
The DNA here is from genome assembly GCA_004027375.1 of Macroglossus sobrinus. Lineage (NCBI taxonomy): Eukaryota > Metazoa > Chordata > Mammalia > Chiroptera > Pteropodidae > Macroglossus > Macroglossus sobrinus. Next base: position 233,193 of record PVKZ01001027.1, on the reverse strand, counting down.
ACAAATAAATAAATCACTAACGTGAAGAGATTTCCAGCACTTATAATCTTCATGCCTTTTACTTCCCCTATCCAACTTTTTTTCTTTCCCAAGTACAAAAGAAGGTAAATTAATAAAAAGAGATATTAAAGTAAATGGGAGTAAATGGATAATCAGATTAATTTGATGGGGAGCACAAGAAAAGAGAAAGAAACTAGTAAAAGAAACTAGTACTACTTTCTCGTTCCACTGGGAAGAAATTATAAATAAGGATTTGGTAGTGGACCAGTTATTTGTGGACTAGACAAAAAAAAGAGAAAAAAGAAAAATAATGGAAGGCTCTAGAAAACCATCATCCTCATTACCATCCATTTCTCAATGCAAATATAAAATGTCTTTTCTTCTTGCTCCAATTTTCTTGATCACTATGAAATACAGATTACTATGGTTATAGAAAAATACAGAATTTAGATAAAATTTGGAGATGAAATAGCAATCAAAAAATTCTTTGTAAAATTTTTCCTTTTTTAGTAAAGGTTGAAATAGAGTGTACCTTGAAATATTAAGAACATATCCTAAGACTCTGCATGTCAGAACAGATTTCATCTTTCCAAATTATCCTGAGACATGGGAAAAAGAACAAAAGACTATCCAAGTTAATCATCAATGGCTTAATTTTTTTTAAAGAAGTGAATCCATGAAACTAAATTGTCAATAAATGCTCTTTTTAATTTTTCAGCTGTTGAAAAAATTACATATGCATTTTGATGATTAAATCAATTAATGATGCTACCTATCATAAAATTACCTGATACATTTATTTGAGAATACAATTTTCAGATGCCTAGTGACATAATTTAAAAGTCTCTAAGATAATTCTGAAAAGGGATAAATCTTATGATAATTATACATATTTATAAAACAATCATGTGTGAAGAAATTTGAATTAGGCAATACTTCATTTTCTTCTACTTTATTATTTTTATTTTTAATACATACATGGTATATTTTAGAGGACTAATCTAACTTGGCCAAAATTTAAGTGCTTAATAGTTTGTTCTTCTTGGCTTGGGCAAAGAAGATGTAGAATATTTAGTTATTTTCTTCTTTTCAGGATAAAATTTACTGAAATTATATAATGCATTTTTTTTTTTCAACTGTCTTCTAAACATTAATTTCAGAGGCAGGTGTATTGACTGCCCTATTTCTCAGGTTAGATTTCAAAGGAAATATCATGAAGTGCCTCGGCCAGAGAATGGACTCTCTTTCCCATATCTTTAGTAGTAATGTTAAGGCTGGTTTTATTGATTCCTGTCACTAATTTTCATTGCTTGCATTCCTCTTTTCAACATTGTCTACCATGCTAACTTATGGGAAAATTAAGCCACTTTGTAGTATTAATTTTGTATAACCTAGATAGATTGCATAAAGGGGATAACACTTTTCAGCTTCTCTCATCAAGAAGGGGAGGGCCTTGCCCCATCACTGAAACTGGGCTGGCCTTGTAAGTTACTTTGTTTAAAAGAAAGTGAAGGAAATGAAATTGTGCAAATCCTGCCTGTAGACCTCAAGAGCAGGTACACTGCTGCCACCATGTGAATAAGTCCAGCCTAGACTGCTGTCGAAGAGACCAAGTGTAAGAAAGAAAAAAAAAAGACCGCTTAATCCATAGCCAGACAATTGTCAGACATGAAGTGATCTCATTTGGGACCAGTCACCCCACCCACCCCATTTACACACCAATTGACTATGCATATGTGATTAAATCCAGATCCCAGCCATGATCAAAAGAGCTGCCCAGAAGAATTATAAACTAAATTAATGGTAGTTTCTTCTAAACCGCAACATTTTAGGATAATATTTTATGAAACAATAAACAACTGACACTTAACTCCATGTCATTTTAATACATTCATGTAATAATACCTTAATTACTATATTTTTTGCACCATAATGTAATTTTATCTGGTATCCCAATTATTACAAGCAGGCTGAATTTCTCTCTTACACTCTCAGGTACTACATTTACCTATACTCATGTAAATGAGTTCCACATGTAAGGACTGGGATTACATAAAATGTAGTTAAATGGTCAGGTTCTAGCATTACACAGATTTTTTTTTTTAATCTGTCCCATCACATATTAATTCTTTGTTCTTAGATTAGTAAATTTTTCCATTTTTTCCTTTATAAAATAAAGACAATAATACCACTTTATAGAACTGTAGTGAGGAGAAAATAACATGTTTAATGTTTCACATGTAGTAGCTATTCAATGGATTTTTATTTTTAAAATTTCTAGCACATTGTAGTGTCCCTGATGTTTTTGATTAATATATAATTACTATATTATTTCAACTCCTTTACCATCCACAGTTCGTTTTCTTTAAATGTCTTTTTATTGTGTATCTTTATAATGAAAAAAATTCATAGAGTTTACTATGTGAAAGAAGCTATTGAACATGTTCTCAATACTACTCCATGCTGCAGGTCTGTTTTCCTTTTATCATGATCTGGAAGGTTTCCATCATGTGCTCACATTGATATGGGTGATATCCAACATGATAGCCTTTTTATTGTCCTGTTTTTTGGAATGGAGGTTAGTCATTTTTCTAGTCAGAATCAAATCAAAAGGAACATTGTGTTTAATGATTCAGAACAATAAAATCAGAGATCTTATATACTAAAACATCTTCTCTAAGAAGCAATGTCTTAATGTTTAGTGCACTCACTGCCTACAACCTATGCTAATCAAATATATTTTTACAACATGAGGACTGTCCAGAGAAGTTAAAACAGAACTCCTTCAAAGAACAATTTCTTTAGAGTTTGATTATGGGTTATTTTTGTATTGTTAAATGCAAATAAATTACTTTCTTTTTTTCAAATGCCTATTCAGCCTGCCTCTTTTTGAGATCCACTTAAGTCATATTTTCATTTCAAGATTAAATTCATCTATAACTATAATTTGCTTTGCTTCAGAGGAGATAGTCATTTGTTTTGAAGTTGAACACATTTAAGATATTTTGAACTGTATCACTGAAATCAACTACTTAAAATGAATTTCTTCTTTTTGCTAGTATGAAGGTTAAATGAAAGATTAATACAAATGCATGCTATAATAATAACAATTTATCTTCTGAATAACTTTTTACAAAGCTAGATAAAACTTCCCTCAAAATAAAAGCGCCTACCTTTACATTGTTATATATGAAAAACTTAATTCATCTTAAAACATGTGATACATGTGGATATTTGTTTGTATAAAATAGTGGATAGATAACTAGACAGAAGATACACAAAAAAAGTTAACAGCAATTCATGGATTAAAACTATATGCTCTTAATTTTTAAAATGTAACTGTGGAAATGACCACAGTTGTACATTAAATTGAGATGGCAATTACAGCAGTGTATGAGGTGTACTAAAAATGAGGTAGGTGACAGTTTTGAAATTGAAGAATAAATTCTATCTACTCTATATTTCTGGAGAGTAAGTAACTACCTTGTTGATTAAAAAACTGTCATTTGAAGTATACATGGGACTTATAATACCAGGACTGATCTCATATATCCAAAAAGAAGTAATTTTTTGTTGATGTTTCAAAATAAAACTAAGTTCAGTGAATCAACAGTTACATTTACAAAATACTAATTTGGAAGGTGGAAAAGATGGGAAATATTTTACATAAAATTCTACCAACCATTGCTGGAAAAAAAGTTTTGTTTTATTGTTTATTAGTTTGAAGGGAGCACTGTCAATAGAAGTTTTTAAATATAAAATATATTGTGATGATATTTTTTATATCCTTTGTTATGTTTGTAAAAGCTGAGTATAGAGAGGCTGCTTCTGAGAAGCACAGGTTCCATCCAAAAGGACGAGGCTCAATAGATATAGTTTGAGGATGTCTGAATGAAGGAAAATTGGACCAAGAATTTTTTTTGTTTGTTTTCATGCCTGTAGCATTTCTGTTTTTATTAGCAACAAAAAGAGCACAGACCATCAGCTACCTGTCAAACTCCTCTTTAACAATCAAGGTCTAGCTCAGATGTAACTTCTTACTTTCTTTCCTCTATGACAATAGCTTGAGGATCAGATTTTTATTGGAACTCTTTTTAAAGGCATCCTCTCTCTATCTCTCTCTTACTCTACCTGTCTCTGCAATATTAATATCTTTCAGTGGGCAAGGTCATTAAATTTTCATTTCATTGATTCATCCATTTACTCAACAAATATTTGTTGAGCACCTAATGGAAACCAGGTACTATACCAGTGGCTGATGATACAAGAGCCATTGTATCTAGTTGGGAACACTGACTAGTATATGTAATGATTACTGTATTACCTCATATATGCTATGAAGAATAAATTGCTATGAGATCATATAGGGAGAACCCTTACCATGGAATTAGAGGATTCAAGAAAATTTTCCTGGAAGAAAGAACATTTAATTTGAGACTTGTAATTTAAATGGAAGTGGGGGGAAAGTATGTTGTAATGGCTTGGTGGTGACAGAGAGCGTGATCAGAAAATAGGACAGCAATTCATCAAGGCTTAAGCATAGAATGAATGTCTATTATTTTTATGTAATATGGCCTCAATAAATACTGAATAAAAACTGGGTATTTATATTACTTAGAAAGTTATTTTATATATTTCTCTATTATGTTATCTGGTATAAAACTTTCCTGATATTGGGGTCTAACTAGAGATTGAAGTCTTTATTAATATAAAATTTATTTATTTGACCAATTTTGTATATTTAATTTGATTTTTATTTTTCTTGTCAATAATTTTGAAACTCTTGTTTTCATTTTTTTATTTTAATGATTTATTTCATCTAACTTAGTTAATTTTTTTCTAAAAAAATAAAACAAAAATGAGTAAAGCTCTGAGAACACTGCATGATTGAAGAATGTACAAAATGTAGATGAGGGGAAATTTTATTCATTCAATTCTAGGATTTGGGGACAAAGGACATAAACAAGGGAGTTTAGATTCTGTCAAAATTTTGCCATCATTCAGTCCAATAACATTAACTAGCAAAGACTTTCAATGATATGTCAAAGTATACTCTGTGTTGAAGAGAGTGAGGTCAAGACTATCCTTGTCTATCATCAGTCTTTTTAGCTGTCACATAAATGAAGACTGGCACTTAGCACTCGAGAGGCATTTTTAAAAACCTGTTCTCTGGTTCCTTATCTCTTAGATGCTTTGGATTTTAAAGAAATCTTCTTATCTTTTCTATTTTTTTACTTAAAAATATACACATCAATTCTTCCTGTATGCCAGATACTATGCTAGATATTCAAGGAACATAAAAATATTAAAACATAAGATGTAATCTAAAGGAGAAGACAAACTTATTAAGAACTCCCCTATCCGGGGTTCTGCTATAAGTGTAGAGCAGAAAACCTGAAGGGTTTCTTGAAAGTTATCTAGCCTACCTACTATCATACACATTCCTTATTAAGAGATATAGTAAGTCAGCATAAATAAATAGTCACTTTATTACTCAAGCACAGAGCTGCTATTATTTATGGAACACTCATTATGTACTTTGCAACTGATGTATATGTTCTACGTAACCCTATAAGGCAATAAACTTTATTTTTACATATGAAAAAGCTGAGGCTGCTTATTTATAAAGATTAAGTCATTTGCTTAAATTCATACAACTAATAAGCAACAGAGAGAAATTTTGAAAAGCTTTGTCTTATTCTTAAAGCCTGTTTTCAATTTCTATTATAAAATTGCCTTATGCCAAAGCATATTACAATCCTATTCTATAGATTTTTAAGTGAATGTAAAATCAATCCAAGATAATTACTGTAATATATTCTAGACTTTGTTCTGCATTTCCCCAAACAATATCACATCTGTGTTTTCTTTGCACAGACTCTGTATGTGTAATACAGTCAGGTACACCCAAGACAGGAGCAGCATAAAACATATACAATCATTTCCTCAGGACTTTTTTAACATTGCAAAATACTCCTTAATCATAAAAAGGTAACAGTTTGAAACCAGTTATAGCCATGCATTACTTCCTAATTTAAAATGTTACCTCTCCTAATAATGTAATTTCACAGAACAATAAACAAAACAGCCATCTATTTGGTTTTCATATTTTATCTCAGGATCAGAAGCAAGGGTTTTTGATATTTGAGAGGATTTTTTGGGCAATCTTTGACAAAAGTGGTTAAGAAAATCATGATGTGAATAATAAGCAAGGGAAACACGGGGATCTTGTCTGCTTTCACCCTCTGTTTGATAGAGCAAAACAGTTTCTTCTCCGTAGAGGAAGGAAACTATGGGGTTGTTTAAGATTGTTTTCATTTTCTAAAATTAGGTTATTTTCACATCGAATCAATTCTCTGGTTCATCAGAATGGTTAATTGCTAAGAAAGTCACCTGATCAGCATAACTGGACCTTATCAACTACTTGGCAATGCAATGGGGTTTCTAGCCATCAACCTCAATTCACTCAAAATGGGTGATTTATTTGACTCTAATCAGAGCAGTGAAGCTATTACAAAGCTTAACTCTACTTTTCATCAGGGTTATGGAAGACTCAAATGTAATTGTCATTGGTTATAGTAGAAGAAGCACAAGCTTTTGAATCAGATGTGGATTTGAAACCACTTGTGTCACTTATGAATGACTTTTGACAACTTACTTGAATTTTCCAAGGACGTGGTCCCTCAGCTATAGACTAGTAAAATTAATATCTACTGCTTATGGGAAAACTATAAAGTAGTTTTAAGTAAATTATTAGAACATCCTCATTCTGTTCTGTTATCCTTGTAATCAAAAGGCAGTCTGAGCAATATGAACAGGTATCTGGAGAAAATATGATTCTTTATCTTGCCTTAACTCTCTAACTTGCTAAATAACTTTAGTTGACATAAAGCACACTGTTTACTTATATACTTTTTGAAAATTGTATCATAGAAGTAAAAAATGGAAACAGCACTATTCTAAATAATTCATCTTAACAGCTCAGTAAGTTCTTAATGTTGGTTTAGCACTTTTATCTGTTTAAAGAAAAATGAGATAGAAGTAGAGTATTTTGCTATTATCCTGACTCTGTAAGCTTACAGAGCACATTGCAAAGGCACTGTGAATTAAGAATACATTGTATGTCCTAGACTTGTTTCTTCCCAAATCTTCACAGGAGATTTAAATGTTAAAGCAAAAATGTGATAGAGTGAAAATAAGTCACTTCTTCTTTTCACTATGGACTAAGAATAATATGTTAGGTCCAAAGGTATTCTCTTGGGTTGTGAATCAGATGAAAAAGGTGCATCAAGAAATATTATTCTTTGGTGGATGAGGTCCAATATGTAGTGGCAAACAACAATATGGAGCTCTGCATAACTGATGACATTATATGGGGATGTTCAATAGGTCAATGTCCCCATCTTTTTTAATTACAAACCCTGAAGTACTAGAAATTTGCAATAATGCAGAGAATTTTTTAGCTTTAAAGTAGAAATTGGCAGTAAAAATGAATCTTCAAATTCTTAAATAAAACTAGTTAATTACTATTCCCACCACCACTAAAATGGTTCAACTTTTTTATTTCTCAGTATGTTCTTTGTGGCTTCTTAACCTTACCAAAAGCAGCTGATATGGCATTCAATTGTACCTGAATTAATGCATTTAAGTTGAGAAATAAAGAGAATCAAGAAATTGAGGATAGTCTAAATAGGGTGTAACAAGATTTGTAGTTCAATTCTACAAATATGTATTGAATCACTGCTTTTGCAAACCACCAAAGTACCTTCAACAATGAGTTAGGTATATTTTTAAATTGCTCAAATAAGTTTAACATACATGTCCAATTCTCAAAAACTACCAGAAAGAACCCCAAGTAATTCCCAAGATGAGAGAGGAGGGAGGGTGGTTTTCTACTCTGTGTGTGTGTGGGTGTGTGTGTGTGTGCATGCGCGTGCGCATGTGATTTTAGATAGTTTGTTGTAACTGTCAAAACCTCAAATGTATATCTTTCATTCCAATGCTTGTTGACTGATTGATAACATCTTCCCCAAGCACATTGTAGAAAAAGACTGTGTTTGCTTGCAGTCTTGAAAAAAGAGGGCTTTCCTTAGAGTGTCAGCCATGTGAATGAGATGAGTGAAAGGCAACAACTATGTTTTCAATTTATCATCTCAGAGCCCAGAGAAAAAAAATCAAACTTGCTAGCTAGTATGGCATACAAAATATGTATTACATATTGCATCCTATGTTCTGGTACAGTACACAAGGATGACAAAGTACTTACAGATGTGCCATACTGTTTCACATCTCAGAGCCTCAATTCATACAACTCCCTTTTTCTGAAAAACATCTCATTCCAACATTATTTTCCTAGAGAAAAGTCTCATCTTTCAAGTTTAAACTCAAAAGACTTCTGTGTCACTAGATCATAATAGATCTGAGTTTTCTGGTTTCTCCAAATTATTCTATAGAGGACTTTAGCATACTGTTATAATAAATGTTATTCTATAGAGGACTTTAGCATACTGTTATAAATAATTATTCTATAGAGGACTTTAGCATACTGTTATAATAAATGTTATAATAAATTCAATATCACTTAATAATCTATTTCTGGGGAAAAAATTGCCCTAAAACTTAGAAGCTTAAAACAACTAATGTTCTTTTTCTCACAGTTTGTTTAGGTCAGGAACCCAGGACTGACTCGGTATATGGTTCCAGTTCAAGGTTATGATCAAGATGTCAACTATACCAGAAGGCCTCTCCAGTGGGCTTCTTACAACATGGCAACTTGCTTACCCCCGTACAAGTGATCTAAGAAAAAGAGAGAACCCTGAAGGCAGAATCCAGTCTTTTTAATAACCTAAACTCAAAAGTGACATCCCATCACATCCATAACATTAGAAGCGAGTCGCTAAGTTTTGCTACCCCACACTTAAAGGGAAGTAATTATACAAGGACATAATTACTACGAGTCAGGAATCATTGTAAGTCTTCTAAGTATTAGCCATATAACATCTTTCTAAACTGAGTTAAAGCCCAAATTAATTTATCTGTGTTTCCCTATCATCTGCTTAGTATCTGACACACAATTACTGAAGAAAGAAGGAAGAGAGGGAGAAAGAAAGACAAGGTGATTATAACATAATATACCCATAATATAATGAAAATGTACTATAATGTGAAATAACCATAACATAATGTGAATCTACTACAATGTGAATGTAATACATAAAATACTGTAGTGTCCAGGAAAAAGGTAATGAGCTCTGCCTGAGAGAGGTCAGAGGTAATACAGATGAGATATGGTACAGACCTTCAATGATGATAAAGAAGGTATACAATAGTTTGTCATCTTTTTAAAAAGAAACAAGTGCTGGGAGGAAGATAATTTAGTTATGTGTCAAACTTCTCAAAATATATTTGTTGAATTTTACTAAATGCCCACTTTGACATTAAAAGACAATCTTTAAACTAAAATTGTATTGGATTTCAATAAATTATTCTGTCCTAATTGATGTCAATTTAATTTGTAAAGTAACAAAATATTTACTACTATACATGAAATAATAGCATTTCATCTGCAATTTTAAGAAAAAAGGAGCTGATGACAAAAAATGGAACTGGTGATGGAAGAATCACAAAGCAAAACTTTTACTGTCACTTGCTCAAAGAAGCAAATATAATAATTTCCACTTCAGATTAATTGACTGACTTTGCGGCAATTTAAATGTGAAAAAAATAAATTTATTCACATGAGTTAATGTGATTGTAGCTTCAGAACTAATAAAGGACAGTTTGAATGCTTTCAGACCTGAATTCTGTCTCCATTATCTTTGCATTTACGGTTACATTAATCATAAAATTAGAGTAGAAACATGTTGTTATGTGATACATTTTGATTATATTAATTGCACTTTTAAGATAAAGGATTTTGATATTTGTTTAATTCAAATTAATTTTCATAATAAAACATTACAGATAAAAAAATGTTGACTTCAGTTTAACTACACTTTCAATTTATTATTAGCCAAATATACTGAAGATTAATCACAATTCCATTCATAGAAAGCAAATGCTGTATGAAATATTTTAATTTCTAGAGAAAATTGGAACAGGTGGGAAATGATGCTATATTACCCAATAAGAATATGTATGTTTATCCCTATCTTAGGTTATCTTGAAAAAAATCTGGTCTCAGAAAGATTAAACATAACAATTTAGTATTCTCAGACATGACTTTTTAGCATTCAATACAGATATCATATCTCTGAAAAACCACTGGATTGAAAGGAGGTGGAATAGGTAAGAGTTAGAATGGTTTGGTGGAATAGTGTCATTGCATAAAACTGAGAGTTAGGAAAATATATAATACATGACCTTGCAGACAGATTCCTAAATTTAAAAATTCAAGCTAGTAATCCCTCCCTTCTCCTCCCAGTTATCATCCTCCACATCTATATAAATGGGAAGATCTAGGCCACTGAATATAAAGACTAGTCTCTAAAGCTCGTTTCTTAGTCATTCCCCAGATATTATATGGCAGGTATTGTTCTGAACCAGAAAAACAAGTGAATTAAAAATGAATCCTTTATTAAGGTTTTATGACCCAGCAAGAGGAGATAGATCTCATTAAGCCTAAGACTGTACTGATGAAAAGAAGAAAACATTTAAGATATATTTCTAAAGGTGAATAGAGAAATCTTGATTAAAGACTTGAGGAGCCATTTTTTTTCCTTCCTGCATATGACTTCTATCAATCTAGAGTTCTTCTTTTTTTAACATTCTCCATAAATGTTTTATATCTTCTGCTTTCTGGTCCAAAATTGTCATCTCATTTTTTTCACATGAGAAGGCTAAAACAATCAGATATGAATATTTCTTTTTTCTCCCCTTTCTAATCTGTCATTTAAACTCTCCTTCATTTTATTCTCTACTTCTTTTCATAGTTTGGATATCCATTATTCCCTTTTTTGAAATGTTTATTGGCCTTTTTATCTTATGCAAATGTTCTGTTAAGAATAAAATATTTGTACAAAAAAAGAGAGAGAAAATAACCATTGGTTTAACCTACAAAGAATATATTTTACTGTTCTATGGCTAGCTTCAACTATTTCATGCTCTCTCTTGAGCCAACATAACCTTTACATTTCTTCTTTTCACACCTGCACTAACTTGAAAAAAAAATTATACCCATTTATAATTTCACACATTCTTTGGCAGATTTGATTTTCTGGGAAAAGAAACATATAATACATAGACTTTTTATAGCAAAGAATGTAAAGCATTTAATATACAGATACTAAAACAAAATCGCTAAAGAAATAATAGGTGCTAGAGACAAAATTCTGCAGAGCATAAGCTATAAGGCAACAAATTAAAGAGAAAAAGGGAAAACTTAAATTTTATTCTAAAGTAAATCAATTCTTTTTTAGCTTAAGTCACTTTTAACTGTTTTATAATTTCATGATCTAGAAATTTTAGAACTGTATAATCTAAAACCACATATATGATGTCTATGGTAGGATATTATACCCAAGAAGGGTTTTGTGCTTTGCTACACAGAAAACTCCTAAATTAGCAAAAACTACAAGACCATGTCTTCCAAGTGTAAGAAAATGCTAATTGAGATACCAGATAAAACCGGAGTTTTTCTGCAAAAATTCTGATGATTTCAACCATAAAATCTGATGTACAATTATCATTCCATTTCACTTCAAAAATCTCTACAAAAGACTAATAAACTAAATATAAAATGAGAATGTAATGAAAAGCAAACAGTGTAGACTGGTTGCTGGAATGCAAGCTTATATATCTATCCCTTGATTTTCATTCCTGATTTACAGGGTTATAATGAGAATACACCTTCCACCTTTGTGCATTTAACAGCTCTCTCTTTGGAGAATGTGACATCAGAATAAAGAGAAAAAAATTACAACCAAAGACCAAGTAATGCTGCAGTTATTATGTGAATGGGGTCAATAGAGTAATAAAAATCAATATAAAAGATAATAGAATGAACAAAATTTGGAAAAGTCTTGGATAAATCAATAGGAATAGTAGACTCCGAGCATGTGAGGTTTTAGAGAAGTAAATACCGATGGACTGATTGACAAGCTGGTTAACACTCTTGCGACTGATTTCATTCCTAGGGCTTTTATTTGTACCTGCTAGCAGTTATCAACAATAGAAACAGTTACCAGGGTTCTCAACTTGAAATCCCTCTTTCTGTTTTTAATATAATAGATAGTCCACTCTAAAGTATTCCAGAAGCTTTATAATGAGTTATCTACAGCAACAACATGCAATTGCAAGGACTACAAACATTTTTTTAACTTGATAAAGTCAGGACTAAAATTAATGCTTTATCTAATAGTAAATACTTTTGGTACCCTAAAAATAAGAAATGTAAAGGAGATTAGTTTCCTCCAAGACCTTTGTAACCTAATAGTTTTGATTATTGGCATTGGACCTAAACATATGTCATAGCACCTGGAGATAGTGACTGAATCAATGAGGAAGGAAACTGAAAGGATAGTCTGCTTGTGAGAGATGTATAAGGAGGGACTTTATAAAGGTGTGAGAAACAAGTAAGGAATATTGCAGTACTCCAGGACTAGCAAGAGGAGGATGTCCTACCACCACACGGCCTAATAGGGAAAGGTTAAGGAATATTGCTGGGACCTTAAAAGCATGCCTCCACGGACAGGACCACATGATAGGATCTGTAGCCTTCAGCAAAAGGATGAAGCTACCCTGTGAAGACCCAGCACACAGTGAACTGAGAGTTAAATATCCCAATCTGACTCTTCCCAATTCTCATTTTTAATAGTGCCTCCATTGCTGAAATTCAGAAGGCAAGAAGGCCATGCGTTCTAACTTTCCTGGTTCTATAGAAAGGTAGGAAAAGATGAAGAGGGGTTCTGAAGGACAAAGATCACCCTTTTATAAGTTGCCAAAGCAGCCTAATAAATTGTGCCAACCAATATTAATTAATTTTTTTCATATCATTTTTAAGTTTAAATTTTCATTGCTAACACTGTAGAGCTAGCTACCTCCCCCTTCACAAATATGTTTAATACAATAAAAATGTTTTATTTTCATACAAAAATTACAAGAAATATGGGCAAAATTATAAAGTTAGACATGCTTACATTGCTTCAAGTAATCTAGTTTTACCTTTTTCTCATTTTACCAAAGGTCTAGGACTTTCATGATGATCCCCTCTTCATCATAGTAACCTCTACAGTCATTAAAACATAATATCATCTAGCTAGTGTTTTTCTCTCCCAAACCAGATATTGATAAGTAGTGATGATAATTTAAGGTTATAAATCTTCTAGTGATAACCTGCCATTGCAGATTATCAAAGCCTAATACCTTTGTCTTGCATTTCAGAAATCCCAGTATAAAAAATAACTTTGATATCTTGAAAAGTGAGAAGAAAGAAAAATATCAGACAAATGCTTAGTGAGCAAGAATCCTATTATAGTTATGCTATTTACTAAATATTTGTGGTTCTCCTTGACATATGGCATCATTGCTCTTGCCTGCCCATTGTGGTCACATGGTATGCGTATGCAACTGGCTTTGTTCAACAATATGCACCACTTCTGGTAGGAAACTTTAAAATCCAATATATGATTTTTATTGCTATTTCCTTCCTGCTGTGAGGCCAAGCAATGTTCTAGAGAGTGGCTTCTCGACACACAGGATCCTAAATTGAGTATAACTGGATGGGTACATGTCATCATCAAGCAATGAATTTTGGTTGTTTTCAGACTCAGATTTTTTTTATGGTTACCATAGCATCACAGAGCCCATTACTAACTAATGCAATCCTCCAGGGACTAACTTATGCCACTAAAATCTTATTTCTAAACAATGACACTTTGTTTTCTTCAAAACCCTAATTTTTATCATTTTATTTTAGAGAGATAAAATATACTAAGGAGCATGTACATTTTGTGAATGAGTATATATGGGATATAGAAGGCTCAAGAAATGTTTGGAATATTACATGATTTTTTATATTTCATAAGTTGAAGATACAGAAAAGAATGTGTGAGTAATGTGATTAAGCAAAGCAACAGACATTCTTTCAGTGGAACAAGAACATTTCTAAAAGTGTGCTCTAAAAAAATATTCTATAGATCCTCAGGGGAATTTGGAAATAGTCTCACTCTGGAAGAGCAAATCCCTGAATTATGAGGCTGGAAGGTTACTTATCTCTGATATCCCCATGCTATTGGTCACATGAGAGCTTCTAGAGTATTTTAAGTTAAAGGTGTTTTTTAGAAATACCATAAGAGAAAACAAGAAAAACAAAAAGTAACTTACTTTTAAATATAATAACTAAAGGACATATTCATATAAAAAGATAAAACAGTGAAGTAATGTAATTTTATTTGTATTACGGATAATATACTGTATTGTATAGCGGTATCCAATTAATATTTTTTAGATGTGTAAAACAGATGAACGGATGACTGTTGGCAAGGTAATATCAGTGTGCTATTAAAATAAAGAGAATAAAAATGGCACAATCATTTTTAAAAGTTCAGCTCAGCATATTAGTATTTCCACATTCTATGTTCCCCATGTGTTTTCTTCCCTTTCATTTTTATCCTCAGACTTTTTGTTTCACAAACTAGCATTTGTTAGTGGATTTCATTCAGATGATAATGGCCAGTAATTTTTGAGTGTTCAAACACCACATCAACTTTTTAAAGTAAGTATTATTATCATTGCCATTTTACAGATGAGCAATCTAAAATAACTTGAAGTTATATGCTGGTAATGATGAAGCCAAAATTCAACACAAGTGTAATTATAAAGGTTGGCTCAACTCCTTGGCCTAGTCATTTACTTCTATCTCTAACCCAAGAGTTACTGTTTTACTCAGTTGCCTCATTTATAGTCACACCAGACTTTTCTGAGTATCTCTCTTCATTTTTCTATTTTAGGGGTATGGTAGTATATTTCTTTCAAATGTATAAAGACATTTATAAGGAGGAAGAGGAACAAATAAAAGATTTGGATAAGACACCAAAAGAGAAATTTGGCTTCTATAATGTCAGAAGTTTGCTTCATTCTGACTGCTTAACTTTCCAGAGTACAGACAGATGACTCTTTTAGAAGTTCTGTGAGAAACTGCCAGGTGATATAGACCTTGGTACCAGGATCATATTTTTCTCTTCATCTCAAACTGTCACCATGAAGACCTATAAAGATTCTTTTTTTTTTTCCGATATGCATAATACAAACTGGACATATAAATATATAAAATATATATTTATTAATCTAAAGCTCCTAATTTGAGGAATACCTGTAAAAATATAAGAAATAATTTGGAACAATGATTCATTTTGGGGAAACTACTTCTTCCATTATAAAAGATCATTGGTTTTATTATATATACATGCTGTGAATCATGTATTCATTGTTCATGGGCATTTATTCAAAATAATGTTTGACTCTTTCTAAACTGTATTTTTCTCATCACAAGCTTAGCTTGGGAGCTTCCAGAACTATGGAAATAAAAACCATTTTCTACAATCTATGAGGAGACAGCACTCCCATGAAATTGCTGAAGTGGTGTTAAGTAGTTACTTAAATCATGAGTGAACATGATCTATCATAGAGCTAACTCCAGAAAAAAAAAGTGAAGTAGTGCAACATGAAAATGTATAAAGCAAGGGAGATAAGGGAGAAAACTTGACCTATCACGGTGGTGTAAAAAAGTACACATGATCTTTGTGTATGACAGTCCTCTTTTTAAACACAAAACCTCTTACCCTGCACAGCACCAGTTACACATCTCATCACATAGTAAAATAAAAGAAAGGCTTTTTAAAGAGGACTAAAATATTAGTAAAGCAAAGAGTGAAGCTTAAGATATATTAAATGAGACTAAATTATACACCACAATTTAAATCCTTAATATTGTCACCAGGTTACAAAGAAAATTTTAATGTGAATACTAGTTTCAGGAATATAAAACTAACCTTTCCACCAAAGGAAAAAAGAGCGACATTGTATATGGATTTTACATTAATGGTTTTCTTTTCTCTTGTGTCATCACTACTTCACTCCTCATTGAAAAAGTTGCTGGGAGGCATAAATTTTGAATAATAACAGAACTCAGCCAAAGCATTCTCATTGAAAAGAATTAGCAAACCAGACAGGGTACCACAGAGTGAATGTTAATGAGAATATTTCACAAGGCAAATTGCAAAGGAGACTATAATTATCAATTTTCTCTCAATGCTGTTTAAGTTTATAGCATGTAAGTAAAAAACTATTGGGAAAATTTTAAACCTTCTAAGAGATGAACAACAAATTGCTCTTTAGCCTTAGTTCACATAATGTACCAGATGTCATATATCTCAAGCAAAAACAATTCATTGCAAATAAGACTTAGTTTTTAAAAATTATTTTACCTGTTTATAATGAAAAATGATTATTTCTAAAGTATATTATAAATTTCTGAAGACTCAAAGTTTTACCACATTTTATATCTCTCTGTGAGACACATGTTCAGAACTTAGAAACAACTAGCTGATGAACTAGATTTCCTATTGCTTTAATTTCACTCTTTTATTTGTTCCATAACAATTTTCAGCTCTGTTCACCCAAACTCTTGTGTTATTCATCATGAAAAATGCTTTTTAAGTTATATTAATGGATTTTCATTTAATTATTTTAGTTATATTAACCAAATCACTGCATTTATTATATTGACTACATCACTGTTAGTATGAGTCTTTTTATTTCTAGAAATATTACTAAATATTCAAAAGCCCTTAAAACTAAAATCTATCTTAGTCCCACTGATCCTCATAGGAAATGAAATTCCCTCTCCAAAATCTATTTGCCAGTAGGTGGATCCAAACTACTTGCTTCCTGATCTGCTGCTCCTAGACAGTGCCTGGTTGATGACCACTGCCAGGCTAACCTAACTCTTCATAAAAAAAAAAAAAAAAACATTGCATTCTCCTTCATACTATTCCTGAACCTGCTTGCTCTTGAAGGTATCACTTTACTAATATATACTAACCTCATTTTGAACTCTGCCCCCAAATTAGATACTCTAAAAATTGGAAAAGAGCAAAAGCCAAAAGAAACCATGAAGAGTCTAAGGTGGTATATATCTATCCTTAGAGTACTTTGGATACAGGGACAAACGTTAAGAAGACGTAGAGCTTGAATGCGAATTATAATTTTTGCTTTACAGAATTCCAATGAAATAAAAGAAATTTATTTAATAATAATCCAAAAAACAAATCCTGGCACCACTGACTATATATGTTCTAGTGCAACACTCCCATCAATATACTACAAAATTATTTTGCATTAAATTGCAAAAAAGTAAATAATGCTTAAATTATGAGAATAATAAAATAGCTAAACTCTAAAAAGCAAACAAAAGATAACTCATCATGATGTTTTGGTTCTTTCATCTGATTCTCTAGAAATATACATTTGAAAGGCTAGAAAGAATACTCAATGCAAACTATGTACTATGTATTTTGCATATAATTTTTTTCTTGAATCTTCACAATAACCTCATTAGTGAGATATTTATATACTCTGTTTACAGTTAATGAATTTGAGCTCAAGAGAATTAAATTTTGAAGGTCAATATGGATCATGGTAATTTTCACCTCACTGGGTTGGTTGTTGCAAAGACTAAACAAAAAAGTGACTTGAATCAATTAGCAAAGAACACTGATTAAGCCTCTTCTATGTGCTACAAAATTCCATCTATTTTACCTCATTTAATATTTGTAAGTGGGTAAATGGACATTCAGTATAAATATTAGTATGAACCTAGGGTCATATACAGACTTTTGCTCCTTCAAGTTAGAATTAATGTCATGTCCACTGTGGCACGTTTAGCACCAGACAAGTGTTTGCAGTCCATGCAAGATTATCAAAAAATATTGTATTTACAATGAATATATGAGGATTATCTAGAACTATCTAGTGGTCTTAAAGCTTCTCTAGCATTAACATAATACTATTTTATGACCTTTGTAATTTGAAGAGAAGATGATATGTTTGCATAGTGATACTATCAAAGAAAGCATCTTTTGAAGTCACACTGGAGAACTTACAAACATGAAGCAACACATCCAACAGAACCCAGAAGCTGACTTGCAAAAGTTCATTTTTAAAAGGGATATCTCACATTCATATCTTTTCTAAACATAATAAACTAAATATACATTTATTTTCTGGTGTATGAAGGATTTACTTCAATATTACAATAATTGTTTTTTGTAAATTTTCTGATCTACTATTGAGTATGTCTTTTATTTTATCCATTGCTATTATGTCAGCTATTCCCTTTTGACACTGCTATTACATTATTTAAACAGATTCTCTATCTCTATCTAGTTCTCTGTAGTTTGAAAAAAGCAGATAAAATTATGCTTAATATTAATAAATATATTATATGTAAAAACCCACATGAGGTGTGATATTTGTCTCAAATCTCAGGATTCTTTTAAGTCTTAGTCACCTTCTTGGTAGTTAAGGATGAAAAGCAAATGACCTATGGAAAGAGAAAAATTGATGCATTTGCAAAACTATTGGAAAAATATAGTCTTATGCTAATTTAAATGCATTTCCCAGTATTAAAAACTCAGGCTTTTTAGTCTGGATTTTAAGTTGCTTGCTAAAAATTAAGGATGCTAGTAGGTTTATATGCCAGAATAGAGTACATAGAGAAAAAATGGGAAATCTGAAAACTTTGATGCCCAGTAGTTAGAAAAATGTTTTCTCAAAAAGAAAATTCTGGGTCAAATATAGTGCATTTATGACAAGAATTTTTTCTTCTCTCTTTGGAAATTAATTTATTTAGTGTCTGGGTATTTTAAAAGGGGTTTTAAGATGGGCAGTATTGCACAGTAACAGATATTTTCTCAGCCTAGAGGACAAGTGAAGGAAAGTTAAGAAAAGATAAGTGAACAAGAACTTAATTTCATAATACAAAGAGATGAAACATATCTAGAACCCCAGGTTTCTCTTCCTTTTAACTTCAATTTTATTAAAAATTGATTTAAAAATTAATGAATTAAAAAATATTTTATATAGTAAATACACCTAGATACCATTGCAACTACAATGTGGTCCTAAACACTTGGGCTCAGATTCACTCCTGCTTCTCCTTCCTTGAAATTGCCACCTTCTTTTTCTTCTTTTTTCCCCCTTTAATACCAAGAGAAATCTACAGTTTGCCACTTTTTGATTCACTTTTATAACAACATAAAATGATAGAAGATAGTATTGTAAATTGAAGTTGGTTCTAAAGGAATACAAATCAAAATAATGTTCCAGATGGGCTTTTGAAAACATATTACACAATGTTGAGATAATAAGACACTTCTTAGTCTACCTTAGTAGGAGTCTAAAGTGCTATACAAGCAGTCTTTTCACAACCCCAGTCATTGATCCCTCACTGTCAGTAATTTGGGCAATTTCTGAAGAATGTTTGTGCCAACTTTGTATGGCATCTCACATTTTTTATTTATTCCGTCAAAGATAGTAACACATTTTCTGTCAAATAAGGTACTCATGACTTAGACTGGACACATATCCTTTTCTCTGAGTAAAAATGACTAAAAACTTTTAGATACTAAAAAGGATTTTTAAATAATATGAAGCAATTGCTCTAATGAGTATTAAATGTTTAGCATTGGTATCTTGAAAGATAAGAGTCAGTTCACACCAGTTGATGTATCAGTTGGTCTGACATCAGTATAGCTTGTAAATCAATATCATTAATGTTTCATTTGGAGTAGAGTGGGGAGAGGACATGAGGATAGTTTATGAGAATTTAACATAGGCAAAGATTAGGAAAGACATCAAAATCCAACAATAGGTGGTTAAAGTAGCAGTTCCTGATTGTATTTGTCCAAGATTCTCAGGCAAGAAAAAGTAAATGGTATGAGATCTGTGACATTACAATGACTCTACTTATTCATTTTATTTAATTTTCTCTACTATCCTGTGAGTTAGATGGCAACAGCTTATTTTACAAATGAGGAAACTAAGGGTCAAAGAGAATAAGTAACTTGGTCTAAGTATACAAAGTCAATACCAGTGGAGTCAGGATTTGAAGTATGATCTATCTGCTTCCAAAATCTGTATTGACTATTTCCAAAGTTATTCTTAATATTAATATTAATCTTTATATTTATCTTCATTTAACCCTAATCTTAATCAATGGTAATTTTTATCACAGAACCAGATAAACTAAATGAAATTTTCAGAAAACAACATGATCTGCAAAGAAATAACAATTATAGAGGCACCATTATTATTGTCAGAAAACATTTTAGGATCCACAGGGTGATTTGTTAGTTTTCTTTCAGTGTACATAATATGGAATTGCTACAGATAAAATGGTTTATTTAAATAATGTTTTAGAAGTGAATAAAAAAACAGTGTTCTTATTTCTATTTCATGATCAATATAAAAGGTCACATGCTACAGTAATATTTATAATGCTTTAACCAAAAAATTTTATTCAGCAGACTCCCCTCTTATTCATAATTTTGCTTTTCATGGTTTCAGTTAACCACAGTCAACCTGGTCAAAAAATGTCAAATGGAAAAAAATTTAATATTATTACAGAATTAAATCATTTCAGAAATAAAAAACCTCTTAAGTTTTAAATCAAGTGCCATTCTGAGTAGCAAGATAATATTTCACACATTCTGTTCTGTGCTGACAAAAAAGAGTATATCCACACTGTATATGCTCCCCAACCATTAGTCACTCAATAGCTGCCTTGGTTATTAGATCAACTGTTCTGGCATCACAGTGCTTGTGTTGAAGAAATCCTTATTTTACTTAATAACAGCCCCAAAGTGCAATTTGGAAATGATAAAGAGAAGTTGTAAAATGTGTGTATGTACAGAGAAAATATAATATATAGAGAGTTCAGGACTTTACGTGGTTTCAGGCTTCCACTGGTAGTCTTGGAACGTATCCCCTTTGGATAAGAGGGGTTTCGTGTACCCAAATTTTCAATGGCATTTCACTTTTAACAGAGACTAAGCAAAACTGATACATAAACAGAGACAATAGTAGGAAAGAGAATGAACTTGAAAATTTCTATAACATTTCTCTTCAACCTTTATTAGAGGTATCTAAGAATTCATACCAATTGTATATAAATTACTTTTTAAAACATTTTTGGTGTTATTTACTGGAGGTAGGAAAGTTCAGCATAGTTTTTTCTCAGACTCACAGAAAACTAGTGCTGAACATATCTTTAGGCATCCTTTTTCTAATTATTTCTCCCACCACCACTACTCTATAGACAAGGAAGAAGAGGCTCAATAAAATAATGTAGATTCACAGAGTAATTTTTTTTCAAGAGCAGAAATGAGTAGAAATCAAGTTCAGTACCTTTTTCCAAGGTTAACACATATTATACTAACCACATATTATGTTAATAATGGCCACATTTTTCATACAAAAAATTGGAAAATTGCTTAGCTTCAGATTTCTAAGCCTTTAAGGAACAACTTAATGAACAATACCATACATTTGTTTTGACATTAAGTTTTGTGAGATAATATATATCTACAAATCACGAGAACCACGTGAAGTGTTAGATAGAGAGGTCTAAGACTAGAAGATAAAATTTTAGGTTAGGGGACTATATGTTCTGATTTGCTAGAGACAATCTCAGTTTGCATTGTAATCCCATGCACTTATGAATAGTGCCCTTTTCATTATCAAAGGTTTCTTGGTTTAGACAACAAAAGTTATGATCACACAAGTTTTAAAATAAGTTAAATATTACCTCTAGTCTATGTCTTTAGAGCCTATAATTCCTTGTCTTGATATGAAATGATCCTTATTAAAGAAAAATGCTATGATAAAGTAGAGCTTAACCACTACTTTCAATTTAATTTAAAGTAATTTATCAAATTCTTTTTACCTGACACCTACAATATAATTAATTTAATAAGGAAATGAGATGACAGAACAAAAGGACTTTGATTACACACATGCACACGCATGCCCCCTTCACACACACACACACACACACACACACACACACACACACACACACACACACAAACACATTGGAAAAAAAGAATAAACAGTGAAAATGAGGAAAACATTCACCTATCTTTCAATTTTACCTATAGATAGTCTGAATTATAGATATATTAGTACTTTTCATTTCTATGAAAAGGGTTATTAGATCAACTATTTAATTTGTCAACTAAGTTAGACAAATTAAATACAGGAATTTAGCCTTGGAAGTTAGGTGAGAATGGTCTGTAGAAAGGTCATCCGAGCTGCCAAAACTGAAAAATCATGCACTTCTACTTCTATTCACACAAATACATGTGCTTGTGTGATTGAGTATGTGTAGTTCTATGAGAAAAATAACACTTTCTTGATACATATTCAGTAAAGGGGAAGAAGCCAAGATGAGCTTCAAGAAACTTTTATAACTCAATAATAAAAATAAAATTAAATATATAGCGCTTTAATGAAGTTAAGGTAAGTCTTTGCTAGTTGTTTTAATTGAGTGCACTTGAAGAAAAAAAATATCATTGGAACATAAACTTAAGACATCTTGTATTCATTCCTTTAGTTCATAATAAAGATTATTTTGTGTTTATTTGAAGTTATAGGAAATGAGCTTGTTGTCCTTTTAATGTACTTCACATCATGAAGAAAGAATCCATCAGTGAAGAATGTTGCTATGAATTTTCCAGATCAGTATCTTGTTAGGGTTTTCTGCAGAATTCATCATGACAAAACATTGCCCTAACACTTAAGGTTGAGAAGAAGGTATCTTTCTGTCCAGATAAACTTATTTCACTTTATAATCCTAATAGTCTATGCCATGAATTTTTATTCCATAACACAATATTTGATATGTTCACATATTTTTCTTTAATAAATAACCATAGATAATCTATGTGCCACAGACTCTCAGCTTTACAATGGCTAGCATAAATTGTATTTCAATGCTATGATATAATTACTTCTCTTTCTTTGTTCTACCAGAAAAAAAATAACGAGAAGAGCTTTTCCATGTTTAATTTTCTTGAGGGATAAACATGCATTAAATAAGAGAATTCTAAGTTTTATATTATAGTTGCTTAAACAAATAGGCTTCAAATCTTCTCTTTTTAATAACTCTTATTAAAAAAATGCTTTCATTTGCTTTACATGGCTATTGTGTCTAGTAATTTCTGTTTCTGAAGCACATGTTAAATATATATCTTGTTTAATGAAAAGCTAATTTCAAATATTTCTATTTTGAAGCTATTTTGTGGGGAAATTTATAAGTGGCATCTGGAAAATAATCTTGAAGAAAATAAACAAGCCAAAATATATGGATCATAATCTCCATATTTTCTCTCAAATATTTCTACACTTTTGTTAAATAAATAAACTTAAAAGAGAATTCTTGGTTAAGGCCATTGTCAGCTATTTATTTTAAGGTAACAGACATGAATTATACAAAATTAATTATAGTTCCCTACCTTAAGATTTTCAGTAGAGCATTGATTTTACTATAATTATTACTTGAATCATCACAAGTTTTCTTTTATTAAATCTAAGAGAGGCATAAATAAAATTACCCAAGCACCTCTATATCACATGCATATTGATTAACTATGAGAATGGCGCTACACATTGATTAAAAATTTACTAAAATTATTGCTTGTAGATAATTAACTCCAAATTAACTCTGATGCTAAGACACAAAGAGAAAATGGTGTATTTGATTGATCAACAAAAATGACTTCAATTTAGTTGATTCTTAACCTCAGCTCTTTCCCCCTGCACTCATATATTAGAGATGCTAGTAGTAGATGTAGTAGGAACAGTATCGACATGAAGAACTTAAAGATATTTACCTCCCCTATGATGACAGTTTTATAACATCCTTTTCATTCATTGGAATTCTTATATATCAATGATAAAATAATGTCCAAAACAAACTATGATTCCTTAAACATCATAATGTGCACTTTCTCCTTCAAAAGTGAGGTTATAATACTATTTCATATTTGAACAAAGAACTGACTAAAAATTAAAAAAAATTGTATGAAATTTAAGTAAATAATAGTATTGCTTTATATTATTATCATATATTATTTTAATGAGTAAAACTAACTGATCTGGAATTTTTTCTAAAAAGGCTAATTCAACAGAATACTTATTGACATGTAAAACAAATAAAATCATATAGCAAGTTAATCTTTTTCTTTTACATAGTAACACTGTATTGTATTCAGAAAGCATTTAAATAAAAAATTTTAAAATATATTATTAAGATGATTGTGGATTAGAAAGTTCCAAGCCCTATTTCCCCATTGGAGGGGGACAGCGGGGTATATATATATATATATTGATTAAAATAAGTTTATAGGAGCTCTGGAAAGTCAATAATCTATGGAAACCAAGCAAATACCCAACCAAAAGAAGACACATTCAAAATGGTCAGAAATTCTGCAGTGTTTCTACTCATACTTGTGCCATTTCCTTTCCTGTGCAGGGCTGCACAGTCAGAAGAAATGGCCCAATTTGTACTTTCCTTTCTCAGGCCAGAAAAAGCCAAGAAGAACATACTTGCAATGTTCTAACTCAGCAGTCCCCAATTATTTTGGCACCAGGAACCAGTGCTTCTATGAGAATCTAAAGCTTGATGATCTGAGGTGGAGCTGAGGCGGTGATGCTAGTGCTAGGGAGTGGCTGCAAATACAGATGAAACTTTGCTTGCTTGCTGCTTGCTCACCTTCTGCCATGGTACTGGTCCGCAGCCTAGGGGTTGGGGACTTCTATCTGTGCATTGACAAAAAACATGGTTTATTTTTCATCTGACTTAGAACTAGAAGAACAAAATTCAGTTTACAGACTGGAAACTATGTAAAGCAGAGGCAGCTATGTGAAAACTTCAGAGCTACTGCAGATCCATGGAAGCCAGGGTAATATATAACAGACAAAAGAATACTGTGGAACATCCAAGGCACTGAGAAGAAGCTGGAGTAAGACTGGAAAAGTAAGACTTTAAAAGCAGCCATAAGTGACGTCGGTATATTGTTGGACTAGGAAACGTCAGGATCTCATACTCCGCAGAGATATTGAGACAACAACTATAGATTGACTAAGGTAACTTTGTGAGAGCTCTGGAAACAAATCAAAGATTAACAGTGATTATGGGCTAGAGTGGGGGAGATAGTGTAAACAAATACCCAGACAGTACACAAGCCCAGAAAAGGCTTGAGAAATATCTAAGCCTTTATATTGGGATTATTAGTGATGGTTTTCCCTGTCAGGAGCCAGTCTACAAGATTGAGTGAAATGGCTGCCTTTTCATATGCCCAGTTTTCAACAAAAGAATAAAAGGCATTTAAAGAAACAAAAATATGGCCTATTAAAAAATAAAATAAATATCACAAAAATGGTCCCTGAATAAATACATGCATCAGAGTTACTATACAAAACTTTAAAACAACTATCTTAAATATGCTGTAGGAGCTAATGAAAAACATAAACAAAGAACTCAAGAAAATAAAATATATATATATATATATATAAATAAAGAATATATATATATAAATAAATAAATATATATTTAATAAATATATATATAAATAAATATATATATAAATATATATATAAAAAAATATATATAAATAAATAAAATATATATATATAAATAAAATTATATATATATATATATATATATATATATATATATATATATATATATATATATCTGAACAGAAAAAATAAAAAGAAGTGTTAGAAATGATTTAAAAAGAACCAAATACAAATTCTAAAGCTGAAAAATATAATAATTGAATTGAAATATTCACTAGTGGGGTTGAACAGCAGCCTCAAACAAGAAGAGAAAACAATCAGTGAACCAGAAGACCGTTTATCTGAAATTACTGAGGCTGGGGAACAAAAAGAAAAGATAATGAAGAAAAGTGTGCAGAGCTTATTGGACATGTGGGACACCTATAAGTGTGCTTAGACAAATGTATACATTATAGAACTCTGAAAAGTAGAAGTGAGAGAGACAGGGCAATGAGATTATATGAAAGAAATAATGGCTGTAAACTTTTCTAATTTGAGGGAATACTTAGATCTTCAAATCCAAAAGGCTCAGCAAACTCTAAGAAGGTTAACCACACTAAGGAAACACATAAGGAAAACCACACTAAGAAACACTATAATCAAATTGTCAAAAGCCCAAAACAGAGACTCTTGAAAATAGCAAAAGAAAAATAACTCATCACTTACAAGACAGTCCATTAGACTATCAGTGTACTTTTTAGCAGTAACATTGCAGGCCAGAAGGCAGTAAGATAATGTATTAAAAAAAGAGAAAAACCTGTCAATCTAAATTCTACATTTGGCAAAACTATCCTTAGAAATGAGGGAAAAATTAAGATAGTCTTAGACAAGCAAAAATTGTGAGAGTTCATAAAACTTCCCTACAAGAAAGTTTAAAGGGAACATTTTTAACATTGAAATGAATAGATGCTAGACAGTAACTCAAAGTCATACGAAAATATCAAGTCTTCTGGTAAAAGTAAACATACATATAAATATAAAGATACATATAAATATAAATAACAGTATTGCTATAATTTTGGTTTGTAATCTCACTTTTTATTTTCTACAGGATTTAAAAGACATTCATAAAAATAAATATAAATCTATGACCATGATTAAACAGTAATATATAAAAGGGAGAAGGAATCTGTAAAGGAGCAGAGTGTTTGTATGAGATAGAAGTTGGTATATGGAAAAGTTATGGAGATGAATGCTGGTGACCATTGCATAATAATGTGAATGTATTTACTATCATAGAACGGTATACTTAAAAATGGTTAAGTCTATGGCCATGCTACCCGGAACAAGCTTAATTCCATCAGATCTTGGTAGCTAAGTAGGGTCAGGACTGATTAGAACTTGGACGGGAGACCACTAGGAAACCCAGGTGCCATAGGTGTAAAAAAAAAAAAAAGGGATTGTTAACTGACAAGGCCCTTGCAATCTGGGAGGTCAACCAAGGGTTGCCTCACCTAAAAAAGAAACAAAAACAAAAACAAAAACAAAAGCTAAAAAATAAACAAACAAAAATGATTAAAATTGTAAGTTTTATATTTTATTTCAATAAAATGCACTTGGATGTGGCTAATTTACTTTTTTCTAGCTTTATTCAGATATAATTGATGTATAGTTTTTTATAGGTAAAGTGTACATGTTTTACATGCACTGTGAATTGATTACCACAATAAGTTTAGTTAACATCCATCACCACATACAGACACAAAAACAAAACAAAACACATTTTTCTCCTTGTGATGAGAACTGTTAGGATCTACTCTCTTAACAAGTTTCAAATATACTGTATAACAATGTTAACCATAGTCAAAATGTTGCAATTTACATCCCCATTACTTGTTTATCTTATAACTGGAAATTTGTTCCTTTTGACTACCTAAACCCTATTCCTCCATCACCCATACCTCACCTCTGTCAACTACAAATCTGATCTAGCTAACTTCTAATAAAATGGTTTTGTTATTTAAAAAGCATGCCACTTGATAATATAATATCAAATTATTCACACCAAAGTTGTCTCAATAACATATCAGCCAAGCTCTCACACTGTTTGGAGACTAATAGTACTGAAGCAAATGAACCATTACACAGCCAAGCAGAAAAAGATGCCTGGGAAAATAATGGAGCTGTCACACTTGTTGCATGGGTGAGAACCCTAGACACTCTGTCAAAATCATGCTGTCCTCCTAGAACATTTCCATGCCTATTGCCCATGTGCCATCCCTAATTTCAAATGGCTGGAGAAAAACTTAGTTTTCCTAAAACAGAAATGGTGTGTGCATCACTCTTCTGCAATAAACTCTGATCATCACCACTCAACTGTAAATGTACTGTCAGAGTTTGGTTTGTACCCAATAAAACAAGACAAAATTGTTAAATTGTGATGCATTAATTAGCTAATGGGAAAGTAAAAGTTGAATAAAATTTATTGAATTTTAAGTTGAATGAGATTGTCATGCTTGCACATATTTAACAACATATATTTTTATATGATTTTTTATTTTCCTATGTAAAGGGGAAATTTAGGTCCCTTTAGACTGTTCATTAAGTGAAGGTGAACAAAGCTACCATCTTTCTTAATACTTTTTCTAAATTTTCATTTGCTTTTAAATATGAGGGTACCTAGAGGACTCTTGTTCTGTGGAAGTAATACCATCCTTATCAGTACTTAGGGAAATGTTAATTAAAACCCATAATAGAGTATCACAATACACTCACTACAACAACTAAAATAAAAATTCTTGATAATTGCCAAGTGTTGGTAAAGATGTGAAACAACTAGAAGTTATACTCAGCCAGTGGGAATATAAAGTAGTACACCACTTTGGGAATTTAGCAATAGCTACAAAAATTTAATTAAAACAGCCACAAGCAGTAATTGTACATCCCATAAAAATGTGAACATACATGTCCCCCAAAACATGTATAAGAATGCAAGAGGCACAAATGCCATGATGGAATAGTATGCAGTATTGAAATTAAACAACTGTTACACATAGAAATTTCACATAAATAATATTGAGAACGAGAAGCTACACAACAAAACAAATACAAACTCTATTATTCCACTTATATAAAACTAAAAGAAAAAAGAAATAAAATAATGCATAGTATAAGAATTCAGGAAAGTGTTTACCTTATGCAAGATTAGAATGCACAATTTAGAAAGAAGAAAACGCATCTTCTACTATGTTCGTTATGTTTTATTTCCTAATATGAGTGGTTATTACCTGTTTGTGGACTTTGTAATAAGTGATAATTTGAGCTTTCCACTTCTTTGTGCATTCTTCTTAAGTATACTTTAATAAAAGTCTTTAGTTAACTAACGATAATTAGTTAAATAATGATAATTATTTTATATGTCAGAAAACATAGATCCCTTGATTATTCCATTGGTACATTGACTTCTAGTCTTCTTTTCTCATGTATTTATATATGGACAATTACTTAGCATTGACAGTTTTTCTAGGTTAAAACAAATTACTAAAATTGTTTAAGAGAAACATGAAAACTGGAAAAAACCAGCTTCTATAATCTAGAAGCATGAAACATTAAATTAAAAAAAAACAACTATCAGATCCAAAATAATCTTTTGTCTCTGTTTACCACTAGATAGTCCTAACTTTTAACGAATATGAAATTCCCATGCAATGTAAAATATCTCAGATCTTAGCAAATAAATTCTAGAGTGCTAAAAACATTTTCATTCCTTTGCTGAGCAAGATTATTGTGATTCTATGATTAGTGCTTCTCTTTTATTTATTCTTTTTGTCTTTTATTTTTCATGAATAATTACATGTTTGATTTCTGTTTTGCATATCGATTATTTTTTTCTCTCACATTTTCATTGATCACCTTTGTTCTCTGATCACCTTTGTTCTCTTCATTCTAGGCATGCTTCTTCAGTTTGTTTTCCACAAATTCGACTATATCATTTATTGCTTCAAAAGCAGATTTTACTGTTTTCTTTTGTTTTGTTTCTTTTCAATCTTTTGCATTTCAACTTTTTCAATGTTTATGGCTTTTATTTCTAAACAATTGATGCATAGGTAAAGGTGACAAAACTTTTCTAAAATATTTTTCTGATTTCTATGTTAACTCATTGTTCTACATACGTTTTACCTCTGAAACTTTAATTTACCATGTCAAATAATTAATATCCAAGTCATGTTTGGCTTTGATGGTGTTGTTGCTGTTGTTTGTTTACTGATCTGAGAATGTGTTAAAATTCATTAAAGTATAATGTTTTTCAACAGACAAGTAATGAGACTGACCTTTAGCCCTTGGTTATGCTGCTAACTTGGTTTTTAGCATAAAGCATCTAAGCTTCACAGTTGAAGAGTGTATCGTGAAAAATATCATGCCCAAACTTTAATGAGTAACAGACAGGCATTCTGATACAGCACCTATGCTACAATGTTAATAGACCATCTTCTCTCCCCTTTGTGTGGTCCTCTTATCCTGAGTATTATTACACGCACACACATAAACAACTGTCCCTATTCCCATTATCATCATACCTACAATGACTACTGGAACTATCTTTCTCTCCTTGGATGTAATGCATTTTTTTAAGTCCTTCCTTCCTTTCTGCCCTTTTCAGAGGGAGCAGGAGAAATAATCCTCTAATGAATATTAGTATAAAGGCATTGATTGAAGAGGGGTACCAAGACATGACTGCTTAGCTTTCTGAATGATATAAATCTTGGATCTGTGGGTAAGGGGGCAGAAAGTAAGTGAGGAGCAGAGTCTCTCTATATTATTTAAGGCCATAGGTTTGCTCTACTTTAGATTGTAAATTCCAATATAGCAATGTGGATACTTCCCAGAAGCTAATAATAGATTGGCTGAAAGTCTCAGTTTTGAATGATTTCATAAATGTTCCTCTTTCTCTATGTTCTTATAGTCACTTTAAACTTCATCAAGCACTGTTAAGATGATAGAGTTTTAAAACCATAACAATAGCAATTATTTCTAACATCTTATACTATGATTAACAAAAATATTCCATCTGCATCTCTTAGAGAAAAATTGAGTCTCCCTCTAATATTGTCTCACAAACAAAAGTTATTCCTGAACATCTGTGCAATATTACTTTGACATAGATGGGAAAATAGTTATTAATAATATAGCACTTGCAAATATTTGGATACATTTCAGTAGAACTGAGAAAGCCACAAAACCATCCCAAGAAGTAAATTTTCATTGCTAACTCAATGTGCATTTTGCTTTACACCAAAAGTGAGACAATTAAGAAAAAAAATTCACTTTTACCTCAAAATTATATGAAGTCTATAACTGGGAACTGATAAGACCATCTCCTAAATATAACATAACTTTTCAAAAAATAAACAAAATAGAAAAGAGAAAAAACATACTTTGAGAAAGTCTTTCAATAGTCATATGAATAAACTTGTAAGAAATCATTTCTATAAGCTTCTTACTGTTTTTTGACATTTTTTTCATTTCAGTTGTTTAATATAACTTCTTTAAGATGTATCCAATAAGACAGTTAACTTCTCGAGATCTCAATTTTTCCAACTGTAAAAGTATAAATAATGATCCTTACCTTGTCTTTTACAGAGTATGTACATACTAAACAAAATTGCTCAATATTAAATTATTTGTAAACTATAACAGCTCATATATAATTACATTCTAAGTAAAAATCATTTGGGAAAGAAAATGGCATCTCAGCTCAAAAAAGATTTAGATATCCAATAAATGTTTGTTGACTAAGAATTAATATGAGAACAAAATCTCTGTTATTAGACAGAACTTCACTAAAACAAGTGGCTCAAGGAACAGAGTGTGATTTAAAAGCAACTCATATAATCTGTCAATATCATAGTTTCTTCATCTGTAAAATGAGAGCAATAATAGCTTTTACCTTTAAGGGCTGCTATGACTATTCAATAAAATAATGCAGTAAAGTATTTAGCATTTAGTACTTAGCATGTGGAAAATAATAAATATTAGTCATATCTTTAAGCTCTTTTTCTATGCTAAGGAAACTGCTTGATTGTTTATATCTCACTTGATTCTTGGGAAAACATAAAAAGATAATTAATATAATCTCCATTAAAAAGAAAAAAAGCTAAGACTCAAACAATTAAGCAACTTTCACAAGGTTGTATAGCTACTTTAAACCCATATATGTCTATAACAAAATTGGTGACTTTCCCTACAGAATACCACCTCCCTAAAGTCTTCTATGTAATGAAAATAAATATCATAGGTACTCTCCTTTTAGAAGTACTCTCAATTTTGTTTGTAAACAGGATTTTTTGCATTAAAAAATATCAACAGATTTAATAATATATAGAAAAAGATCCCTATGGATCACTTTTTGCACTCACCAGTTTGACTTTTTGGCATCCTCATACTGATGGTGGCCACTTTCAGTGTTCTGCTCTGAGCCTTTCTTCAAGTCTGCCAAAAAAAAATTAAAAATAAAAATGACATGCTTCTAGAAGGATCTCCCTACATCAATGACCACAAAGATAATAATTCAAATTTATATAGCACCTGTTTTAGAAAGCTTTTTAAAGAAAAGTAATAGGGATTAACCTACTTTACATATTTGAGGTCTTGCATCTTGAATGCAAGTGTATCCTCATGCTTCTCCTGAAATTCTCGGAACATGACAAACTCTCACTGAAACATCCATTAGCTTAATTTATTTATTAAATAAATAAATGAATAAAACTCATGTTAAATATATTCATATATTTGAAGATCTTTACTCTTCAACTCCACAAGGCAAACTAGTATTTTGTTACAATGTAGTTGTTTGTAGAAAAGGAGAAAACAGTTCGAAAGAGAAAATATTTTAGTAGTGTCAATAAAGCCACCATTTCAAAAGTTAAAAATTTGACAGTGTCAACATGCAAGTCATAGATTATTCCTTGTGGTTTTAGTCTTTAATAATTAAATAAATCTGAAAATTTGTTTTCAAAAACAGTTATGGTTCATTTATGCAAAAAAACAATTAAGTACAATCAAAGGCTTGAATCTACTGTTAGAGTAATTGTAATGTTGAAAGAGAGAACTGAATTCTAATTCTTTTTAGAATTAGAATATAAAAGTTCCATTTTCACGATGACTTTTCCTTCTTATGTTACTTCCCAACTCCACCTCAATTCTTTCTGCAATCTACAAAAAGAGAGAAGGAGAAAGACAGAAAGAAAGGTACATTGACCAAAAAAAAAAACCCCAAAAACAAAAAACAAAAACCAAAACAAACAAACAAAACAAAACAAAACAAAAAACAATAAAAGCTATTCTAGGATAGTCTTCATTAAATTAGAATAAGTGTAATTAGGTGAAATGTTTTTCCCCTTTTTTATTGAAATATATATCACAATAACATTGTGCAAACTTAAGGGATACGACATGTCTATTTGACACTGATGCATTTTTAAAATAATTATAATGCCAATGACTTTCTTATAATGTAAAACCTCTTTTGCATACCAGATATTCTACTTGACTACTTGCCATTACTCTTTGCATGACCAGTAATAATAGTGATTAGTATTTTGTTGCATACAATGTTCCAGAAATGGTTCTTATCATTTTATAGGAATTAC
Source organism: Macroglossus sobrinus (assembly GCA_004027375.1). Lineage (NCBI taxonomy): Eukaryota > Metazoa > Chordata > Mammalia > Chiroptera > Pteropodidae > Macroglossus > Macroglossus sobrinus. The sequence continues at coordinate 199,984 of PVKZ01001027.1, read as the reverse complement.
TTAATTTAATATTTATAGCAACTCTGTTATTATTTTTTAAGATGAAAAAAATGAGGCACAGTTTAAGTAAATTATACAAGATTCACTTCTAGTAACCAATAGAGTAGGATTTGAAACTTTCCCAGAGACCAATCTCTTGATCTTCAATTTATCTACTACCTTTCAAGCTTAATCCAAACTGGAACTCTCGTTTTTCCTCGTGTTCCTTTTTAAGTCTTCCCCCACTTCATAGGAATTGACACATCTATTTTGTACTCAAGCCAGAAATGTGGAGGATCTTCCTCAACCTTCTTTTCCATGATAATTATGTACTCTAATAGCTGGAATCCATACAGATCTCTCCTTTAACCAGTTGAAGCCACCATCATCTATCATCTAGAATATAGCAACAGTCTTCTATCTATTCTCACTGATCTCACTCCTGACCTCTTCTACAATTCATTGCTTACGTTCTAGCCAGTGTAGACTTTTTATAGCATAAATCATTTTACTACCCTGCTAAACATTCTTTAATAGCTTTCTATTGTAGTTGAAATTATTTAATTATTTTATCATAGTCTACAAACTATAATATAAACTTGCTACCATCTATCTCTTAAATATTATTTTATAATTTTTTTTTTGCATTTTATTGGGCTGTCACATACTCTTCCCCTAATAAACCATGGTTGTCAACACCTACGGACTTTGTTTTTCAGAATTCAAAACCTGGAATAATCTTCACTTGTATCCTTTTCATGCCTTAAGTATTACTTTAAGAAACAATTTCTTAAAGAGATTTTTCCTGACACACCAAAGTATCTCCCAAAATATTTTAAACTTGTTTAATTGTCTATCATCCCTATTACTCACTTTAATATGGGATCCATGTAGATAGGACTATAGCTACTAATTAGCATTTAGAGTTTTTTCTCTTTGAATATATGAATGAATAGATGCTAAAATATATTCTGACTAATTATTCTCCTTTGTTTCTATTCATTCCCAAAAGGAAGACAATAGAACCTTAAATTTAAAGAATCAGTAAATAGAAAAAATCATTCTTTATACCTGCTTTTTGAGATAGTAAAACAATTTCCGCTAGAAAAAATTAAATAAACTTCTCTATTTATGTTTTTTTCTTAATAGAGAAGTACAGTAAATACCATAATTGTATGGATTAGTTTACATTATTTTTTGAAAGTGTCCCATGTGAAATCTCAGCATGGCATTCAGTGAGCAACAGATGATATACACGTACTATTTATTTTGAATTGGAGCATGAATTTTTATGAGTATGCATAGGCTGGGGTCAAATATTGAGAGATCTTTAAATCACTTGTGTCCTATACGTAGCTATGACCAATGCCAGGCCGAAAGGAAAACGATACTAAAGTACATTGTACAATTGAGGTACCAGTATTCTATTACAGAGCATATACTTTGGTTTTAGTCATACAAAATGACAATATACAAAGACTATTTGTTTTATTAGCAGCATGTTTTGATCCAACCTGAATCAATCCGCTAATATATGTGAAACCCTGCTAAGGTTTGTTTCTAGTTTTTTCTTTCTTTCCTTTGGTTTGGTTTTGTTTAAAACATCACTTCTCAAATTAATTTTTTTATTTATTATTTTCATTGACTTTTAATTTTATAATAAATGTTTTTACATTGTGGTAAAATATACATAACATAAAATTTAACATTTTAACCAATTTTAAGCATACAGTTTAGTGACAATAAATACATTCACATTATTGTACAACCATTACCAACTCAATCTCCAGAAATTTCTCATCATTTTTCCAAACTGAAATTCTGTACCCATTAATATTATCTCCCTATTCCCCCACTTGGCAGTAACCACTATTCTATTTTCTGTCTTGTGATTTGATTGTTCTAGGTACCTCACATAAGTGGAATCATACAATATTTGTATTTTTGAGTCTGGCTATTTTACTTAGCATAATGTCTCAAGGTTCATTCAAATTTAAAGTGTTTATGAGTTACATGGTGTTTATATGCACATTAATCAAACTGTAGATTTTTGACTCAGTGAGTCTAAGGTCAGGCTCAAGAATGTATTTATCACAAGCCTAGGTTATGCTGATAGTGCTGATCCATTGATCACACTCTGGGTAACAAGAATTCAGATGATAGATGACAGTTCCTGATGATTTAAAAATGGTACTTGAATAATTCTTGGGATGTGTGTATATATCTTTTCTATTTGCAAATATTATGATAACTATAACTAACAAAGATTTTTTTAAACTTACATATTGTGAGATCAACAATACTAAATGAGCAGTTAGCAAACTTACACACTTATGATCTTAGTTATTTTGTAATTTATCAATAATTCTAAATAAATAATCTCTTTGCTTCAAAAGTAAGTGTGTATCTTGATGTCAGCTAGTGCAGGCTCCTCTGAATTTAATAACACATAGCAAAATAAATGAAATATTGGCTTTCTGTCACTCTGGTTAATAAGATTTTAGGTAACTTTTGCTTTTTTCTGCACTTTTTTCTGTATTTCCAATACCTTCTACCTTACAAATTTTAGCTACCACATATTAAGTCTTTCAATACACCATGCTAAGTATGTGAGTTTATATAACTTCATATATGTGTGATGTCTTATTTAATTCATAAATTTATAAAATTAATGTTAAAAATTATAAATAGTTATAATTTGAGGGCACTTACTAAAGGCCACTTACTGCATTAATGTTCATTAGTGTTCATTTTCTTCATTACTTCTGAGAGCCAACCTATCATTTTCTTTGCCTTCATTTTCACATGCTATCTTTAATAACTTCATTGTAAAGAAATATTTAATTGACTCCACAATATAAAGCATCTTAACTCTGATTATGTTTACAAATCAATTACTCATAATTATCCTTTTCAGAAGCAGATAAGAAAACATTGGGAAATTCTTGGTGCAAGACCCAAATGTGGGGGTGAAAAGAAGAATGGTTAAGATAAACTTCAGGTATGAGCAAAAAGAAAAATAAAAAAACATTATATATATATATATATATATATATATATATATATATATATATACAGTGGGGAGGAGATGGTTCAGTTTTGAGAGGTAAAGTATTGCTGGAAGGAAGAACCCACAAATTTTAGTACCCTTAAATGTCTTACTGTGACACCTGACCACCTCCTAACTGATTTCTTTTTACTTCAATCTATTCCTAAAATGCTTCTGTTCTTTTTAACCAATTTTCTTACTTTAATTTTTCAGTATCCAAACACTTATTTCAGGCCTTGATTTCTTCCATTATCTACAATTTGAGAGTAGGTGAACTCTTTGAAGAAACAAAGGATGTTGCTACCTGTCTATAGGTATCCATGACTCTCACCTTGTCCCTACCACTGCAACAGATTCTTAACTGAGTCATCTGCCTCAACAGTCTTGCCTTCTGTTTTTCATACACGAAGTCCTTCACTAATTTCACTAGATTAAAATCTCTAAATTAAAGGTAGATGTCTTTTAATTATTTCCCAAAACATTCTTTCACCTAAGGCTCTTCATTTCCTATAGAATATGGGGGGAGAGAAAGGAAAATGGAGCTCCATTTCTAACTCCTTAGACTGAGCTCAAAGGCTTCAGCTGTCTTTTCAGAACTCGTTTCCTATATGCAAATGCAGAATGCAGGAGTACATTACAAAATGCATAGGTCTTTACTGCTGTGAGTAATTTTATTTTTAGAATAAATCTGTGAATTATTAGTATCTACATTTTGTAATAAGATAATTAATTAAAACAGAAATGTTACAACTACCTTAAGCCTTTAGTTAAGCTAATAAATACTAGAAACCATACTCTCCCTCTCAAAGTATTATTCTCTGTGTCTTTATTTCCATACATTTATTATCTTCCAAGGCTCAGGTTAAATGAGAAATCCCTTTGTTACCTTAGGTTGAAAATTCCCTCTCTCTTCTCTGCATAAGTTATTGTATTTTTTTTACAGTATTTTTTATTTACCATCACTTTTTAAGTTACTTGTATTTCTACTATTTCTCTTGTTCATTTAGAAGCTCTTACTGGATCAAAGCCATAGTTTGGGTCATCTTCACAGTCATTTTGTCTAGCTCAATGCCTTGTGTATGATAAATGTGAAATAAAGAAGGAAAGGAGTTTCCTCCTTTTTATTTTTTCTTGATAAGATAGAGTAGTGTTAGACTGAGAGTACAGGTTCATCAGACGTTATGAAGATGTGTTAGATATAGTTTAAGAAATATTTTTGCCTAGCCCATGCTGCTGTAGTCCAAGTCATCTGGTGGTAGCTATCTAAATTACAGATATATTATGTAAGAAGAATTAGCCAGCTTCCAATATTAGCTTTTCATTTCAAAACCAAAGAGCTGCAAAGCAATAAATGTTCATTTTCACTACACAAGTTTAGGATAGATAAATTTATTTAATAAAAACAACTTTTCTTAGCATTAAGATTGTTTCTCCTTAAACCTATTATCATAATTTGTCTAGATCTTTATTACCACAGAGAATCTTGTTGCTATTCCTTCTTCAAAGCCATGGACTATCTGGATAAACTGCTTTTTTTTGTGTACTGAAGGTATTTTGGAAATAGTTCTTAGATCAAACTAAATGAGTTTCAGTATAAATAAAGAAGCTGGAACATTGCAGATGACACTCAGCAAGATATTGGTGTGACAGTAGAATGATGCAGTATGACCCTCTGCAGCTGATATTCTGTCTTGACAGGGTCTAATAAAATGAGTTACATCATGGCACTTGTGTGTTAATGAAATCTGTATTAAATGTAAAAATGAGTTTAACTACTGCTTTAGCAAAATTTTTTAAAAAGATAATAGAATGGTAGTTTGAGTCACACTGAGACCTAAAATAACTGTTAAATATGTACTTTCTATTCTAATCAAGGTGAAAAGTGAAAGAATATTCATATAATGTATGTTGCCTCGCTATGAGCATTATATCCAATACACTGAAATGTGCTTTATTTATTTTAAAACCTCTGACACATTCTACAATTTAATTCATTTTCTAACAGTTTCAAAGTTATAGTGCATCAAATTAAACTTGTTTCATAACAGAATATCTACTGTTAACCTAAAAATATCGTGGAACAAGCTATATTTTAAATACATTCCACTTTTCTCATGTAGATCAATGCAGACAGCCTCCAAAGAACTATATTGTTTTATTGCTGTAGGAAAAGCTTCAGATTCTGGTGAGTTAGATAGGAAGAGAACCTCCTCAGGAAAATTGGTTCATCTCTACCCTCAGGAGTCAACAGTGGCTTCTAATAGATGATCTTTCCTAAAATGCTCTTCACATGGGTGAGGTGAGTGAGAATTACTAAGTGAGGGTTGGTCGTCATCCATCTGGTATAGGTGAGTGACAGATAATCAAGTAATCTTTAAGTCATAAATGATTCAGGCCATCCAGGCTATCTCTCACTCCTTTTGAGGATACTAGTTTTGCTGACAAGGGGCCAATGATGCAGCTCCATTGGCATCAACAAGAGAGCTTATATAACAACTCCTACTTTTGGATAAGTATGTTTATATATAGTGGAAGTCAGCCTTCTTGTACTTGTCACACAGTGGTCCAAGTATGCCCTCAGGAACTACTCAGAAAATATAGAATCCCAGTTTTACGTGGCAGCTTTTTGAATCATGGAAGAAAGTTATCATTGCCCTGCAGAAATGTGGAGCATCTTTCAGATTCAACATCACCATTCTTTTGAACATAAAATGACAGATATATTCCTCACAGGATATGTTTTCAGACACTTCACTCTTCTGGTCCCCTTCTTTTGGATGTACTTTAATTTATCAACATTTTCTTTAAAAATATCTTGAATATCCTATGATATTTCTGAAGTTTCTAGCAAAAATGGAACACTCTGATAAATATAAATTTCTCTGGTTTGTGAAGAATGATGAGGCCTAAATATTAATAAAATTTCCACTTCTCACAATTGGATGGAGAAAGAACTAATTGTTAGAATAGTAATAAATTCTAAGTTCAGTGGTGTTATAGAGTGGTATCTGAGTGAGCATTGTCTAGAGTGGTGTTTGTCTGAAACCAACACACAACACATTAATCAGTTGTCTGCATTGTCTGCTAAATCTCCAAAATACTGGACTCTCTGTGAGAGATGAAAAGAACATCTGTCAGAAGAAGGATCTGGGTCATGACTCTCCCCTTAGCCAGCTGAGTAACTTTGGACAGGTCACTACCATCTGTGATTTTCAGTTTTTTCATTATTGTGGTGGTGATTTTATATGTCAACTTGACTAGCTCACAGACTCTAAGAGCCCACATAAACTATAATTTACCCAAGCAAGAGATTTCAATGCTTGAAAACTTCTTGAGTTCTAGGAGCCATTCATTTTATTATAATTTAGCTCATTATTTATATACTTTTATCTTCAATAAAATCTGATAAAATGTTATGCCAGTTCACACAGGCTTTGTATTTATTTATTCATTTGTTGGTTTACTCAGCGGCTTACTTTGAGCATACTATGAGCATAGCATACTGCTTGGCAATGTGAATGATATAAAGCAATATAATTTCAGCTCTTTCTCTTGAAAAACTTTGTCTTGTTAGGTACAGAAGATATTACATTCAAAACAGTAAATTATGACTGTCAATGACAATAGTAATGGAATTCCAAGAAGGAAAAAATTATATAAAACAATAAGATGAGAAATATTTCATGAAAGAGATGCAAAGAGATAGGACAGTTGATGAGGTAGGATATTAATAGCTGGGAGAAGAGAGTACTTATAAAGTTGTCAGAGTGACCAAGCTTTTAATAAAGAGCTCTCTATTTAGAAATGATGTGGTGACTGCATACAACAACCCTGAAACATGTAATCACTGGATAAGCATCAAAACATAAACAGGATTTCAGCAGCACCTTGTATACCCAGCATTATTCCACCCTGTGTCATTAACATGATACAATAATCAATCATGAGGCCTGTGCAACATTGTCAGCATAAATATCAGGAGATTTGAGATCAGGAGGGGACTTGATATCTACTTTTGGGGTTGACAATATATATTCAGGATATATATATATATATATATATATATATATATGTATATATATATATATATATATATTTGTTGTCATCTGGATCTGGCTTTGGGTAGGGTAATTCTAAAAGTTCTGCTACTGCAAAATGATTGTTCTCAGCACTCTCGCCAACTAGTATGGTAGAGGTTTCATGACTTTAGTTATGGGGCTAAGTAATATAACTCATTTTTTAAATATTTTTACTGTTTAATTATAGTCAACATAAAATATTATATTAATGTCAGGTGTGCAACATACTGATTAGATATTTCTATAACTTATAAAGTGATTATCACAATAAATCCTGTAATCATCTGACACCATACATATTTATTACAATACTACTGACTATATTCTCCGTACTATACTCTATATCCCCATGAATTTTTGTAACTACCAATTTTCACCTTTTATTCCCCTCCCTTCTTAATCCATACTTCTCATTCCCAATCTGGCAAACATTAAAATTCTTTCTATACCTATGAGCTAGTTTCTGTTGTTCCTTTGTCTGTTTATCCTGTTCTCTAATCCACATATAAGTGAAATGATATGACATTTGTCTTTCTCTGTCTGACTTACTCCACTCAACACAATACCTTATATGTCCAACCATGTTGTTGCAGGTGGCAACATTTTATTTTTTATGGCTGAGTAATATTCCATTGTATACATGTACCAACTCTTTATCCATTTATCCACTGATGGACACCAGGTTGCCTCCATATTTTGGCTATTGTAAATTATACTATAATGAATGTCTGAATTCATATGTTCCTTCAAATTAGTGTTTTGAGTTTGTTTAGAGAAATAGCCAGAAGTGGGATAACAGTACCTTGTCTCTTGTTATAGCATTTGTTTTAAAATTTCTTTAGTCTGGTATTAACATTACTAACCAAGCTTTTATTTTAATTTTAATTTTTATAAAATATTCTTTTTCATTCCCTTACTTACAGTCTGGGTGTGTCTTTCAATCTGAAGTGAGTCTCTTGTAGACACCATATGTAAGGGTCTTGTTTTCTTATGCATTTAGCCACTCTATGTCTTTTGATTGGAACATTTAATTCATTTACATTTAAACTACTTGTTCATAGGTATGTAGTTATTGCCATTTCATCATTCATTTTTAAATTTATTTCTCTTCTTCTTGAAAAAGTACATTTAACATTTTTTGTAATACTGGTTTGGTATTGATGAGTTCCTTTAGCTTTTTGTTGTCTGGGAAGCTATCCATCCTTCAGTTCTAAAGATAGCTTTGCTGGGTAGAGTAATCTTTGTTGTTGGTCTTTACTTTTTATCACTTTGAATATTTTGTACCAATCCCTTCTTGCCTGCAAAGTTTCAGCTGACAGTCTTATGGGAGCTCCCTTGTAGCTAATTAATTGCATATCTCTTGCTGCGTTGAAGATTCTCTCTTCATTTTTACCCTTGGCATTTTAATTATAATGTGTCTTGGTGTGAGCCTCTGGGTTCATCTTGTTTGAGACTCTTTGAATTTCTTGGACTTGTAGGTTTGTTTTCTTCACCAGGTTAGAGAAGTTTCTTTTACTTCTTGATATGGTTTTTCAATTACTTGCTCTTTCTCTTCTTCTTCTGCTACCCCTATGATGTGAATGTTGGTATGCTTGATGTTGTCCCAGAGCCCCCTTAAGGTATTCTAATATTTTAAAATTATTTTTTTCTTTTTGCTATTCTGATTAGAAGGGTTTTTTGCTACTTTATTTTCAAATTACTAATTTGATCCTCTTATTTTTGTAATCTACTGTTGATTTCCTCTAATATATTCTTCATTTCAGTGATTGCATTCTTCACTTCGACTGGTTCTTTTTAATGTTTTCTATCTCCATTTTTATGTTTCCTATCTCTATATTAAAGTTTTCAAATATCCCTTATAACCAGTGTTTTAAACTCTGCATCTGGTAAACTGCTTATCTCCATTTTTTAATTCTTTTTCTGAAGCTTTGTTCTGTTCTGTCATTTAGGACATGTTTCTTTGTATCCCCATTTTGGCTGCCTCTTTGTGTTCATTTCTATGTATTAGGTAGAACTGTTATAGCTCCTAGTCTTAGTAGAGTAGTCTTATGTAATTGGTGTCCTATAAGATCCAGTGACACAGTTTTCCTGTTCATCTGAGCTGGGTACTCCAGTTGTGTGTCCTTTGTGTGGGTTGAGTGCGCTCTCTTTTTGTAGTTGAAACTTGGTTTCTCTTTCCTGTCATTGGAAGGGATTGACCCTGAGGCTGATCGGTTGTGAGGACTGGCTGATGAGAAACTGACCATACAGAGCAGGATTCACTGAAGCAGGGCTCTAGTGCCTACCTACTATGTTCTTTGGGTGTGTTATTTGTAGAAGTGGCCAGGTAGTGCTCCAGCTCAGTCCCAAGTAGCCACCAGGCTTACTGGCCCCAGGGTCTCCTGGGAAGAGTCCCACCACAGGTCAAGTTCAGCTGCCATACCCAGGGCTACCTGTTATGAGCCACAAAGCAATCTTCAGATGTCTTCCACCCATTCTGGGTTTGCAGGTACCTGGGAGGGGTTAAACTGAACTGAGGCTGGCTGCTGCTAGTGTTGGGCTTGGGGCTCCTCGTCAAGAAGTATGGGGCAAACTGAGGTCAGATGCTACTTGTTTGGGGTTTGTAAACCTTTGAGAAATTTTAAGAAAGTCTACAGCATGCACCAAGACTGGCCAGTTGTATGAAAAGGCTGCTGGGAGTAGCCAGGGTAGGTCCATATTTGGGTGGGATGGATCTCAAGGAATCTAGGGCAAATAATGTTAGCCAGGTTGGTAGAAACTCAGATATGGCAGTGGTCTGCATCTGTACACTGGGAGCGGATAGAGCTCAACAAAGAAACAGTGGATTCTGCCAACATTTCTGTCTGGAGAAAGCTGCCCCTACAGTCTTCTCCCTGAAGCCACACAATTTAGTTCTTCCCCATATGTCTCTGCCACATTTTGAGCTGCTACCCCAGCGGTGGAGCTCAGAGTGAGTGAAACCATCAATGAGTGTGTATGTGTATGAGCCCTTTAGGAGGAGTGCTTGAGACTACTCAGCCTTTTGTCTCAGTCAGTCACAATCTCCTCTTGTTTTCACAGCCAGAAGTTGTGAGGCCTTCTCTTCCTAATACTAGTGCGCTAGACTCAGAATCCCAGTGTAGGACCAGGACCCCCAACTCCTCCAGAGAGACCTCCACAGCTGAGATATCCCTCCTGATTCTCAACCACCACACATTGGTGTGGGGCCAGCTCATTTTTTGTCTCCGCTCTTCCTACCAGTCTTGTTGTGGCTTCTTCTGTATATCCTTAGTTACAGAACTTCTGTAGAGAAGTTATAGAACTTCTATTCAGGTGATTCTCATTCTATAGGTTAGTTGTAATTCTTACATGGATGTGAGAGGATGCCAGCATAATCTTAACCTACTTTGCCATGTTGACCAGAATTTGAACACAACTCTTAATGACTAAATTTGGTGACAGGAGCAAAAGCAGGAGCTTTCAGAATCAATTTCAGTTCATCTGGAAAGACCCAATTAATATGAAAGAAGAGAGCCGATACCTGATTAGGAATCCAGCAGAATTGAACTATTGAGCCTTGTTGCTAACCTCTTCCAACAATCTGCTTGACTATAGCACTAGTTGTTGTTCAACCAAATCATTTTCTTAAAGAAATCAGGCACAGTGATGACAAGTAAAAGATTCTATGCACCAATTTCTAACATTCAAGCAGAGAAAATGAGAATGAGAGTGTCTGGCAATTTGTGTGTCACAAAAGGCTGGTGCAAAGTAATAGGCACTCCGTAAATATTTACCGAATAATAAAGTTTGAGAAAAATTAGAATTATTTTGTGTCATTTGATGAAAAGCTACATTCATTACAATAAAAAAATTATCCTTGGAAATTTCCTTAACCATTTTTCTCCCCAAAAGAAAAAACGTATACATACATAGGCATGTATGTATATGTCTGCTCATGTGTACATATGTGTGTTTGTGCGTGTATATTGTTTCCTGTTGCTTAGATTTCTGTTTTTAAAGAGTATCCCCTTATACACAAGAAATATTTTCTCCTTTTATATTGAATATTGTACTGGTGATATTAAGCCTCCAACCAAATACTACTTTAATGTCAAAAAAAAAATCTTGAGCTGACTCTTCCTTAAATTATGAAACAAAACCCCAAGTTTCAAGGAACAAAACACTAAATGGATTTTTTAAAGAATAAAAATAAAATTATGATCTTTGAGCAAGAGACAGAGCTTATAGTCATTCCCTGAGGAGTTGGAACTTAGAGCTAGATTTTATTTTGTAAGGTGCTAGTATTATCTGTATTAAGAGTACTGACTTAGTTGAGACACGTAGAGAAACCATTAACATGCTCAGTGCCAACCAGAAAAGATAAAGGCAGTTCCAGAGAAAGGTAGTATCAAATCAGTGTAATAAGAAAATATAGAGTAAAAATGTCAACAGTATATACAATAAACTATAGAAAGGAAAGTGGAGTTCTGCTTTAGATGGAAGAAATCCCAGACTAAATTTAAGTTAGTCACTAAACCAACAGATAATATTGTAGAACCAGACACTGTTCCCTACACTAGTAGCAGGGAAATAGCTTTGTTTCATTCTCTGTGGCTTTCTGCAGGCTGTCTTCTAAGAGTTTATTGAAGACCAGAAACTTTTGAAAAATATTCTGTTTGTATGCATCTTACACAACTGTGATGCATTTAGAGATTGCATTATAGAATAAGTTGATGTATTCAATTTCTAATCATTAAGTATTTCTGGATTGCAGGAAACATGGTTAATATTATTTAAACAAGCCTGATGTTATTATTTTAGAAATCATTAAATAAAGCTTGGGTCATATACATAATAATTATTACACAGAAATTTTTAAGAAAATTTGTCTAAAAATATTTGAAAGCCAAATTTATGAGAGCTAATTTAATATAATTAATCTTCTCATGAAACACTTCTGCTCCCTGTCAACTCACATAAAATTTGTGGGAAATAGAAAATTTTCCAGTGGAAAAATGAGTAAAGGGTACACAATATCCATAATATATTCACAAAAAGACAAAAAAAAACACAGCTGTATAAATCTTAATTTTTTTCTGTACTGTGACACCTCATGTCTGGGAATGCAGTTAGCTATATTTAGATTTGATCTTAATTTATTGATGATATGACATACAGTTAAATACTACTGCTGTAGTCATTAACCCAAACTCATTAATTAGGGAGGGAAATTATGAGATTTTTTTCTCCTTAATTTACCAAGATGTTCTCAGTCAATATAGGTTAGTTATTTGATGAGGCTTCACAGCTATTAATATGACACAAAGAGCATAGATCAAAAAACAAACAAAACAGAGAAAAATCAACTATTAATCTTATTTAAAAGGCTCCAAAGTATATTAAAACACATGGTCTAATTTTATACTCTTAAGGTATGGCCCAATGGACATCTTTTTTCCATTCACACACATTTTTTCTTACCAAGCCAAATGGTATCATTTCACTAGGATAAAACTTTGTTCTATCTTTCTCTAGGGTGTGGTTTGGAGTAGTGAATAGCTACATGAGACATAAGGATAAGAATTAGGGATACTGAAATATACCAGTTAATATCAGTATGAACTCTTAAGGTTTTTGAGCTTTTAAAAATTTGACAAATATTCAGAAGTGCCTCTAGAAATTTGAAAAGATATCAAGGAGAGAGTTTGATATCCAATATTTACATGGAAAGGCTTTGGTAAAAAAAAAAAAAAAAAGAAAGAAAGAAAAAAGAAATAAAAATAAACCCAAACAAACAAACAAAAACAAAAACAAAAGCAAAAAAAAAAAAACCTTTTCCTTTCTAAACCTTAGTACTCAAATTAAATGTGAAGACAAGAAATACCTCAGTTAAATCTAATATCACTAGCCAATATTCATGTACGAAAACTATAATTAAATTGAAGAATATTTTAAAACCTTAGTTTAAGGAATGAACTACTTACAATAATTTAGAACTATTTTGAGCACATATTTTACTCTTCATTCTGCTTTAAGTCACCCTTTTATGGAACTTTTTGCAAAGAATATTGGGCTAGATGGGCTAGTAGTGTGATCCATGATGGCAGCTCTTATTTCTATATTATCCTAATCATACAATTTGGTTTCTAAGAAAGTTGTTTTTCAAGTACTTTAAGTCAATGAATATAAACTTACTAATACTCTAGCAAAGAGAAACTACCCTGAAGAATTAAAATTACTTATTTACTAATTAAATCATATTGTAAACAGATTCAACTCCTTAGCAGGATTATCCAAAGTAATGTATTCTAAAATAGTTAAGGCAGCACAATATAGTTTATTGGTAAAAACACTAGTAGTGAAAAACTGAGTTAAAACCTCAGCACCACCTTTAATTGGTTATATATGGAACAGGTTATTTTGTTTTAAGCCAACATCTCCCTCTTGCAAAATAAGAAAAGAAAGAGTATCTACTTCATATAGTTGTGAAAATCAAATTAGGTGTTACACAGTAATAAATTACACAAAATGAGTAAGCCATAGTAAATTTTACTTTTGCTAATATCTTTTTTCTATTATTAGTATCCCAGATATAAAACTTAGGCATTTCTCAGTAAAAGATTTCTCTAGAGAGAATTTTTTTAGAGATCAGAGGTGTCTTACAAGATGTTTTCCTAGATGTCTTACCAAATCACAATCCCAAATTAAATTGTAATTATGTCTGAGTTAATCATACTATTTTCTGTCCTTAAATTGTCTGAGGGTGAATCAGGAGTGGTAAAAGTTGTTCTTTATATGTTTGACCAATACATAAATACCTTATATTTTATAGCACAAATTATAAATTGTAGTGTTTTAAAGTTTTTAAAATGTTTTAAAATAAATTATTTTGTTTTTGAAGGGGAACAAAATATACCTCCCCCCAAAAATGCTTCTTCGGCATATTGATTATTTTGAGTTGATTATTTTAGGTAGATAGCAGACACAGGAGAAGCTAAGAAAACTAAATAGAACTTATTCTTCTGTAAGATACATTTACATTTATAAGGAAAATCTCCATTTGTAAGAGTGTCTCTTCCTCTGTATCAAGAAGATAACACTTAAATCTCTACAAACTGTCATCAATGAAGAAGGCAAAGATTTAAATCTACATAAAAATCATATCTTTGTTTACTATGCTTTGACAGGTAACCTGCCATAACTCCCCTATTTCCCACCAGTGAAAGGCTTGAGCTATTTGGGATAGTTACTCAGTTTTCTTGTGTATCTCCCATAAGTGTAGGAGTCTTAAAAAAGAGACAAGAGGCCCAAAATTGAGTCACTTGTGCTAAACCCACATCATCAAACCAAGACTTAATACCTAATCTAATTGCAGTTTTATCCTCTCCCAGAAATGTAATCTTAACCTGTCAATATGAAGTTTCCTGGCCAACCCTAGTTGAGGTAATCTTCCTGATAGACCCATTGCCTTGCCCTATAGTAAAGTAACTTTGCTTAAAACAACCTGCTCTTTGTTAATTAGCTCCTGACAATCCCCTTCTTTCTAAAAAGTCTTGTGTAGAGCTTCTTGGAGTGCCTATTTGCTAGATAGGGTGCTGTCTGACTAAAAAAATCATTAAATAAAGTCAATTAGATCTTCCAGTTTACTCAGTCAAATTATGTTTTTCAACAAGAGGTATACATGTTATCAAGCTTCTGTTTGTTTTTCTCTTGTTCTGTGCCTTTTATTATAAGGAGTGTCAGCTAAGAACCTATAATGGCAGAGGAAAATTATTTTTCTTCTCTTACATTTATTTAGCCAATATTTATTAATGTCTAAGCTTAAGGGAAGTTTGAAATGCAAAGATGTTAGAAGGAATCACCCTAATCATCAATAGAGCTTATATTCCAATAATGTGTATATAGTAAAGAAGAGGAATTCACATCCTACTTCTTCCCATCCTGTACCACCAATTTTTAGAATACTGATTGGGTAATATTTATAAATGATTGTAACCATTTGTTTTAAGATGTTATACTCGAAGGAAGAGAAGGTAGCATTCTTCTATAATTTCTTCTTTCTTTTAATTTTGTGGGTAAGTTGGTGAAGGGCCTGCTCTTTGAAAATAGGCCTAACTTTCATTCTTCTATCTCTTCTTGTGTTTTGCTTTGACTTTTTCCTTTTAAAGACATTAGTTAGCTAATAATACTGAGGTTTAGGGAAGTCAGGAAAGGTGTATAGATGTAGTTTATGTAAGAAATTTTGGTATTTCAATGAGTAGATTGATATTTATAGAAATGAATTCAGTTCTTTCTTCAAAATTTGAGAAGTGAATATGTCTTTCAATAAGTAAAAATCATCAGCACATAAAAATAATTTACATTTATGTAGTTTTCAAAAGCATTCAATTTAGTTTTAATAAACATTGTTTTTTTAATTTTCTCATATGCATTTATTTTGTTAATATAGAAAGTTTAAGTAAATTATGTAAAATCAGTAATAAAAACAGCTAACATCTAAAGGTTTTTCATCAAACATAATAGCTCTGGTGGGAGCAGAAATGCTTGTATTTATTAGAGAATGACTCTGGCTGAGAATATTGTGTGCCCTGAGCAACAGTAAGTGTATTTGACATAGAAAATATATAATTTAATTATTCTGTGTGAGTATGTTACAGAGCTATCAGGTGATCTGTTGAGAAATTTTCTCTTGTGCCTGGACTCAAAATTAATAATAAATTGAGATATACTTTTCTATTTCATATTGTCCTTTGTTCAGCTCCTTCAAAAATCTGAAGGTAAAAAAGGGTAATTAGCCCACTATGGTTGGCCATTTCTAGATTGACAAAATCCTTCCCACACTCTTAATATTCAAACATAAGGCAAGGTAACTAAAATAAAATCAACGCTCAAGAAAGCACTAAATTTAGTCTTGGCATCAAAGTAGTCAGCAAAGGTTTTGATTAGCACACAGTTGTATGAAGTGTGCTGCTTTCAAAACCCTTCTCAGTAAGATGGCTAAAGACTCCACATGTAAATCAGACCCAAGGGAACAAGTAACTCTGAAGTTCCATTAAAACCTGAGGGAAAGACAAGCTTATAATTTAGAAATTTAACAACAAAAAACATAAAACAAAGCAAGGCTTGGAAATACTGTCAGTGATTCCCAAATTCAGTCTATAGGCTGCTTCTTTCTGAGAGTATAAGAATCAGCACAAGTGCTTGTTAAAAAGCAAATTTTCCCATTTCCACTCCACAAAATTCTGATTAAATAAAGGTGGATGAACTAGGAATGTGCATTTTAAAAGCTCCTATGGGTAAGTGTAATAGTAAATTAGGTTTGTGAGTTATTGGGTTAAGTAACTTGCCCTAAGTCATACATCTAGTGATATTGCCAGAACCAGAAGCAACTTTTTCCAGTGCTCTTTCCACCATAACAACTTCCATAAAGCTAACCTGGAATTAATTCAGCCTATTCATGTGCATGACAATAGACATAAAGAAATACCCTTTGACTAAGAAACACACAAACTATGGCCAATATAAAACCTATATCTTAAAGATCAACACCCTGATGGTATTCTCTAGAGTGGAAAGAAATGTCATTCTCAAACAATCCTAAATTGTATAAATTGGTTCAATCTTCTTGAAGGACAATATTTTGCAAAGGTACCAGGTATTGTTCATAACCTATAATCTAATAATTCTACTTTAAGAAAATCTTTCTACAGATAGGCCTCTCATATATATTTAAAGATGTATATTTTAAAAATTAACTGTAAATTTTTTTTGGTTACTTTGCAAAAACTTGAGGAAAAACACAAATTCATCTAAAGTAAATAGAAAACAATATATTTGGTATAATCTCATTTGTCGATGATATGACTATGGTTGTATATGCATAGACAATTTCTTGAAGGATACAGGAGAAATTCTTTACAATGGTTAATTAAGGGGGAGTAAAATGGGATACTGGGGTATACATTAGTTTTCTTTTGCCGATGTAACAGATTATTATAGACTTGATAGCTTAAAACACAAATTTATTCTCTACCCTTCTGGAGGTAAGAAATATGACATTAATCTTACATAGCTACAATTAAGGTGTCAGCCAAACCAATTCCTCCTGGAAACTTCAGTGGAGAAGCCACTCCTTTTCTCTTCAAGCTTCTAGTGGCTTCTGGCATTCTTTGGCTTATAGCCACATTGCTCCAATCTCTGCTTCCATAGTTACACTCTCTCCTCTTTTGTCTGATATTCTTTTATTACTCTTATATGGCTCCTTGCCATTATGCTGGGCCTACCTATATAATACAAGATTATCTCCCCATTACAAAACATTTAACTTATATCTACAAAGTCTCTTTTACCAAATAAGGTAACATTTACAAGTTTTGGCAATTAGAAGATAAGCACTTTTGGAGGGTCAATATTCTGTTGAACTCAGGGTGAGAGTGAGAATACTTTTTATTCTGCATTCTTTTAAATTACTTGACTTCTATATTTTATCGATGTTTATGTACTAACTTTAAGATAAAATTAAATCAAACATTTAAGATCAAATAGAAACCTATGCCATGCTTAGACAACTGTAGCACACCTAAGTCTGCTAGAATATTGATCATTAATTTTTAAAGTATGATTTATTTATACTCCACTTGGTTCTACAGGAGATTTAGAAAATTTATAAAATACATACCTATAGTAAAATTAATAAAATATGAATCTGAATAGGTGTTAGAACTACAATAACAAGAGAAAGATAGTACTGCCATATTATGAGATAAATTTACTTGCATCGATTATGCATTAATCTTGGCTCTGGGGTTCCTGACAGCTAAAGCAAAAAGGGAAACTGAAGAAAAAAGATTATATTATTCTTATTGTTGGCAAATGAGTATATATACAGGACAGGAGGAGACTTTTTTTTATGTTACTAAGCTCTGTGGAGAATTTCTCATGGGCATCATGGTATAGGTGGTACCTAGTGTTGTTGAAAATACCTTAAAAAAATTTTTACAGCAGATTTCAAAATTTCAGTTTTAACTCTCCCTCCTATGACTCTTAGTGGAAACAGATGTGGCAGAAATTTTCTACACAAAGCTGAATATTTCACATGAGCCTGTAAGAATAAATGTGATAAGGAAACAATGCCTCATCAATCTGTCTGCACTATCCAGTCTCCCAATTCTACTATCTCGAGGGGGAAAATTCACTATGCAAAACAAAGTATTAACAACAACATACAGCATTAAATCAAATGTTGATAACTTGAAAGCTTTGTGTTGGCATGGAGCACATTTTTTAGAAAGAATTCAAAATTACTGCAAAGTAGGGAAGGTTAAAATATAGATGATGTCATGAAGATTACGCTATTAGCAGCCTGGAGCTGCATGATGTAGCTTTAGGTTACAATAAAACATCAAACAGTCCTGCCAAGCTTTAATTTTGTTGTTGTTTTAAAAATAAAGCTTTAGAAATCATTTTGGGTGTCTTCCAAAGTTTTTCTAATACCTGATATATTGACAGCTGTTAACTATCTCCTCCATTAGAGAAGTGTGTGATGGCATCAACTAAAGAGACCCCTAAACATCAATGCATCTGAATTTCAACCAGTATTCAGAGAGACTGTTAACTTTGCTAGTACACAGAATGCTTAAAAAGGTCCTCTGCCTTTGATGGAAAAAAGAAGAAAATAAATGCCAAACCACAAAGAACTTCTAAAAGAAACAAGTAGTGAACTACCTCAACATTGAGTAACCCTATAAACAACTGCAGTTTGCCTAGTTTTATAAATTTACATAAATATTAGCCCATTGCATTAGACTAGTTACAAAAAATGAAAAAGCAAACAACTCTGACAAACGGGGACTTATTTTTTCTCAAATTCCTGGATTGGTTGAGATGCTCAAAGATGTATGTCTTTAAATCTACAGCCATGCTACCCTGAACAAGCCTGATCCCATCTGATTTTGGTAGCTAAACAGGGTTGGGCCTGGTTAATACTTGGATGGAAGAACACTTAGGAAGATCAGGTACTGTAGGCATAAAAAATAAAAGAAATAAAAAAAGGGATTGTAAGCTGACAAGATCCTTGCAATCTGTGAGGTCAACCAAGAATTGCCTTGCCTAAAAAAATATATAATAATAAAATAAAACAAAGATGTATGCTTTAAAAAAAAGATGTATGCCTTTAAGAACACAAGCATCCTCTTCCTTCTGATTCTAGTCTTTAGTTTGTGTTCTTTGTTCTATAATATTTCCAAACAATGATTTGCATTTCTAGACAGCCAGAAAGAGAATTATCAAAAGAGAAGGTCAAAGGGCTTCTCTAAATGGAGTTTTGTGTTTGTTAGTATTTTCATTTACTTTTTTTTTTTTTTACCAAAATGCAACACATGGTCAATTTTTATTACCAGTAGATCCAGAGAAGAAAGTATTTATGGTTGACACATTACTTCCAAAATCAATAATAAGGTTCTGTTAGTAAAGATGACAAGTGAGAATAGATATTGGGTAGGCATTCAGCTTAGCTTACCACAGCCATCTAATGAAGATATGATAACAAAATTGTTGAGATATATTAAGAAATGTAGTACCTACCATCTGCCCTCTCTTAAGACTTTGCTAACCATTTCAGAGTAAATAGATTTAGTGATATAAATAATTTACATGTGACTTATTTAAAAAATCACTCAACCAAAATTTATATAACAAAAAACTATAAATCCTAGAATCATGGATTCACGGGGTATGCAATTTAGAATAAATATGAATAGATAATTTGGTTAACCTGCTTCAGGTTTGAGAGAAAAGAGAAAGCCTGCTGAGTTTCTTGATTCACTTGAATGGGGATCTAGATACAAATTAATTCTAGATTTTGGTAGAAAAATAAAAATTTTAAGTTTAGCAAAATCATAAGAATCACTACAATTAAAGAGTGAAAGTAAGATTAATAAATTATAAACTGATAAAAATAAATAAACAGAGCAAAGAACACTCAATCTAACAAAACCAAGGGAGGAAAAGAGAAGTTAAATGGAAGCTTAGCAAGTTAAAAAAAATTTAGTTAAGGTACCAAAAGTAAACCTAAAAATATCAGCGACCACACTAATGTAAATGTGCATTTGATAAGTTTTTTTTTATTAATAGCCAGAAACTATCAACTTAGGGAAGAAAATGCAGAATAAAGAAAATCCAACTGTCTACCTTTAAGCTATTTGCAAGAAGCATAAGAAACACACATATCCACATCCTACACATAGTTGATATCTTTACTAGCTGATATTTGATAAACTATTTACCAGAAATTTGTACCCAATATTCTGTTGTACAGTTCATATGTTTTATATATTTACCTATGGATTTAGAATGCATAAAAAATTCCCAGATGAAAAGCAAATTGATATTTAACTATATGACCTTTTGAGTAAGAATGAGATTAAAGTGAGATATAATTTATCTGATCAACTAGCAAAAACAGAGAGAGAGAATATGAAAAGAAAGAAGGAAGGAAGGAAGGAAGGAAGGAAGGAAGGAAGGAAGGAAGGAAGGAAGGAAGGAAGGAAGGAAGGAAGGAAGGAAGGAAGGAAGAAAAAGGTTGATAATCCGCAATCATATCTGTGATTTCCAGGTCTCAGGATGAGAGAATCACTGAAGCAAACACGCAAACACGCAAACAACAACAAAAATTCATGTGGCATCTTATACTCTCTTTCCATGGATTTTCTTCCTTAGATTTCTATGACAACTCCCTCTAATCTGTATCCTTTACCTATCTGATATCTCGGGTATTTGTTTATTCTCCTCCTTATAAAACAATGGTTTCAATATGCCACCTTTGCCTTCTCTCTTGCTACACCATCATCCCGAATGATTTCATTCATTCCCCTGGTTTCAACAATTGAAGATTCAAACACTATTATTTCTAGCTGGATCTTTCTAATGAAATTCAGTGTTTACCATCCAAATGCTCATTCATTAATATCTGAGAGGGACCTTAAGTAAACTCAGTATGTCGAAACATGAAAATATATTTAACACATATTTATCACTTAACTCTCACACAGAAGAAAAACCTTTTTAGAGGGTTTAAGAGTATCACACAATTATCTAAATACTGTGTCTTTTATTCAGCATGTTTGGATTGACAAAATAAATTTTAAAATAACAAATTAATTAAAATAACTAATAATGTCATTCAACTCTAGAATATTTTATAATTTTATACAGTGCAACAAGCCAATAAATGTAGTAGTAAAAACAGTGCTTGATACACTAGTATTGCTTTTTAGTGCCATAAAAATGTACTTTTGGGAGAGTAGCACATTATTGTTTAAATGAATCTCTTCATTAGATAGTATAAGAAAATGAGGCATGAAAGGAAAATGAAAAAGCCTCCTTAATAGTTCCTGTGCAGATAATGTAGGCCAAAGACAATCAATAGCCAAACATCATTTATTTTATATCCATGAGCACTTAGAAGCAAAATGTTAGTGTTTGCTATTCTTTTGGCTTTCTTTGCATATTAAGGTGTAATATTTTCAATTCGACTCAAATAACAGGCTGTTAGTGTTAATCAATATAGAAAGAAAAACTTTTGGTATTACCTTGAGTCCACTAAAGTCATTTCTAAGCAGCTCTGATGATAAATTTAGCAAGTCTCCAAAAGGTGTCAATCAATACAAAAGTTCATAAATACATTATAAAAATACATTAAAAGAACATAAAAACTGAGTTTAATCAAATACCTAATTTAAAATATGTCACTATAATTGATGAAGACAATCCTGAAATCAACATATTTCAGAGCTTATAGTTTTTAAAATGTCTATGGTGTTTCCACATGGAATACACCTTTACATATCACGTATGTACCTAGAATCCTTTCTAAGGTGATGGGATATTGGAATTCAATACGTCTGCTTAAAGTCAAAAGTTTTCTTCATTATTACTGTCATATTTATGAGAGCCAGCTTATATGAGAAAATCGTTGGTAAATAAATTTGTGATTAAAAAAATCTGTTTTTCTATAAAGAGAATAAAACTTAAAAGGCATATTAAAAGGATTAATATTTACTTTAATATAAAATAATTGAATGTTAGACATTATGCTTTGAACTTAGTGATCATTTGGTATTAGTTAAGAATAGATTAAGAAATAGTAAAGTTCTTCCATAAGATAGCTTCTATTTGCCCCATTTTCCCTGGATGTAAGGCCAGAATGGAAATCATAAGTGGATGGAATTACTGAGAACACTGGGATAGCAGAAGAAGGGGAAAGAAAAGGAAATAAAAAACAATAAAAATGAAAATTTGAAATATTGACCAATAAATACGATAGTAGGAAAGGCAGAACGAGAGAAAGTGGCTTGTGTGTGAACATAAGTTTTGAGGTTTTCCTAAAATTTATTGGAGAATTCTCTTACAGCTCTTCTATATAAATCCCAAACTCCAAAAGTGAAGAACAGAATAATGTTCCATACAATGGAAAAACTATCATTAAAGGTAAGATCAATGGTGCATACATCCAGTAATTTATCTTGATTTTCAATTATACTTCAAAATGTATTTTAAGAAAAAACTTATTTTTAATGACAATTTTTAAAAACAAAATAAAATGTTCTGAATAGAATAGTGCAAACAACAACAAAAGTTTTTCTTAATCACCTATCTGTATTTTCTCATACACTTATATATTTAAATCTATAGAGTATTTTTTAATATTGAAAACACTGAATTTTTATTTAGTTTTTCCTTTTTCATTAGAATTTTTAATTTAGATGTACTTATATTGCTATGTCCAAAAATATAGTAATATAAGTAGAAGAATGCAACTTGTCATAGTATATAAAACAGAACATGGCATAATGCTTCACAAGAGGCTTATTTTAAAAAATGTATAGAAGTAACTGGTGCACAAATAAGGCTTCTAAACTGAGAAGATAAAAAATAAGCCTCTACTGTGCCATGATTATGCTGGCACAGTTCTAATGTGGTTGTTTAAAAAGTGTTCTTTTATCTGTTTCTCGTCTCACTGTCCTCTTACTGCTAGTTTTTTTCCCCTATATTTTTTTCTTTAAAAAATGCAGTTAGTATTATCACAAAAATTAATAAAATACAGTTTCCACATATTTATTATGTACTTAAACTAAAAATAGTCACTACAAATATCATTGTAGGAAATAAAAATATGTGCCAGACACTAAAAATAGTCATTGTAGAAAATAAAAATATGTGCCAGACACTAAAAATAGTCATTGTAGAAAATAAAAATATTATTGTTAGTGCCTAAATCAGTTTATAACTTAGTAGAAAATAAGATTGGGAAATGAGAGGTAGGGTGTACTTCTTAGAGAAAAGATATGGTATAAGTTCAAGTGGATTTATAAAGTCTTCATAGAATAGTCAAGGCAGAAATAATATCTTGAAAGAGGATGCAGGGAGCCATTATAAGCAGAGGAAATATCATGAGCATAAAATAACACCAAGAAGACCAAACTGACTGGAGTGAAGGATTCAAGTTAGGGAAAGATAGAAAAATTATTATTTTTTAGATATTATTTTAAAATACTAAACTTTTTCATTATGCATGAGACAATTTAAAAGGAACAGAATACCATAATGAAAAAAAAATAGATACCAGTCTAGTGTTAGAATAAGCAAAAGGAGGTCACTGTATTAGTTAAAAATTAAACAGCTGTAATAATTTGGCCATACGTATTGAGCAAATTATCTGATGTTTAAAAAAGATTAATGGAAACAGTCAAAAAAGCATGAGTGGAGGGGGAAAATATGAGACTTTCTTTATGGAATAAAAGAGGTTCTCAAAATACAGAAGTGACTCCCATGTAGGGCCAAAAGCAAAGAGTAAACAAAATATTTCTCAGCAGCTTTGGTTTAATCTTAATTGACAAACATTTAGGGTTTACACAAATAGGAGTGAAGAAAGCTATGAGAAAATTTACTAGATATTTTTTATAACATCATAACTTTTTTCCTGGTTTCAGTAAAATGGACAACTGCTTAGGTAAGGTCTTAATTTGTGACACATTGAACTGGAAGGGCTTACTTTGATTTTAAGCCAAATTGTATATTTTTTTAGAAACAGGTTGTTATAATTATGAATTATAAATGAATATTCAGTAGAAATAAAGTGCTTTTTGCCTCCCTTAGACGTTTATTCATCCGTTCTTGACTTTAGGCTAACAATCACTACATTTACCAAGTAATATATAATCTGCATTAGTAAACCCTAGTTCTGAGACTAATATTAGGAAAAATGAGCCTAACATAATTTCAGACTAATATTAGGAAAAATGAGCCTAACATAATTGTGATTTCTATTTAACTTACTCTTATATTAGGTATCACTTATTTGTTAATGATCTATTCATATTCTAATCTTATTTCTTCAGAATAGTAATAGGGAAGAGGTAAGTTTTCTTGGAGAAGAAAATAGTCATTTGTTGCAACTAACCACCATCCAAAATCACTGATGGCATCAATTAACTAAAGTATTCCTCTTATCTTCTAACTGAAAGAAGTTATTCTTATACAAACATTCTTTTTTCTGTTATACCTCTACATGTAGCACCACAAATTCAGTGGTGACCAGTGGATAAATTTCTCTCTTAATCAATGATAATAAGAAAATGCAAATAACAATGTACAGTTTTCAAGGAGCTTTTTCTCTATTGTATAGTTATATGTGATCATCACAGCAATATTCTATCTCAAGTAATTATTATTTTCCATTTACACTCGAGAAATCTAAGGCTCCTTCACTAACAAAGCTACTTTCGGCCAGTCATAACTTGAAAGCTCAGTTTCTTAATTCGTTAGATGTAACCATTACTCTATATTCAACATCTTCAAATTGTAAGAATAAGTTCTAATGAATTATTGATAAAGTAATATCTTAAAATTGCCAAGATGACCTTTTCCAGTTTAATTGAGGACTTATTACACCAAAAAATGTGTGTGTGTGTGTGTGTGTGTGTGTGTGTGTGTTTTGGCTGTCTTTTTTTCACCATTTAAAAATAACTATTCACTTAATTTTTACCACACACACAAAAAATCTTCACTTTCACTACTAGTTTATAAAAGGTCCATTCCCAGGGACCATAATTGGGTGTTTATGCTATATGGAGAATTCAGGTGTTAGAAGAACTGTGCTGATCTTTTGCAAAGGTATTCCGCCCAGGGTTAAGCAACTGTAGCAGGTTTATTAAATTTTCTTCTCTAGAGCCATTAGTCAATTTATTTTATTTATTTCCCTATATCATTGTAAATTCAAAAGAGCTACAAAATGAAAATTCTATGTAACAGAATGTAAAACAAATTTGGACTGAATCTTGTTTCTGGATTTATTAGTTGAAGAATCTTGAACACCAAAGTTTAGGTAGGTGGCAAAGACAGATACCTTAGATATATTCCAAAGGTGATTTCCCTGGATGGCACTCCTAGCTATCTTAATTTTTTTTTTTTAACTGGCTAGAGCTTAACTGCATTTTGCAGGACAGCAAGCAGTTATAAAAAATAGACCTGGCTATCTTTGTAATAAGAAATTAACCCTTCCTACTCATGTCTTCTTTATTTAGTCAAATACTTCAGAATGGCAGGACATATTTCTCAGTCTGTTTTCATAAACCCCATAAGCAATGGGAGCTAGAGTGTGAAAGAACTCCATCTTTCCATCACCACAGCATTCATACTCAGTAGTTCTTTCTCTCGAGCTCCACAATTTTATATCCTACTCAGCATCTCATTTGGATAGATAGATAATAGATAGCTCAGATTTTCATGTGGAAAACTGAATTCCTGATCCCCTCTAAAATAGGAAATTTTAATAATATGTACCAACAGCAAAAGATGTCCAAGATCTACTAGTAAAATAAAAGGTCCCATTTTAGGACCACATATAGATATGTTTCAACTTTTGTTAAAACAATACATACCTATATTCATACACACCTATATATGTTAATATTTGTTTGGAAAACAACTGAAAGAATATACATTCAAGTGGTAATAGTTGCTACATCTAGAATGAGGGAATCCAAAAAGCTTTCATGTCTTACAAATTATGAAACTAAATTATTAAAATGTTTATAATTAGCCTCTAATATTATTATAATCAGAAAAAAAATAACTGAAAAAATGTAGCACAAGTAGGTTTTGATTTTATTCAAGTATTTTATTTTGTGACTTATAGCAAAGCTAGGGCAACAGTGAAAAATCAGCTTTTCCAATAATATATTTTGTCATACTTGGAAAAATCAGATATTTAAAAATCAGTTTTTTTCTTACTGACTGAGCAGGTTAAATGTATGTGGGATATTCTGGACTCATTTCCATACTTATAAATGATTTAGAATTTACAAAAGTACACTTGACTTTTGTAAAGCAGTCATTTATGAATGTAAATATTATTAACATGAAACTATCAAAACACATATTTCTCCTCATGTTACTTTAGTCACTTGCTTTATCCACTTGTTAACATTTCAAGAATTTTATTGCATCCATTTGTATGCCAGCAAATTACTTCCTTAATGTATCACTATCCACATCAGAAAAGAATATTTGTCAAGTGCTCATTTGCATGTGCTATTCTGTAGGGCTCAATAGTTGAGTGATCTTTTACTCAGATGACTGGTAGCAGCACATTAAGATGTCACCTTCGGGCATGTACTAAGTACTAAAGGACACTGTACAACTGAAACTCTCCCTATCTTCCTAACTTCTTTATGTTGCTCACCCTCCCTCTTTCCTTTTGTACTCTCTTTGTTAATGAAATTTTTTTCTGCCTTTTTACACTTCTACTTATCTAACTACTGGAGTTGGGTTTTTATTAACTTCCCAGTTATGCCTTATATTACAGAATACATCCTCTTCCTTACTGTCCAAGTAAACAGAAGGTTGATTATTTGAGTACTTTTCTTGCTGGGAGGGAGGGGCAAGACATCCTATATATTTGTAAGACATCCTATATATTTCTGCTTGTATTTAAAACAGAAAACTCAATTTGTGGAGTAGAAAGATCATGAAACTTAACAGAAAGAAAACAAAGTTCATTCCCTATGTTCGCCGATTTAATACATATATGGCCTTTGGGTTAGTTTCTTACTTTACCTGAGCATAGATGCCACATTGGTCCTATGCAAATTATAACTTTATGGAGTTGTGTAACTACATGAAATAATGTGTCAAGAATCTAACAGAAAATACATGATATTGCACTTGTACTTTCCCCAACCTAGAACTCATCTGGTTTGGTCTAAATCAGTTTCACTCTGGTCCTATTTTTATCTTAAGGTTTTGATTGCTACTCTGAGTGAGATTCCACTTTTTATGCCAATCATAAAAACTGAGTCTAGCTTAATTTTCTCTGGTTGCACTTTCATTAGGCTACTACCTCTGGAACTGAGGTTTTACATTCCCTCTCCTACACATAGCATTTTAGATAATAAAATACAGCCATTTTACTACTATCTTTATGGCTTAAAAATACTTTCTAATATTGTATCTCCTGTAGGCTTTCTGCTATTTGATTGAAGATCTGACTGTTGACCACCTTTTGAACTGCTGCCTGAAATATTTTCCTGGCTGGATATTCCTTACGTCATTAGTTTACAACCATTGTCTCCACAGAAGATGTTTCAAAAAAAAAAATTATGGCTTCACATGTGTTGTTATAGACTGAATTGTGCACCCCCTAAAATATTTATATGTTGAATGCTTAACCCCTAATGTGACTGTGTTTGTAAATAGAACCTATGAGGAGGAAATAATGGTTAAGTGAGGTTAGAAGGGAAGGCCTTAATCTGATAGGACTGATGTTTTTATAAGAAAAGGGAGAGATGCCAGAGACCTATCTCTCTGTCCTCATTAGTACAGTGGAGAGGCCATGTGAGTGCACAGTGAGAAGTTGGCCATCTACAAGCCAGAAAGAGAGACCTTGCCAGAAACCAACCCTGACAACACCTTGATTTTGGCTTCCAGCCTTCAGAACTGAGAATATAAATATCAATTTTTTAAGCCACCTAGTCTGTGGTATTTTGGTGATAGTTCTAGCAGACTAATACATACATAGTCCAGATTTTGGTCACTTTGGTATTTTAACAAAATCTAACTAGATTTTTGCGGAGACATAAAACAAATAGCACTACAGTCAGTTCACGAACTGTAATATTTCATAATTATAACTGCTAATAATATGGTGTTATATTTGCTCAGCCTGCATTATGATAGAGAGAAGACTCTTATCCTTGTGTAATTTATAGCCTTATACTGTAAAGTGCTCAACTATTTTTTATGACTTGGAAATGTAAAAATTAAATATATCTGTGGAAATTAAGACATGTTATTGACAGAATTCACTGAAATAATTTATTTAACATAGTTAATATATGTAACTCTTGTGAAATATTCTAGCTTTAATCTCTATTTGCAAACTTTATTGGTTGTAAATAGACAAATAAACATAAGCAGGTGTAGGTATTCCTATCTTGTCTGCCAATCAAGCAATCAATTTATATTTATTCAATCACTAGAGTGAGTGAAGTCCAGCTTAAATTATTAAAATGTCTCAAAATAAATATTTTTTAGAAGAAAATGTGCTTAATACTGTATAGTGTTTCCTAAAAGAATAGCATAGCACATGATTTTTCAGGGTGCACCCATATAGTCCTAGTTTCTAGATATATCTGTCATCTCTCTATTTATATTTAAGTGCATGCAAAAGACACAGTTTTGGAAAATATATTTTTACTACAGAAAAATTTTATTTTTCATTCAATATAAAGAAACATTCAAGTAATATTTCCATTTCTGTTTTGTTGTCATTTGAGTTCTATATGAAATGTTTTGTTTAAATTCTTTTCTGATAATATTTGGACACTTAAAAATGCTGGATGATTCTATTTTTGCCAACATTGTTTTAAAAAGAATACAATTTTTCTATAAAATTTACATGAAAATAGTCTATTTTTGTTCTTTACATGTATGTTCTTCACATATTACAAATATTTTGGAAGAGATAACTAAGAAACTATTTAGAGAAAAAACTAGAGGTTGATAATATATCTGAACAACATAACAACTTTGTAAATGCAGATACAGGAAAGTTTATATGTTCACTTCTCCCCCGAAGCGGAGGGAGCTTCCTGTATAGGCAGGATTATTTCAAAACAATTTGGAATACTTTACTGTCATCACAGAAAAAAGAAAAGAAACTTTATTTAAGTTTCATCTGACTGTTTTTAAAAATGAGAGAAGGGATACACATCCCTGTTGACTAAGCCAGATTTGGGTAGTTACTGAACGACAGCTGGTTTCAACGGCACAAACCCTGGGTGTGCATTCCACATGGCTCCTCTTCTTAACTAGGGGACTCAGGGGAAGTTACTTAAATTTTGCAAGCTGCATCCCAAGTCTAACATGGTGATAATAATGAGAATCAAAGGAAAACAATGTGTAAATACCACTGAGGAATATCTGGCACCCTCAGCCTTAACTTGTTGCTAATGACAGTGTTGTTATTAAAAGGAAAAAAAAAAAGCATTCTATCTCAAGCAGTAAGATCTCAAGTTTAAATGTCTCCTCTAGAAGGTCTAGAGCCTGGATTAGATGACACATCAGTACCTTCTTTGTCAGATTCTGAAAGATATTTGAAAACAGTAAAACAAGTAAGACCCGTTCAGAGGTCTTTTTTCTTTTTCTTTTTCTTTTTCAAGTTTTAGTAAAAATGTCAATTCAGAGTAACTTCAAAATAATGTAAGTATGTTAGGAGCATACGTTGTCAGCCTGAATCTATGGCAATATATATAACATGATTTGTTATATGTTAACAAATATCAGTTAGGCCCTTCATGCTTGGTAGGCAGAATAACTACCCCAATTTTTTAAGGTGATTAAGCTGATTAAGTAAGAACACTGTGATTCTTCATTCATTCATTATCACTAAATCAAATGGAAAGGTCTTTTCTACAAAGAAACTAAGTGATGTGACTTAATCTTTCTATTCTTTTTCTATCCCCTTAATCCCCACAACAGACCCCTTCTAAGAAAGCCAGATCTTTAATATAACACAAATTCAAATACCCTCATTTCAGAGTTGTGAGGTTCCTCTCTTTTCTTTTTAATTAAAACATTTAACAGACTTTCTAGGAAATAAATGCTAGAGCACTAACCTCTGAATGCTATTTAATCACTTCGTTCAATCAATTCCCATGATTATTTATGAGAATTGCTGTACCTGTTTAGTGTCGAATTAAAAGGATTGGAGGGGAGGAAGACACTATTAGGAAAAACCCAGAAAGTAGTGCTATCTGAAACATTTATGAACAACTATTGCAAACACTCTTAAAACCTGGTAAATTGCATTTTAATTATTTTGTAAATGTACTGAAATTAAAGAGCATTTAGAAAGCAGTCATCTAGAGTTGAGAATGTATAAATTAATCACATGGTTACATTGAATATTCAGAAATTCAAAGATCCTTAATTGAGCAATAATAATTTTCAAGCAACATTAGAACTTCCTGGTACATGCTCAAGACTGCTTGGAGCATAGTTTTCACACTGCAGATATATTTACTCTACTCAGCAGCCTGTTTCCCCAATAGAAATTCAAACACAATAAATCACTCTCAAGGTACAAAGATTCAAATGCCATAAGTGCTTTGATTCACTTTGCTTTAGGGGAGGAATTTATAAACTGAAAAACTTTTAAATTTGTTAGAACATAGCATTTCAGAAATGCGAAGAACAAAGCCAATTAGATAATGGGATCTTATCTATGTTTCATTCTACATTACCCTTGGCAGTGAATCACTGGAATAACCAATAGGTTCCCAAAGTGTGATGAGGCCTGAGGCAGAATTATTACACCTCTGCAGCCAGCTGGTAGGGCTCAGGGAGATTCAAACGCAGAAACGATCTCAGAGGTGCCTGAGCAGTGTCACGTCATTTTAAAAATGAGAAAATTATTTGAGAGATGAAGTGAATTAATTCTGGCTTTCCAAAAGTTAAAACAAGACAAAAAAAAAAACAATTAAACAAAAACAAACAAACAAACAAACAAAAACCCTCAATTTCATGATCCCTGCCCAGTTTCTGTTTCTCTCCACCATTCAATACAATATATGAAGTCCATTTTGCATGTGCACACTTACTTTTCATCTCTACTTAATGAATCACTTATAGGTGTTTACTTAATTTGTGATACACACTTTCTACTTTTCTTGTACTATTGTATATTATAAATATTTTGCCTTTTTAAAGAATACTGTCACAAGATCTTTTTTTTTTTCTATTTTCCTCATGTCTTTAATAAGTTGTTCAAGTAAAGAGTGAGTGTCACGAATTGTTATTCAGTTAGGACTCTCCTTTTTGGAAATGCTGAGGTATGTATAACGTCTAAGATATTAAAGCATTTATAGAACATTCTGTGCTCTACTTGAACTGTTTCTTTATCATGTACTACTGTGGTTGCTACCATAAAAGTTTTGAATGATGTTTATGAAAACATGGGATCCTACAAAAAGTTAGAGTTTGATAAATGAAGTTGACAAATGATAGAATTTCAAAATAAGAATGTTAATTGCTCTATACATTCTTCCATACACTTAAGATTTTCTCGAAGAGAAAACTTTATAAGCCAAATCTGTATTTTTTCATCTTCTTTATGTGGGCTTTTTGTAGAGCAATAGTTTTTAATTTTGATGGGGTCAAATTGATCAGAACTGATGGAACATGCTTTTGGTGTCAAGTCTAAGAACTTCTTCCCTAGCCCTGTATGCCAGAGATTTTCTTACATTTTTTTGATGTCACAGTTTTATGTTTTATAAATTTATTTTGGTATGAAGAGTGAGTGAGGTTTGGTATAAAATATTAGGTCAAGGTTCATTTTCCAGTTTTGTTTTTAAGTCACATGTAAAATGCTATTGATTTGTATATTTTAATTTTGTTTTTAAAATTTTTTATTGAGGAAACATAGGTTAATAACATTTTATAAATTTCAGATGTACAACATTAGAATTCTATATCTGTATACTCTATTGTGTGGTCACCATCAAAAATCTAGTTTCCATCGGTAACTATATATTTGACCCCAATTACCCATTTGTCCCTCCTCCCATTCCCCATTCCCCTCTGGTAATCACCTTTCTGTTGTCCATATCTATGAGATTGGTTTTGTTTTGTTATGTTTGTTATTTTTTTTTCTTTTCTATTCCATGTATGAGTGAAATCATGCAATTTTTGTCCTTTTTCATCTAATTTATTTTATTTAGCATGCTACCCTCAGGAGTCATTCATGTTGCTGCAAATAATAATATTTCATCTTTTTTTATAGTTGAGTAGTATTCTATTGTATAATACACTTTCTTTACCCAATATTGATAAATGTTCAGGCAGTTTCCATACAGGCTATTATAAAAAATGCTTCTATAAAGTTTTATCTCACAATATTTTAACTTTTTTTAAATTATTATTGTCCAAAGAGTAAATTTGTAAAGTCTTAACAATTATCAATATATAAATTACATCATATGGAAAAAAAAAGAGTTTTACCTTAACTTCTTAATTTTTGTACATCTTCATTTCTGTTTTCCTATTTAATTTGCTAGAATCTCAGGAAAATATTGAACAAAAGCAGAAATGGCGGGTGACTGGGTCCTGACTTTAAGAGTGTTGCTTCAATTTTATTAATAATCATAATAATTTAGAATTTTATAAGTAAGGTAAAGAAATTCTCTTTTACTAGTTTGTTAAAAACTTTTTTTGAATATTTGTTGGATTTTATTAAATGGTTTTTTTTGTCTATACATATTGAAAAGGTTTGATTCTATTTAATTTGTTAAGAGATTTTCTATATTGATTCATCTTTGCCACTCTGCTGAATTTATATATATATATATATATATATATAAATTTTTAATTAAGTTTATTAGGGTAACATTAGTTAATATAATTATATAATTTTCAGGTGTACTTTATCAGCTACCATATATTTTATCTCCTTTACCTACTTCACCCTCACCCTAAACCCTATATTTGTCTCCCTTTACTCCACCTACTCCCCCAAACCCCCACTCCACTAATAACCATTACTCTATAGTCCTCTGGTAACCACTCCTATAGTCC
This sequence comes from Macroglossus sobrinus, assembly GCA_004027375.1. Lineage (NCBI taxonomy): Eukaryota > Metazoa > Chordata > Mammalia > Chiroptera > Pteropodidae > Macroglossus > Macroglossus sobrinus. The sequence continues at coordinate 166,768 of PVKZ01001027.1, read as the reverse complement.
ATGTCCATGAGTCTCTGGTTTGTCCTGTTCATTTGTTGCTTTTAGGGTATATCTCACATATAAGTGATATCATGTGATTTTCAACCTTTTCTGTCTGACTTATTTCACTTAGCATGATTATATCGAGGTCCATCCATGTTGTCACAAATGGCCGTATTTCATCTCTTCTAATGGCTGAGCAATATTCCATTGTATATATGTACCACAGCTTCTTTAGCCAATCATCTATTGTAGGATACCTTGGTTGCTTCCATGTCCTGGCCACCATGAATAATGCTGCTATGAACATAAGTGTGCAAATATCTTTTCAGATATGGGTTTTCAAGTCTTTGGGGTGAATGCTCAGTGGAGAGATTGCTTGATCATATAGTAGATCAGTTCTTAGTTTTTTGAGGACCTTCCATACTGTTTTCCATAGTGGCTGTACCAATTTGCAGTCCTTCCAGCAGTGTATAAGCATTCTTCTTTCTCTGTATCCTCTCCAACATTTATTACTTGTTCTGTTGATTATAGCTTCTCTAACAGGTGTGAGATGGTATCTCATTGTGGTTTTGAATTGTATTTCTCTAACAGGTAGCAATGCTGAGCATCTTTTCATATATTTGTTGGCCATTTGTATGTCCTATAGGGAGAAGAGTTTGTTCAGCTCCTCTGCCCATTTTTTGATTGGATCACTTGTTGTTGTTGTTGTTGTTACTGAGTTGTATGAGTTCTTTGTATATTTGGATATTAGGCCCTTATTGGAGGTGTTGCTTGCAAATATATTTTCCCATTTGGATGATTCTCTCTTTACCTTATTTACAATTTCTTTTGCTGAGCAGAAGCTTTTTAGTTTGATGTAGTCTCATTCACTTATTTTTTATTTTACTTCCCTTACTTTTGAGGTCAAATTCATAAAAACCTCTAAGTACAAGGTCCTTGAGTTTAGTTCCTTCTATGCATTTTATTGCTTCAGGTCTTATATTCAGTTTGGTGTGTGGTGATAGACAACAGTCTAGTTTCATTCTATTTCATTTCATTTATTGAAGAGGTTTTCCTTTCTCCACTGTATATTTTTGGCGTTTTTGTTGGAAATTATTTGTCCATATAAATATGGGTTTACTTCTGGAATCTCGATTCTGTTCCACTGGTCCATGTGTCTGCTTTGCTGTTTATACCATGCTGTTTTGATTACTGTCTCTTTGTAGTATAATTTCAAGTCTATCAGAGTGATGTCTCCAGCCTCATTCTTTCTAAGAATGGCTTTGGCAATTCACGGTATTTTGTGCTTTCATACCAATCTGATGATTTTATTGTTCAATTTCTTTAAAAAATGACAATGGGATTTTGATGGGGATTGCATTAAACTATATAATGCTTTAGGTAATAAGGTCATTTTAACTATGTTGATTCTTCCAACCCAAGAATACAAAATATCTTTCCATTTTTTTTGTATCTTATTCAATTTCCTTAATAGGGTCTTATGTTTTTCCTTATATAGGTCCTTCACTTGTTTTGTTAAATTTATTCCTAGGTACTTTATTCTTTTTGTTGCAATTGCAAAAGGAATTTTTTATCCATTTCCTTTTCCAACACTTCATTATTAGATGTAGGAAAGCTATAGATTTTTGAATGTTGATTTTGTATTCAAAGACTTTACTGTGTTTGCTTATGTTTCTAGTAGTGTTCTCGAGGAGTCTTTAGGATATTCTATATAAAGAATCATGTCATCTGCAAATAATGACAGTTTGACTTCTTCATTTCCTATTTGGACACTTTTCATATCTTTCTCTTGTCCGACTGCACTTGCTAGTACCTCCAATGTTCTATTGAATAACAGTGGTGATAGAGGACAGCTTTGCCTTACAGCTTTGCCTTGTTCCTAATCTTAGAGGGAAGGTTTTTAGTTTTTCACCATTAAGTATAATGTTGGCTGAGGGCTTATCATATATGGCCTTTATTATGTCAAGTTACTTTCCTTCTATACTGATTTTGTTAAGTGTTTTGTTCATAAATGGGTGTTGTATCTTATAGAAGGCTTTTTCTGCATCTATTGATATGATCATATGATTCTTATTATTTAATTTGTTTATGTGGTGTATCACATTAATTGATTTGTGTATGTTGAATTATCCCTGTGCCCCTGGGATGAAGCCCACTTGATCATTGTGTATAATCTTTTTAACATGTTGCTGTATTCAGTTCACTATTTTATTTAGGATTTTTGCATCTGTATTCATGAGAGATATTGGTTTGTAGTTTGTGTGTGTGTGTGTGTGTGTGTGTGTGTGTGTGTTATCTTTACCAGGTTTTGTTATCGGAGTAATATTAGACTCATAAAATGACTTGGGAAGTATTGTCTCCTCTTCAATTATTTGGAGGAGTTTGAGGAGAATAGGTATTAAATCTTTGAATATTTGGTAGAATTCATTGGTGAAGCTATCTGGTCCTGAACTTTTACTTTTTGGTAGGTTTTGGATAATTGTTTCAATATTCATACTGCTGATCAGTTTATTTAGATTTTCCAGTTCTTGATTCATTCTAGGAAGATTGTATTTTTCTAAGTACTGGTCCATTTCTTTTAGGTTATTAAATTTGGTATTATATACTTTTTCAAGTATTCTTGTATGATCCTTTGTATTTCTGTGATATCCGTTGTAATTTCCACTCTTTTGTTCCTGATTTTGTTTATTTGTGTCCTTTCTCTTTTTTCTTTAGTGAGCCTAGCCAAGGAGTTGTCAATTTTATTAACCTTCTTAAAGAACCAGCTCTTTGTTGCATTTATTTTTTCTACTGTATTTTTTTTCAATTTCATTTATTTCTGCTCTAAGTTTGAATATTTCTTTCCTTCTGCTGACTTTAGGTTTAATTTGTTCTTTCTTTTCTCCTTTTTAAGATGAAGACTTAGGTTGTTTATTTGGGCTCATTCTTGTTTTTGGAGATAGGCCTATAATGATATGAGCTTTTCACTTATAACCGCTTGTGCTATGTCCCAAAAGTTTTGATATATTGTATTATAATTATCATTTGTTTCTATGCATCTCTTATTATTTCTTCTCTGACCCAGTTATTCTTCAGTAGCATGTCGTTTAATCTCCATCTATTTGTGGTTCTTCCTGATTTCTTTCTGCAGTTGATCTCTAGTTTCAAAGCATTATGGTTGGTATGATTTCAACCATCTTATATTTGTTGAGTCTATCTCTGTGTCCCAGTATGTGGTCAATTCTTAAGGAATGTTCCATTTACACTAGAGAAAAATGTATGAGCAACTATTTTGAGATGAAAAGCTTTCTAAATGTCAATTATGTCCAGTTGGTTTAATATGTCATTCAAGGATGTAATTTCATTATTCATTTTCTATTAGGATGATCTGTCCATATCCAACAGTGTGGTTTTAGGTCTCCTAATAAGATAATGTTTTGGTCTGTTTCTCCCTTTAGTTCTGTTAGCAGTTGCTTTACATATTACAGAGCTCCCTGATAGGGAGCATAGATATTAATAAGTGTTATGTTTTCTTAGTGTGATTCCCTTTACCATTATGAAGTGTCCCTCAGTATCTTTCTTTACTTTTTTTTTATTTTGAAGTCTATTTCATCTGATATTAATATTGCTACTCCCACTTTTCTCTAAATGCCATTTGCTTGAAATATTTTCTATCCTTTCACTTTGAGTCTATATTTATCTTTGGAGCTGAGATGTATCTCTTGAAAGCAGCATATGGTTGGTTTTTGTTTTTTGATCCATTTTGCAAATCTGTGCCTTTTCATTGGTGAGTTCATTTACATTTAGGGTGATTATTAAAATATAAAGTCTTTTTATAGCCATTTTAATTTTTGTGTTCTGGTAGCTCGGTGTTTCCATAGCTTCCTTGTCCTTGTGCTTCTGTTTTCTTTATTTTGGTTGGCTTTTGTGGGTTTTCCCTCTGGTCCTTCTTGTTTTATGCTATATACAATGTTTCTGAATTATTGGCATGTGGTTATTATTATGAATATGTAAAGGATAGTTATATAAATAGTCATCCATTTTCTTCTGCACGTGCCTTATCTCCATTCCCCCTTGTGAATTTGGATCATCAAATACCACTCTTTTCAATCATTGTTAACTTGATTTGTTCCTGTCTATACTCAATGTTCATTACTATCTTCTTATAACAATTCTCTTCTAATTGTTTAAGCTTATAATGCCCTGTTCTTAGTAAGGGTTGCAGTCCTCTGTTTCTGTTTGCCCAATAGTCACTTTACTCCTAATTATGTATTTTGTTTTGTCATTTTGTTTTAGGTGAATTGGCCCCTTTCAGTATTTCCTGTAGTGTAGGCCTCATAGTGGAGAATTCCCTCAATTTTTGTATGACTGGAAAAGTCTTAATTTCTCCTTCATATCTAAAGGTGGGTTTAGCTGGATACATGCTGGTAGTACCTTTCACTTAATAGTTTAAAATTTGATTCCATTTCTTTCTGCCTTGTAAGGTTTGTGCTGAGAAGTCCAAGGATAATCTAATGAGTTTACCTTTATAAGTTACCATCTTTTCCTTGGCTGCCTTAAGAATTCTTTGTCATTGATTTTTGACAATTTTAATACAATGTGTCTTAGTGAAGGCCTTTTTGGGTTGAGATAATTGGGCGTTCTGTTGACTTCTTGAATTCCAAGCTCCAGCTCATTCCTTAGATTTGGGAAATTCTTGTCCACTATTTGTCTGAAAATGTTTTCTAATCTCTGTTTCTTTTCTTGCCTTTGATAATGCCCATTATTCTTCTTTCCTCTACTGATGGTATCAGCTAGTCCTTGTAGTTCTCTTTCATTATTTTTCATTTTTTGATTTCTCTCCTTTCTTCAGATTTATTTCTAGCTTTCTGTCTTTGATATCATTGATTTTCTCCATTTTGTCAACTGTATTTCCTAAGCTTGCTATTTTATTTTCAACTCTTGCAGTGTGTTCTTTATCTCGAGAAGTTTTATTTGATTCTTTCCACGGGTTTTAATCTTCTTGCTCTGCTCATCTAGCTGTTTTTTCAATTCCTGAAATTGTTGATTTGTGTTGTTTTGAATTTCACTGAGTTTTTTCAGAAGGTACCATCCTGAATTTTCTGTCATTAAAGTCACATATTTCTATGTCTGTGGGCTTATTTTCTGGAGATTTTTCTCTTTCTTTCTGAGATGCCTTGTCACCTTGGCTGTTTGTGGTGTTTAACGGACTATTTCTCTGCCTGGGCATTAATAAAATTGTATTCTGCTGTTTTTCCAGAAAGAAAATCTCTGAGTACCCTGGAAGCTGGGTGATAAACCTATTAAAGAAGAAGGCTTGAGAAAAGTTGGACACAGAGAAAAATAAAAAAAATACCTCCACTCTCTTTAGCCTGTTGCAAAGAAGGCACTTTTCGTTTGGTTTCCAGTAGGTGGCGTCTAAGCATCTTGGATCCCTGCTTTATATAAAGTCTTAACAATGCTTTTTAAGTTTTCTTGTAGATATTTAATCATGCTCACTACCCTCAGTTTCAGTCCCTGTCAGTGTCAGTGACAGTCTTGGCAGTGTTTCTCAGATTCCCCTAGTTATAGGTCTCAGCAGTTATAGGTCTCAGAGGGTAGCGGGAGGGGCCCTCTGGGTTGGGGGTTGGGGGCTATGTCTCAGTCTTTGATTTTCAACTGTGCCTGGAAAAAATCAGCTGTTGTACCTCTGCGGTCCCATCCTGCTTCTCTGCTTTCTGCCCTGATGACTGGGCCCTGCAGCCACAGCTATCACAGGCAGGAATGTTCAGGGAACTGTCAAAGGAACTCACCTCTCTTTCTCCCCTCCCCCTCCTCCTGCAAAGAGCTCTGGTGACTGCTAAAGGCAGTTTCTTTATTACTCCCAGTCCACAGCCAAGCACTAGGTGTTCTGAACTGTGATAGCTCTTATGCACAGATCCCATGCTCAAACGCGCTGGTGCGCAGTTTGGGTTTTTTTGTTGTTGAGTTTTAGATGTTCAGTTTATTGTTGTTTCAAGAGGACAGATCTGAGGATGTCTCTCACTCCGTCATGTTTTCTGGTCTTGAATTATATTTTTTTAAAGTACTGTTAAAGCTTATTTAATGAATATCTGAGTGGTAAACTCTTGAAAATCACGTTTGAAAACATCTTCTTGGTCTAATCTCATAAAAGTGTTTAGCTGGGTATATAATTTTATCTGCTATTTTCCATCCCTAAGTCCACTGAAGATACTGTTCCTTTATTTTCTGTCATATAATGCTGCTGGTAAAAGATCTGAAGTCACATTAAGTCTACTGCCATTGCTATTAGGTAATTTGTAGTTTCTTTCTGATACCTACTAAGACTTATTTCTAAAATTTCTAGTAAGTCTTTAAAAATACCTGTTCATTTTATTTTTGTAGATATTTGTTTAATATTTTCTTACTCAATTTTAAGGGAAAAATTCATTTTCATTTTGAGCATACTAGGCATACTTATTTTTAAGGCTTTGTCAGATTTTTCCAGATAATAAAGCTCATTGGAAGTAAATCTATATTCAAAATATTTATTTTGTTGGCTATTGTTCTTAAAAGATTTATTCTTTTCTTAAAAAGTTTTGATTTGCAGATTTGATTTTGAGGTGAGGTATTTTATTTATTTTTCTCTCTGTGTCCATCTTTTTTCAAGCTTTCCTCTCTAACAGGTTTATCACCCAGCTTCCTAGGTTCCCAGTTCAAAACTAGTCTGGTGACTAAGTTGTCATTGTCTTCCCAAACTCCCTAATGTTATGCATTCTTCTAAAGTATCACAACTGAAATGTTTTTGTTCCTTTTTTTCTCCATAGGAAATAAACAATAGTCTGCTTTTGCCAGCTTTCAGGCCAGGTGCTAGCTAGGCCCGGTTTTCAATCACCACATTGTTTTTTCTGATTACTTTCTAGTCCATGGAGAGTTTTTGTTTTGTTTTTATAGTCCAGCTATATCTTTGCTTTGCTTTTCAGATTTTCTCTAAATTTCTTATATATCAGAATCAAGAGAATGTATCAAAAAATACTTTGCAAACCTGCCCAGAATACTCTTATTCTGTCTTGAACCCACTTTGCATAGGCTTTCATCCTGCTAGGAAATTTCTCAACAGATTCACCAGTAAAACATCCCTCCTGCCGAATCAAGGGCCAGTTCTTAGTTTTTATCCCTACAGTGATTGACACAAGTGGTCATTTTCTCCTTGCTGATACATTTTCTTCTCTTGTTTTTTTTGGACAGTCTACTTGCCTCATTTCCCTCTAACTTAATAATCTCAATTTCCTTGGCTGGGTCTATCTTTCTCTTGAACTTTAATTGTGAGAGTGTTACAGTGTTTCTCAGATATTTTCCCTTCTCTATCTATAATTATCCCCTTTGTGATCTTATTCAGTACCATGGATATGAATACATACCCTACATAACATGCAACCATAATATATGTATTATAATATATAATAATGCACCTACATTATAATATATAAACATATAATTCATCTTATAAATTATATTCGTAATTATAAATTATATGTTAATTTAAACATACATATATACGCTTTTATATACAGTATATTACTAGTCTCTTTTTTTATCCTCTTACCTCTAGAGCCATCCATACATTATCTTTTTTCACATACCTAATTTATATCAAACAGTCATCTAAACCTAATACAGTTAAAGCATAACTTTTGATTCTCTATATCCCAACATCTCTCTTTCTCCAGACTTAACATTCTAATTTACACAGTATCTTATATTGTCTAGTTTCTATAATAGCCTCTTACTGGCTTTCTGCTTCCACCATTGTCTCATATTTTACCCATTACTGGCAGCCAAATAAATCAGATTATATCATATTCCTGTTAGAAACCACTCAATAGCTTTCTATTACACTTAAAATGAATCCAAAATTCTTATCATGGCTAACACTTGTTGTTTGTTGATTTATTGATGATAATATTTGAGAGGTATGAGGTTTTAATTTGCATTTCTCTGATTAATAATGCTGAGCATATTTTTATATGTCTATTAGCCATCTGTATGTCCTCTTTGGAGAAATGACTATTCAGGCTCTCTGCTCATTTTTAATTGAATTATCTTTTTGGTGTTGAGTTGTATGAGTTCTTTATAAATTTTGAATATTAATTCCTTATTTGATGTATCATTGGCAAATATCTTCTCCTGTTCATTTTCCTTCCCTAAGAAGGTATATGAGAAAAAATATTACTAAGAGAAATGTCAGAGAGTTTACTTCCTATGTTTCCTTCTATGAGTTTTGTGGTTTTGGATCTTAAATTTAAGTCTTATAATCCATTTTGAGTTTATTATTGTATATAGTATAAGAGGGTAGTCCAGTTTCATTTCTTTGCATGTATCTGTCCAGTTTTCCCAAAACCATTTATAGAACAGACCATATTTATCCCATTGCATATGCTTGTCATCTTTATCATAGATTAAATGACAATATCAGCATGAGTTTGTTTCTGAACTTATTTTCCTGTTCCATTGATCTATGTGTCTGTTTTTATGCCAGTATCATTTTAATTTTTATAGATTTGTAGTATAATTTGATGTCAGGTGGTGTAATATCTCCAACTTTGTCCTTCTTTCTGAAAATTGCCATGGCTATTAAGAGGTTTTATGGTTCTATATAAATTTTTAATTATTTTATCTAGTTCTGAAAAAATTCTTTTGGTATTTTGATAGGGATTGCATTGAATCTATAGAATACTTTGGGGAGTATTAACTTTTTAATAATGTTAATTCTTCCTATTCATGAGTATTGTATATGCTTCTATTTATTTGTATCTTATTCAATTTCTTTCTTCAAAGACATAATATTCTGAATACAGATCTTTTACACTTTTTATTAAATTTATTCCTAGGTATTTTTTGATGCAATTATAAATGGGATTGTTTTCTTAATTTCTCTTTCGGAATTTTTTTATTGGTGTATAAAAATGCAATCAATTTCTGAGCATTAATTTTGTATCTTACTACTTTACAGGATTCATTTATCAGTTCTAAAAGTTTTTTGGTGATGTCCTTCAGGTTCTCTATATGTAGTATCATGTCATCTGCAATTAATGATAGTTTTACTCTCTTTTTTCCAATTTGGATCACTTTTATTTATTTATTTTTCTTGTGTGACTGCTTTGGCCAACACATCCAATATTACATTGAATAAAAGTGGTAAAAGTTGACATCCTTGTCTTGTTTCTGATCTTAAGAGCAACACTTTTAGTTTTTCACCATTGAATATAACGTTAGCTGAGAAATGGTCATATATGGCCTTTATTATGTTGAGGTATATTCCCTCTATTCACAGTTCGCTGAGTTTTTATCATAAAGGAATGCTGGACTTTGCCAAATGCTTTTTCTGCCTGTATTGATATGATTACATAATTTTTATCCTCCATTTTGTTAATATAGTTTATCACATTAATTGATTTGTGAATATTATATCGAACTTACATCCCAGGAGTAAATCCCACTTGATCATGGTGTAAGATCTTTTAAATGTATTGCTGAATTCAGTTTGCTAATATTTTGTTGAGGATTTTTGCATCTATGTTCATCAGGAATATCAGCCTATAATTTTTTTTTTTCCTGTAATGTCTCTGGTTTTGAAATTAGAGTAATGGTGGCCTCATAGAATGGGATTAAAAGCTTTTTCTCCTCTTGAAATTTTTGAAATAGGTGTTAATTCTTCTTTGAATGCTTGGTAAAATTCACCTGTGAAGGCATTTGGTTCAGGACTTTTGCTTGTTGAAATTTTTAAATTATTATTACTGATTCAATTTTGTTTGTAGCAATTGATTGGTTCAGATTTTCTGTTTCTTCTTGATTCAGTCTTGAAAAATTATATGTTTCTAAGAATTTATCCAGATTGTTCAATATGTGGGCATATAATTGCTTTTAGTATTTTCTTATAATCCTTTGTATTTCCATGGAGTCAGTTGTCGCTTCTTCTCCTTTGTTTCTGATTTTATTTATTTGAACCTTCTCTTTTTCTTGATGAGTCTGGTTAAAGGTTTATCAATTTTGTTTATCTTTTCAAAGAATTAGCTTTTGGTTTATTGATCTTTTGTATTGTTTATTTAAACTCTATTTCATTTATTTCTGCTTTGACTTTTATTGTTTCCCTCTTTCTACTCATTTTGAGCCTTGTTTGATGTTCTTTTTCTAGTTCCTTTAGGTGTAAGATTAGATTGTTTATTTAAGTTTTTTCTTACTTCTTGAGGTAGGCCTGTATGACTATGAATTTTCCTCTTAGAACTGTTTTTGCAGTGTCCCATAGATTTGAGATTATATTTTTTTATTTTCATTTATCTCATTATATCTTCTGATATCTCCCTTGATCTCATTGTTAACCCATTTATTGTTTAGGAGCATGTTATTTAGCCTCCACCTGTGTGTGTTTTTCAAGTTTTTTCTTATAATTTATTTCTAGTTTTATACCATTGTGGTCAGAAAAGATGCTTAATATTTCAATGTTCTTAAATTTATTGAGACTTGTTTTGTTGCAAAATCTGTGGTGTATCTTGAAAAAATTCAAAGTGCATTAAATATATTCTGCTGTTTTGGGGTGAAATTCTCCAAAATGTCAATCAAATTCATCTAGTCTAGTGTGTCGTTTAAGGATGCTATTTTCTTGTTGATTTTCTGTCTACAAGATCTGTCTATTGGTGTTAATGCAGTGTAAAAGTCCACATTATGACTGTATTACTATCAGTCTCTCTCTTTATGTTGGTCAATACTTGCTTTTTATGTTTAGATGCTCCTTTTCATGTTGGGTATAGAAATATTTACAAGGTATTTTGTTGTTGGATTGACTCCTTTATCACGATGGAATGTCTTTCTTTGTCTCTTATTAGAGCCTTTGTTTTGTAGTCTATTTTGTCTTATATAAATATTACGACCAAAGCTTGTTTTCCACTTCTGAGTATTTATATGAAGAAATCCAAAACACTAATTTAAAAAGATATATAAACTCTTATGTTCCTTGCATTGCTGTCAACAGTAGTTGAGATATAGAATCAATCTAAGTGCCCATCCAGATGATTGGATAAAGAAGGGAGACTATATGTGTATATATATACATAATACATATAAAATGTAATATGTATATATATATATACATATACATATAAAATGTAATATGTATATATATACATATACATATAAAATGTAATATGACTCAGCCATAAAAAAGTTTGAAATCTTACCATTTGAGACAACATGGATGAACCTAGAGGGTATTATGGTATGTAAAATAAGTCAGACTAAGAAGGATGTATACCATATGATCTCACTTATATGTGAAATCTAAAAAACAAAATAAATGAACAAACAAGCAGAAACGAACTCATAGATACAGAGAATAAACTGATGCTTGCTAGATGAAAGGGCTGTAGAAGGACTGGATGAAAAAGGTGAAGTAATTGAAAAGTACAAATTAGTAGTTACCAAATACTCATGAGGTTATAAAGTACAACATAGAGAATGTAGCCAATAATATTGTAATAACTATATATAGTGCCAGGTGGGTACTAGACTAATTGAGGGTTTACTTTGTAAGTTTTATAAATGTTGAACCACTATGCTGTACACTTGAAACCAATATAAAATAATATTGAATGTCAACTGTGATTAAAAAATAAAAATAATAAAAAATTGATTTAAAAAAACCCCTAACATATCCTATAACTATCATCTGACAATACTGTCTTCTTTACTCAATTAATTCCAGTAGCATTTACTTGCTTACTCTGGACTTGGAATGCTCTTTTCCAAAATCTTTGCATAGTTCACTTCTTCACTTCATTAAGTCTCTGTTTAATTGTTACCTTTTCTGAGACACCTATAACCATCTTCACTAAGATAATCTTGTATCATTCTCCAAGTTTTTACTTTTCAGCTTTAATTTTTTTCAGCCTTATTGAAGTATAATTGCCAATTAAAATTGTAACACATTTAAAGTGTACATCATGATAGTATGATAACATATATATTGCAAAAAAATCCCTCCTATCTATGTAATTAACATGGCCTTCACTACATATACACACACACATGCACACATACACATTCAAGTTCTACTCCTTTAGTGAATTTCAATTATACAATATAGTGTTATCAACTATAGTCACCATGTTACACATTAGATATTCAGATAGTATTCATTTCACTTTTCTTTTTTAAAGCATCAGTTATGACCTGATATTTTAATGTTTATTATTAACATATTACTTATCTATTTCACCCACCAGAATGGAAGTTCCTGAGGGCAAATTTTTGACTTATCTTATTCATCATTATTTTCCCAGCATCTAGAAGAAAGTCCAGTACTACTTAAGATGCATTTAATAAATATTTGTGAAATAAACAAATTATAACATCCCACCAATGATTAGGAGCCTAATTAGATTAACCACCTAACATAGTTCCTACACTAAAGAAGTAAGATATGGTATAGTTTTATATCTAGTAACCAGAAGCATGGAGGGAAAAACATTTTTTTAACTTTTTCCATTACATATCCTTTACTTGTGCACTAGAGTAAGAGTAAAATAAACAATATTATAGAAAATATTAGCATGGAAGGCATTCACACAATATCACCTGCATGACCTTTTGATTTCTTTTTACCTATGCATTTTGAATTTCCAGGTTTTTCTATTTTCAATGGTTGGATGTGTGTAAAATATTTGAACACTTACATTTAAATTCCTTCTACATAAATAATCTTGCCCTTTCCTTTGAGATATATGCTTAGTAGAGCCTAAAATTTGAGGGAATGCTAATCCTCTGAATTATTTGTTGATAGGCATATTATTTTATTATAGGCTCATTTCACATGTCTTAATATAATCTAAATTTATATGGGGATGTTAAAAGAAAGAGAAAATAATACTCCAATTCTTGATAACTAAGAAAACATTATAAACATTAACTCTGAAATTCAGTAGACAGTATAAGAAAGCTAGGTCCCCTTTTATTATTCAAAATTGTAGTAAGACTATGAAGGATTCTCTTTTAGTTGAATACCCCAGGAGGCCAACTTCATCATGTGTAGAGATAGTTCCTATTTAGAAAGACAAACCTATAAATAGATCCATGAGGCCCTATAGATATAGTGATAACCACTCAACCATGCCGAGCATTGTGTGGGAAAATCTGAGAAAAGATTATGGAAGGCCTGTGGCATCAGTTAGTTATGCATTTTACCATGTATCTTTCTGAAATTTGTAGCACAACTAGTAAAATGAGATTTAAAAAATCCCTATAAATTATAAACACTGAGCATGTAGAAAGAGACTAGAATCCTCAAATCTCATGCAACTATATTGGGTAGAATAGCATCCCTCGAATAATTGTATTTATTCAGAACCTGCGAATGTGATCTTATTTGGAAAATAAGACATTCAAAGGGTCTTAGTAGATGTAATTACATTAATACAAGGGTATACAGGATTCAGGTGGGCCCTAGTCTAATGACTGATGTCCCAATAACAAGGAAGTTTGGACCCAAACACATAATAGAAGGAGGACAGCCATGTAGAAATGAAGACAGATATTGAAATTATAAAGCCAAAAAACAAGGAAGCTAGAAGGGCAAGGAACCATCCTTTTCTAGATTTATTGGAGGAAACACCTAGATCAATGAGAAAACAACACTCTCTTCTGAAAAAGCTAGGATTTTAACACAGCAGAAACAGCTTTTGTTAGACGTGTGAGAAAACTACTTCAGTTTTCTGTTAAATGTTAAGTTGATTTAGAAATTGACACATTATGACTTTCAGTGTAAAGAAATTCATGATTTAGTACCTGAAGATATCTTTCAGAGTTCAGTTCCTGTATGTGATCGGCTAAAGGGGGTCTATGGTTCACTTTAAGAAACAGAAAACAATAACAACAAAATCTTTAGCACCAACATAAAAATTCACACATTTCAGTTTGGTTATTACATAGGCCAATTTATAATTTTTTCCCAGCTGGAATCTAATATGGCAGAGTCAATAGATTCATTCAGATGTAACCTTTTATATTTTCATTGGGGCATGGTCTCTAAATGAACACTGCTTACACTTCCTTTGTATTGGGAAAAATAAAACACTCCAGGATGTCTTTGTATTAAAGGAAGCTACAGGGGTAATACTGCATAATTGTTTTTGCATTAAATTACAAATAATTCTATAGGAGCCACTAAAATTTGGCCACACTAGCTACTAAAAATTAAAAACAATAAAGTCAGCACTCATCTATTATTTGAGACAAAAGTGTATATCTATCTAATCTTACATGATATTTGGTCTTGCTGTTATTGAAAAAAAAGTTAGCCTTCTCACTACATGAAATCCAATGCTTGAGAGACAAGTATTAGGTGGAAAGCAAAGGTTGCTTTATTCAGACAGCCTGGGAAGATGGTAGACTAATGTTCACAAATCATCTCTGAAGTTCTGCACCAAGCAGAGGAGGTTTAAGGGGCGGAAGGGGAGGGAGAGTTCTAGGGAACTGAGAAAGAAGTCTGCATTTCTTTACTCATAGATAATGCTTCTGCATATTGAATTTCTGGGTGACATCACAGCTACCTAGGAGACATTCTTTTCTTCTGAAAAACTAACTTAAATTTTCCTCAAGACCCTGAAGTTATCTCCTCCTGCTTGACAAAGAAACAGCACATCAGCAACACAAAATTATACTGTAAGAACAAAAGGAATTGAGCAAGAAGAGTGGTTATGTGAACAAAGGCCTAATTAAGAATTAAATTATTTAATTCTAGCTGCCAAAAATACTAGGGACTTGGCTACATTGCCATGAAACAAAAAAACATCATTGTTTCCTTCAAATCAATGCCTACTTTAAATACAACTTAATTTTCCTCAGTCACTAAGAATTAGGTGTTGTTCCAATTATTAGCAGGAATTGTCTTTAGATATTCTTTCTGGTGTTACCCTGAGTACCATTCAGAGTAATTACAAATCTAAAGAATTGTTTTCAAAAGTCTCTCATGTTTCCTCCTCCCTCCAGAAACTCCTGGTTGAGTCCATCAGGCTCACATCTGGCCAATAGAAAGACCTGAAACATTGTAATGACCCATTATCCTTAAATATCACAAGTGAAGTTATGAGAAAGAGTGAAAATACAAGGTGTAATTAATGAAAGCCTCTTTTTATTTAATCAACATTTATTTATCTAGAATTGTATTTAGTATTAGAGAAACTACTATAAAGCCACCTTTTCTGCATATTAGCTGTATTACTAATTTAAGGCTCAGTTTACACATAATTAAATAATTTTGCATTTTAAATATAAAACATGTCAAAAGTCTAAGATATTGTTTTTCATTAAAGGCTCATTAATGGCTCAGTGGATCGTGTATTTTAGCCTTAATTCATATTCCATGACCAACAATATACGATGCCATAATGTACGATTAAGTCAGGCATTAATTTGAAATGGAAGGCTTTCTTGAGGCTTCAAAATTCTACCTAAACTATTCTTTCAGGCAACCATTAAGGTCAATTACAGATAAATTTACTTGTCACTCCTGTTTTTGCTACTCAGTTTACTGCTCTGGGTGATACAAAAGAGTTTTAAACACAATGTATATTATAAAAAAACTTGATTCTGATTAGTTAGACAAAAGGCATAAATACAAACGTAGTGAATAGTGTAAGCTTAAATAACAGTTCCTTTTTAGGTTTAAAGTATAGAATATAAATCCAAATGAGTAAACTATAGATGAAATTAAAGGGCATGGAAGAGTAGAAAGAGCTCTCAACTTAAAGAACATTAAAAATATTCTACTTCTTTCCTTCTTCCTCTAAGTAACTAGTTGTTTAACCTTGACTTCATTCATTAAACTCTCTGGGTTCCAATTTCTTCCTCCTTAAAATAAGGGATTAAATTTGATACAGTGTTTTCCAGCTCTAATATTCTATGATTAGGGCTAGAGGAATCAATAAAAATAATACTGAAGGTTTGGGGATTGAAAATGTTCCACAAAGTACATGAAATGACCATTCAAAGATGAAATGAACTCGGCAGGAAAAGCAGGTAAAGATGGCACCCAGATGAGAATATATTGTGAGTAATGGCTTTTGATCAGACAATTCTAGACAAATTTAGTAGCACAATGATGGTGATGAAGATGATGATGAGAATAATGCAAAGTATTTTAGATTAGAGCAATATATCATGATGTACCACCTGCAATACTATTTTGAGCAAACCGCCCCTCAGCAACAACTGCACTTGCCAGATTTTACACAAAATGTACAATACAGTTTTGCTCAAATAAAAACCATCTAAAATTGGAATGACTTTGTCTCAATAACAAGACAAGAGTGTGATGTCTTCATTAATATGTTAAGTTGTCCATTTCCTATCAGAGTAAACATAAAGGCTTGCATAGGTTGACCCAATTAACACTGTACAGTTGTATCTTTCAAACTTTAAAGAGTTCTTTCTCAAAAACTACTCTGTGAAAAGAATGAAATCTGGAGGTACTTAAGATTTCATGGGGAAACAGAACTAAAGGAAATAAAGACCTATGAAAAAGCTTAAGGCTGCTTTCAATCACTAAAATTAAAAAAACCAATTATATAAATATAAATATTATGTGTGTATATATATGTTTGTATATATATATATACAAACCTTCAGTATGTATGTGTATATATATATATATATATATATATATATATATATATATATATATACATACATACAGCCTAGCATGTAGCCTAACATACACTAACTTTTATTTAGAATTCATAACTTTGTTTAAATATGGCATGGAAACCCATTTATATCACCCTAGATTTTATAAGATTTGTGTAACTGTGTTTCATAATTTGCTAAGAGTTTAACAGAAGGTTGGAGACTTAATTAGTTAAATTTTCTTCCATACTTATGTCATCAATGACACTGACAATTTCCAGAGCTGTTTTTTGGGAGCAAGCCCAGGGTGATTTGCAAACCCAGGGGGCTGGTGGGGCTGAAACAGCCTGAGACCAACCAAAGTGGCCTAGAGGACCCTGTACTAACCTCCTCAGGTACTTTTCTCATTGTACCCATTTTATAATACTAAAATCTCACCTCAGAGATGGAGGTTTCCCACTATTTTTGAACATATGATGTATGTACAGGATGTTTACTAACTGGTCATGTGCAGGAATGTCCCCAGCTATACATGTGATGAAGCAGCTCACCTTGATGTTTATGCATGATTTCTCTGAATAAACAGAAATCTGATCCTTTGTTCAGTGACCCCCAGTGAGTCCTTGCTTACTGGCTGGAAGTAAAGTTCCTTCTCATTAAACCATCTCTGAGTTGTCTTTTGGCTGATAACTACTGAGTAATTAAATCTGGTTTGGTCCGGTAACAGTAACACATTACATTAAGACAATATTGATGACATATTATACATTTAGATCAGTAATATTGAAGCCTTCACTATTGATCTCCTTGTAATTTTCCAATCATGATAACTTCTCAGAATTTTTCTTTTCCAAAATATCAATTTTCATATCTATATATCTATATCTATATTTATAATCTATATAATCTTTATCATCATCTATATCTATCTACTTATCAACATACTTTATTGTATATTAAATGTATATTGAAAAGCACTTTTTTCTACACCTGGGCTTTTTTCCTAATGTATGATATTTTTTCTTCATAATTCCTGTATGCCAAATACGGCCATATTCTTAGAGATATACAGTGATTAGAATTGCATATTTAGCAAAGAAAAATATAGAATGCCAATTTAAATTCCAAATGAACAATGAAAGTATTTTTAGATAAGTATGCCTTATATAATATTTAGGATATGTGTCTATGCATATATATATATATATATATACATATATATATATATATGTATATATATATACACACACACACACACACACACAAACAAATGACTGAAAAGATTGAAAAGGAAAAATATCATTTCTGAGCATACATTTTTTATGACTTCTTCATAAAATCCAAAATGACATATTATTTGCTCCCATCACAATAATACCTTATCAAAGTATATACCCACAGCCTCTTTTACAGCAACCTTTACCTCTTCCATCTCACACAATCCTAGAAGTTTCAAGACATTGGAACTTCCAAATTTCAGGATTATAACTTTTTATTATGCTTTATCTCTTTTTTCTCTTTTCCAAACACCAGTATCCTCTTTTTCTAATTATGTATAACAATTTTCAATGTCTAAAGTTATATTTTTATTAAAATGTAGACAGAAGAAAATTTGGATGTACTCTCCTAGATTTTTGTATAAAAAAAACATATTTTGGAAGTGTCTGCTATCTTATTTGGGTATCAATAATTTTCCTTGACTCAGGAAAAACACAAAAATAAAAGATAAGATTAGGAATATTTATATAAAAATTATCAACAAATCACCAGTAGGACATATATTGAGTTTTCAAATGTTATTCATTTTATTCACATTAACATTTCTGAATAAACAACTCTAATATTGTTAAATATTAAAGGCCAGCTCTTGAAATTTTCAGAGTGGTATACAGGAAATTTAATTCAAATCATGAAGGGTGAAAAAAATTGTGTGTGTGTGTGTGTGTGTGTGTGTGTGTGTGTGTGTGTGTGTGTGAAAATACAGAACCATTCTTCATACAAAACTTTAAGAAGCTTTGAATTATTCATTTTTATTTGAAAAATATTATTGGTGAACAGTTGAACAAATAAAATGTTAAAATTGTAGTTATTGGTATTTAAAACATAAAAAAATGTTTTTTAATGTTATGGGAGCTTTTTACTTTGTTTCACAAACTGGTAATGTTCCAATAAGAGTCATTCAATTTTACAAAATAGGCAAGTTTAAGCAGCAAGAAACTGAACTGAGAGCAGAGATTCTCATTCTAATTTCGTATATAAGGAGAAGCCAGATGACTTTTAATAGAGTTCTTCTACCTCTGTTTTCTCCTCTGAAAAGTAGGGTTAATATCTTTTCACAGAGCTTGAGCTGAGGAAAAAAATTGGAATAAATTTTTCTTATTCTCCCTATTTCTCCATTCAAATTCCACTCAGGGCACAGAATTTAACACTACCAATTTTTTTTGGAAATGAGGTCTTGAAGAAATGAAGGCAGGCTGAATAGATAGGGGAGGAAAATCAGGGGAGAAAAAAAAGAGGGGAAAGAGGTTCCATTTCAGCAAATCAGAATAAGACCCTGCTTTGGTCATTTTCTTATATTCAGCTAAAGGAGGTCGTGAGATTTGAAAGTCCCAAAACGATTTTTTTGTTGTTGATATTTTCTGATTCTCAAGATTTCACCTCAAATTTTTCTTTCTAAATCCATTTTACCCCCTAAAAGGACTTGGCCACTTTTATTTGTACATTAACAAAACAAAACAAAATAAAACAAAAGATTCTGAACCTACACTAGAATCGAGGTTTTTTCTAATTGTCATTCCTTAAATATTAATTTATATTTATCCAACATTTGGTGAAGAGGTTAAAATCTCTAAAGAGAAAGAAAAATCAGTAAGACTCCCAATGACAATTAGTCATCCCTCCAAACAGTTCAACTCTGAATTCAGCTAGAAAAAGGAGAATCAGCCCACATTGGAAGGCTATGTAGTACACTCTGGTTGTAGAGGATGAAGGACTGAACATCAAAGAATTCCATCTAACCATATATACTCTCTCCCTGAGTGTTCTTATAAATATAATTTTCTCCTCCATTACAAATTTCTAAGATGTTTAGTGCCTTTAAAAAACTGACATCCAGCATGCGCTTTGTCAGTCAGGGAAAGCAATACCCTGCGTCCTGTTCATCAAACTCTTGGTCTTACAAAAGAGGTCTTAGGACATAAATTGAAAGGCATTGGTTATCTTCTAGCTGAAGTCCTGATTGAATCAAAATTCTCAAACTTGAGTCGATGAATTTCAACAGGTATTTACCTGTTTTATCTCTCAGTGCTGAGATGTGAAAGCGACTACAGATTGTATATATCCTTTTTGTCATTAGATTATACCTTTGAAGACAAAGGTGTCGAGAACAAGACAGGTTGCTTATAAAAGAAGGCTGTAAAATAATAGAATTTTGGTAAACTATAGCTAATATTTGTGTCAATATTTCCAGTACCTAGAACAGTATCTGCATTAGGAAACACACATTGAATATTTATTAACTGGGAGAAAGTAAATTATCTTAAAAGTGAGGCTGAATTTTTTCTGTTTGGGAATTCTATTATTTCTTGCAAATTTAAGTATTTCTATTGGGATATCATGTTAAAGATAAAATTACATAATAAACATAAAGCTCTTCTCCGCCCTACAAAATGTTAAACAAATCTATCATGTTATGGTAATTAGGTTCTTTTGATTTAGTGATGGAATCTGAACCAAATAAAATAAGTAAAATATGATCACTAATTTATTTTCTTCTTATCAAACAAATTAAGTAGAGACTGTAGGTATGTATGTAATGAAATCAGTCTTGTTTTCATGAAATCTTATCCCGCTCTTTTTGACCCTTGAATGAATGATACCTAAACACAGTTCAGAAATTTAGAGAGGGTTTAAAGGATGCATTTTAATTAATTAAAACTGTATGTCACAAGAACTACACATAAATTGCTACTAGTAAGTGACAAGATTTATTGAATACCTAAAAACAAAGGATACTTTTAATAAGTACCTACTTTGCTCCAACAACCTTTGATAGGTATTCTATTTTTATTTTTACAAAAACACATAAAGTAAATATTATTTTATTCATTTATCTAAAAAAGAAACTAAATGAGGAAGATGTGCTAGGTGAATGTTGGGTTAAACAGGAGAATTGAGGTCCTGCCTTGAGAAGGTAGCTTCTACTCCAATTGCTGCACATTCCTAATTTTGCTATCACTTTTAACTTTTCAAGAGAAGTCAGGAGTTGGATTATTATGTGATACCTTCCAAGTTTTCTAATGTTGTCAATTAATTCTATTCTACAACAACAACAACAACAACAACAACAATAAATTAACATTGAATACTTGAGGCTAACACAATTGAACATGTTTGTCCAGGTCACAGCACTCAAGCTTGCTGCTGTGGTACCACTGTGCTTTCCATAATACTGTGACGAATCTATTGATTATTTTTCTTGGCTATTATTTTTCTTTTGGTACCTTTGTACACTTCTGTGGCTTAGGTGAAATCATATGAAGTTACTTGCAATATTAGCTCAGAAAAAAAAATCTGAGTCTCTATATTAATTACATATTGCTACAATAATGCTACATAACAAACAGTTGCAGCATTTGAGGAAGCTCTGCATCATGTTGCCTGTTTTTTGGCTGGATGTTTCTTCCTGCATATATTATTATTTCTCAAGAACTAGTAGGCTAGCCAGGGCATACTTGCTTCATGTGGCAGTAGAAGTCCAAGAAGAAAAGCAGAAACATGCCAAGGCTAGACTTGAGATTGGCAAACTATGATTTCTAACTGTATATCACTGGCCAAACAAGTCATATGGCTAAGCCCAAAGTCAAGAAGTAGCAAATTCATTCGTCCTATGATAGGTCACAGAAACAGTGTGGATACAGAGAGAAAAGAAGGCTGAAGGTTAGGATCCAAACATACAATCTACTATAGTTCTTTGTCTTGATTCTAAAGGCAGTTCACTGATTTTATTAAAAACATGTCAGGGCCACCCTCAGGAATATTTTCTGAATCTTCTGGGGTTTTTCTTTCTGTGTTCTCCCTTAATTTTCTCACTTCTAACTGAAACTCCATTCTTACTTTTATGTTCTTCCTAAGAAAACTGGCTTAATTTCCTGTTTTATTTTTATATAATACAATAATGCTTACTTATTAGAATGTTTGTTTCCCTTAAAAGGCCTTATATACTGAAAAATCAGCATAGTATAAAAAGACATTATTCTACTGAATTAAATATGGAAACTTAGAGCAATGAAATAGAAATTCACACTGTACCATCACAGAAAAATATCTGTGTATGCTTGAATCTCAGCTCGACAGTGGCATCAGTGCAGCTGAATTTTAAGTTTACTTATTATTCGTGGCACATTTTTCTTGGATTTTTAAAAAATCTGTTCCATTATTTTATATGGACTAAATAAAATAAATAGTCTACATACACTTTTTAAAAACATAAGTGTAACAAAAAATAACATTTATCTAAATTTTTAACAATACTTTTACTATTTGACACAAAAATTGTACTACAAAGAAATTACTACAGGGAAATTGTTCGATATTGGCTTATGTATTTATTTTCTAGAATGTTCATTGTATTTTTCATTATAGTAAACACAGAAAAAATCTAAACTCCAACAATTTAGAAATTTTAATGTGAATTTCACCATATTCACAATGGACTACTAGGTCTCTTTGAAAAGCATGCCTATGAAAATGTTGAGCTAAGTGGGCAATGAACATAATCTAATTTGAAGGAGGATAACACATTTTCAAAATTATATTAAATATTTTTAGACCTTGCATGGGTCACAGATTATATTGATATCTGATAAAAGCTGTAAACTCTCTATTTAGGACAAATGTATTCATGTACACAAACAATAAAATAGCATGCAATTTTTGAGGGGTGTGAAATTCTGGAAGCCATTTTGTGTGTGCTGGATAAAAAAAAGCCTGATATATATTGTAATGACTTTTTAAAAAATAATCTGTATTTATTTTTTTTTAAAGCTTGCTAGAGTGATTGCAGTGATTACTTCATTGATTGTGTAAATGTCTAATTTTATAAAATTTAAAATAAAAAATAAAGTATGAATAAAAGGAGAAATTATTGGGGGGAAAAAGCTTGTGTACACATAGTAAATGGGACTTCAGTAGCAAGGTAGACAAAGGTTTTTCACATAAACTTTTTTTTTGTAACAAATACAGAGAAATGCTGAGCAATTTTTAGGTTATATGCACACACGTTCACAGACACACTGAGTTAGGAAACTACATTCGATTGAAGAAAAAAAGACATCTGCAGGTATAGAAACAAAACAAAAAGACAAAATCCACAAGAACAACAATCACTTGTTATGATAGTCTGTTGAAGTTTTAGAAGAGGATCTAAACTGTAGCTCTGGATTTTTAATGTTCTTGCAAATGGAATATATGACCTCTGCCCTCAGCTAAGCAGGAGAGCCAGACCTGAAACTTCCACATAAAAGAGGTTTTCCTTGGCCAAGGAATTTGATTGCGTTGTATTTATTTTATTAGTTTTGTTTTAATTAATAAGGTAATTTTAATTGTTTTTTGGTGTGCTCATTCAGGATTCAGGGATTTGAGGGTTTTTAACTAAGAAGAAATGTATATAATGGCGTGGATTTTATTTTGAAAGAATAGACACCAATCCTGAAGATATACACTGCCAAAAACAGATTCTTAAATGTCTGTGCCTAAATATGGTAGGAAGAATTTATAGATGAAATATTCAATTTTACATAATTCTTTTTTTTTTTACTAGAATTTCTTTCACTTATGCCTTCTCTCAAATAAATCAAAAGCCCACAGATATTTATTGGTTAGGGATTCTTATCCTTCTTTATAAAAACAAACACAGCGTTTCTTTATGGAGATATTTTAAGTATAGTTACAATTACATCCAAGCAATTTTCAATATTTTCCAATTAAGTTGAAAGCAAAAGTAAAGTCATTGCAAAAATACAGCCGCCACTGTGTATCTAGTACAGCTGAGCAATAATGCATGAGTGAATACCTCTCTTTTCCCAAAGCTAGTTGTTTGGGAGAACCTTGAAGAAGCAAATCATGCACAAGCGCAGGTAGACAGAGTGTTGGTTGCATGGGTCATTGCAGAACTCATTGAGATTGCCTTAACTGCTGAATATATTCAGTGTTTCTAATTCAGTGAACTGTGATTAGTAAAGATGTGCTAACCACTGTGATTTAGAAATATTAGGTAGTTATAGAAATGTGCGAAGTAATAGAAATACCTTCAGAAGTAATAAGGATGATTCTTATATGTGGTTTAGAATCAGTTTCTTCATTTTATAGCCATTATAACATCATGGATCCTGGAGTGAAACTGACTGAAATTTAAAATCCATTCTCCAACTCTTAAAGGCATATAACTTTGGACAAATTGTTTAACTTGAATCTGTTTCTTCATCTGTAAATGAAAGTAACTATCTTCTTTGTCCCAGAGTAGTGTTGGTGATTGAAAAATGTAGTGCACATAAAGGGGCTTGTGCAGTGTGGGATATAATAATCATTCAATAATATGAGCTAACTTCAAGTGAGTTCTCTGAACTTTCTTTATATTTATCACATTATTCTTGTTATACTGTTAAATATTCTTTATTTTTTTTTTCATGTGTAACCACATAAATTTACAGGATGTCTGTTGTGAACTGGCAGAACTTTAAGAGATACTAAGTCACCATGATACATGTCTCCGAATTTAAAAAGACCAAGAAAACTAGCATTCACTAAGGATGTAATTCATGGTAGACAATATTATGTTTCATGTACATTAGATTGATTCTCATAACATAATCCTTATTTTCTCCTTTTGAAGAATGATAAGAAATCAGAATTCATTGAAGCTAGTAAGTAGCAGAGCCAGATTTCAAACTGAGATCTGCTAGCTTCCAATAGTGTCTCTGTATGGGTTGACTTGTGGGACCCCCAAATTCATATGCTGAAGTTCTAACCCCAGGTACCCAATAATGTGAGTTTATTTGGAAATAGGGTCATTGGGTCATTGCAGATGTAATTAGTTAAGATGAGCTCATAGTGGAGTAGGATGATCCCATAATCCAAACTGAATAGCATCCTTATAAAAAGGAAAAATTTGGACACAGACATGCACATATGAAAAATATCATATAAAGTTGAAGGCAGAAATCAGGGTGATGGAGTAGAAATCAAAGAATGCCAAAGGTTATCAGCCAATCACCAGAAACTCAAAGAATGCCAAGGAACAGATTCTCCCTCACAACTTTTGGAGTTGTGATATCTTAATTTTGAACTTCTAACCTTCAGAACTGTAAGAAGATATATGTTTAAACCACCTAGTTTGTAGCACTTTGTTGTGTCAGCCCCAGGAAACAAATGCGGTCTCCTTCAAAATGCACAGGTCTCCTCTCTTTCCCTTTCACTAGTATTTTTTACATATTGATTCTTGCTAATGTTTAGAATACTAAGCCATTTTGATTATTTTTGAGGCCTTCCAAAAACTGATTTGATGTTTTAGGAAAATGGTCAGGCACTTCCAGCGGTATTGTAGACTGGTTTGTTCAAAACAACTTTTTTTCTACTGACATAGAGGAATGCTAGATCATGTAAACCAACAACAACAACAACAGAAATGTTTAGATTAGACAGAAAAATTTTTTAAAAAGGGAAAATTAGACAGAACTGAAGAAAAATTAAGTAAACTAAAAATAGAACTGCGAAGTTAAATTACCTGGAATTCAGCTCACAGAAAGATTTAAAGATAGCATAAGTGAAAACATGAAGGGTATGATGAGAAATTATACACACACACACACAATAGTAATTATATGTACACACTAGTAATTATAAAAAAAAGAATAGGGGAAAAAGAGGAAATATTCAAAGCATAAGTGAATGGAAATTATTTATAATTGAAGAAAGATGAATCCTGAAGCAGTGCAGTGGATATCAAAAGTGTCAAAGAACAAACCTATACTTCAAAATTTTTTTTAAAAACTTACTAAATATAAAAGAAAAACTCTGAAAATTTCTAAAAAATAATGACTACTATATTGATATCAGTCTTATAGTTATTAACAATAGAGAAAAGAGACAGTGAAAGTATATAATATGTTGACAGAAAATATTTGTCACTCTGGAATTGTACATCTATTTGGGCTTTTGATCAAGATTGAGATCAAAATAGACATTGTCAGTCAAAGGTAGGGATAATTCACCACACACAGATCTTGCTGATAGAAGTACTGATAGAAGTACTTTAAGAACATAAAATTTAACTTAGAAAAATAGTGCAGTATAAAATATAATAATGTGTAAATAAATTAGTGAATGCATTGACTATGAAAAGCATTGGTAACAATGACTAAGTTTAAGAGCTTAAATTAAAAATATAAGTTGAAAGATGGAAGGAGAGATTATTTTTAAAAGATTCTAAGGTTTTGTATTTGAAGAAAGACGATAAAGATATTCATTAACATTAAGCATGGGTAAGGTAAGTGCTAAGAAAGCATTAAATCATTATAATTAAGACTATCATTAAAAAAATAAAGACCAAATACATAACTTTAAATTAATACAGAGAATAAAGGAATATAAAGAAAACTTGACTAATAAAAAGATTGTGAAAGAATTTTTAAAATTCAAAGAAAGTACAGCAGAGAAAAACATGAAATAAGGGAATATATACAAATAGTTATTAGTCTCAAAAATGTAGGTGGATGAAACTTCACTGTTTCAAGCCAGAGATTTTCCAATTGTATTTTTTAAAGCTATAATATGCTTACAAAAGACATGTCTAAACATTAAGTTTTCTTTACTAAACTGAAATTAAATACATAAAAAGAAGACATGTCAGGTAAATCAACTTTAAAAAGGTTATGTGGTAATATTAAAATAACTGTGATTTTAAGTAAAATATATTTACAAAGTGGGTTATTATTAGTATGTAAGCTACATAATGGTGAATTTTTTTCTGTTATATTAATAAACATATTCTAAGTGTCTAGAAGAGTACCTGGCACACTCAGAAATATTTGTTAAGTGAAGAATGGATAAATACTAATAGAAAAAAAAAGTATTGAGGAGTTAGTACAATTCTAAATCTATATGTAATATAGAACTTAACCTCAAAATATAAAATAGCACACCATATAGTTTATAAATATGATTGGGGATGTGCACACATACACATGCACATACAATTTTAGATAAAGAAAAAATGAGGCAAGCAATTTGCATGAAACTGAGAATCTTGTAAAGAAATTTTCACTACCATCTGCCAGACTGTGTCACCAGTTTGAGTGAGACAATATGACTGCTAAATTATAGGTACTGTGACTCATACCAATAACACTGTTGTATAATATTAAGCTTGTGTTCTCGTCTTTGTTTATTTAATAATGGCATAAGGTACACAGATAAATCAGTCATCTTGTTTAGCTGTGTCCCTGATGATAAAAAGGACAAGGTGATCTTCAATTTTGTTTTCAGTATGATTATGTTGCTGTCTCCTCTACATTCTTCAACAGCATCTGGTGAGCATGCAATATGAATTGTTAATTCTACTTGAGCTGAAAAATGAGTCCAGTTTCAGCAGAGACTGTGGGAGCTGGTAAATAATATGCAATCCCACCAGTTTCACTAGCTGAATACACTTCAATAAGATGCCTGACTCATTCTTTTCCCTCATCCTTTTTTTTCTTATCCAGTGATGCTGCAAAATTTGGCAAAAAACTAAGGTGTGAGAGAAGGTAGAGATTCCAAATCCAAAGAAATAGCACAGCTTTGAAAAACAGTTTGATAAGACTGAAACACAGAACTTTGCCTTAATTCTTTTCTTATAATCAACATATATGGCTACACCCCTTACGAATTCACCTTTTATCACATTTTTTAGTTCTCTTTGCCTTTTTCTTCCACATATTATAGTGAAACAATAGCAATGTCATTATCTCTCTCACTAACAGTTTTATATTTATTTAACGAAAGAATGATTTCAGCTACTAAGACTAAGATAATAAAAATGTGTAGGTGTCATCATCATTCTATCAAGTTTACAGTTTAAAAATGGGGTTAAATCTATACAGGGGCAAGATGAGATCTGTTCTGCTATCACAAAGTGTTCTACTTTGTATCTTGTCATTGCAATGTCACAGACTGGAGTCTTATCCAGTTGGACACCTACTTAACCTATTGAACTGAGCTCTGATCTCATTAACTTTTTTTCTTTTGTATTTTAGTTAAAAGAAGTCGGGGGTTTTTTAATGGCTTTATTTTTCTACCTAAGGGCTATGTCCATACCAATATACTTTAAGTAAATTATTTGAACATATTTCTAATAGCATTCAACAAGTTAAATAGAAAGAACTACTAGATAATGCTAAAATGAAAAAAAAGAAATGAATAATAAAAAGGTCATTGATAATATTAATGCAAGGCGGGAGGATGATAAAAACAACTCAAACTATGCAGTATTTCTCAACAGAAAACCATTTCATTCCATTATCTAAGATAATGTCCAGAATGTCTGTAAAGAAGTTTAGTCATTAATTTACTTTAGAGTACTGAAATAAACTCTGTAATCTTTCGAGACAGAGAGTACCACTGGCTCAGCAATGAGATTAAAAACCAATACTTTTGTCGCAGAGGAGAGACACAATTTCTATCATACGTTTATGTGCTTTGGTGAAATTAGAAGATTCTTACATGATGGTTTTATTAATCAGAAACTTCATTTTCAGAACAACATTAACTTGCAGATTTTCATGATAACATCATAGATAATAAAACAAGGGAAATTTTTTTTTACCATGGTGTCAACTTTCCAGATAGGTAAGTACATTTCCAATGTTTGGTTATCTAGTTTAGAACTAGTAAGAGGTCTGGGAGGAGATGTTCATTAATTATGCAAAAAACAATGTAACAGAGTTGGTGAAGCAACAAAGATGACCTCATCTCTTTGATAGAAAATGCCCAAATATACTGATTAATACCAAAACTGATTGCATCTCCTTCAGGTACAGCATAAAGGGTTTTGTAACACAGAAAATCAATCCTAAAGATGAATCTTGATTCCAATTCAAGTTAATCAGATGGGCACTAGACTTATCGAAGTGATCACTTTGTTAGAGATATAAATGCCTAATTACTGTGTTGTATGCCTGAAACTAATAGATAATATTGTATTTCAACTATAATTAAAAAACAAATTTCATAAAAATAAAATTGTTTTTCTGTATTCTAAAGTGAAGGAAATATTAAAAACATATCTATCTTCATGGTTTGAGAGAGGCTTGGGGGTCTGAGATAGGAAGTTTTCAGAGAAGAGAGGAAGTCTATAAGTCTATAAAACATCACTGTGAATAGAGGCTGTTAAAGATTGCGTTATCTGGAAACAGATGCTGAGATAGAGTCTGGGTTATAAGATATTTATTAGATATCAACACTTGTGAAAAGAAGGGTAAGAAGCAGAATTAGGTAAGCAAAGAAGTCAACTGCAATGCTGAAAACAAAGTCTCAGGGAATTATAGAGTGGATATTGCCTGTGAAAGTTGGTCCTTTCACCCCATTCAATCACCAGGTGCTGGGAGGGTAGGAGGTAGAGCAAGGTGCCCTCTCCAGCTAAGGCAGATCACAAAGGACCTGGCAGCTGCATTTGTCTGCTGATAATTCTCTTTGCAACTTGGCAATAAGGCCTTCCTTGAAGCAGAACCTGGGCTGTACATCCCCATGTATACCCCAGAGGTCTAAAGAAAAAGTGGCCCTCTTAGAGATTCTTGGGCTATGCATGTCCAGAAAACATCAGGACAATGATGCCTACAGATCAAATTTGTGCTGTTTCACATTTTTATGGCTATTTACATAGCTAATACTTGCCCTTGCCCTTATTATGACTGATTAACCCAAAAAGAGTTCTTTAGTGTGATTAGAAATCATTTAAAGCATTTATTGAAAATAAAGATTATTAACTATGATCCTCATGGATTCTGGTTCACCGGAGCAGTAATGAGTTCAGAGATTAGCATTTTTGTACCTCAGCAACAATGGTGGTAGTTATATGCTGCTGGTACCACATATTTTGAGAAAAAACATCTCCAAAGCTTCAGTAAACTCAGCTCCATCAGAAGTTCTGTGCTTCAGAGTCTGGAAGAAGAGGGCATTGTCTAAAAAAGGACAGAAAGGAGCAGAAGAAGAGCATCACATGCAGCACAGAAAACAAACAAATAAACAAAATACCAGCTAGGCTGCAAGTACCAGGGAGATGCAGATTTCAGGGACAAAAGTATCCTTTGACATATGTTCCAAGGTAGATGATCTTTGGGATAAGAGAGCACATGCTTCTAAAAAACAAATAATAAGCCCAACTGATATATTTATTACATTGGAAAGTGACAATTACATATAAAGACAGAAGGGAAATATGAGGCTTCTAAGTATCAAAAGCACTCAAGTGTCTTTAACAGATATATAAACCTTATAATTTCCCACTTAAAACTTGATCAGTCTAATAAATGTCTACTTCAACCTATGTTTTACTTAGCTTATAATCAAATTCTTATAAATCTCTTTATATCTAAATATAGAACAATATAGCTCTGGAGCCAAGAGAAAGTGTTAAGGGCTACTTGTTATCCTTCTCTCAGCATCTTTAATTTTTTTTTCATTATTAGAAAGACATTTCTGTATTATCAAACATTAGATCTCTTTATTTATGCCCTGTGAATAAATTTGACACTTTTATATAGAGCACTGAATAATTTAGTGAACCGAGGCCACTTGGGACTGAGCAACACTCATATTTGGAATGCTTAAGAATTCTGATAGATTTTTTAGTTTCAACCTAGAAACAATGACAAAAATATATTAAAAACAAAAACATAGGTGTGTGAATATTAATACTTTTTTCATACTTAGCACAAAACTTTTAGAATGCTTGAAAGAATTCAGAACATTCAATTTAGATAAAATATATTTTCCAGTTGTTAATCAATAATGTAAAAAGTGTTGCCTCAGTAATTTCAAACTGGTCATTCATATATTATAATGTAAGAGGAGGATGTTAGAAGACACCAAATGACATGCTTACATTTGATATAATTTAATCCTTTTATTAAATCATAAAAACAATTATAAGCTTAGCAAAAAAATTAATAATTAGTGATAATGACATGATTTTTTTGAGCTCATTTTTATCAAGTACAGTCTGCTTTATCTAGAGACTTCACAAATAAAAAACAACTGTATCTAGAAACCTTAGGTCTAATGCAGTGACAGCTCTGTTGAGTGACTTCCACTTAGCTGGAGCTTCTGCACCTGTCTGATGCATTGCTAAACTGCAATGACTGATGTTCTAGGTATATTAAACCCTCTCTGAAGCAGATCAACCAGTTGTATATTCATGTACTTCTGTTCCATCAATGATTCCTTCCATCAAGAGTCAATTTTGTTTGCAAAGGATCTAGCAGGGAGACTGTAGTGGGCACTCCCACCATGTTAGTATCTTTCTCTCTTTCTCCTCTACATGAAAAAAAAAAGTCAAAAACTGTTAAAGCAAGAAGAGTGACAAACTGCATTATTGATATGTCATTAGAAATGCCTTAAGGTAGCATTCAGGAGTACTTAAACATAAAAATACCACGAGACACAGGAACAAAGAGTATTTATTATATTATACTATACAATACTATATTATGTAGAAAGTACAAAAGACAGAATATTTGAAATGTAGCATTGAGAATTCCATGAGTCTTCTAGAAAGAGGACATAGACGTTTATTTAATCTCAATGTGTACGCTTGCCTAATTAGGAAACAGACTGAAAGAGGCTATTAATATCTACAGATTACTTGTTTTGGATGAGGCTATGTTGACTTTTTTATACATATTCTTTCATTCTTGAAACCACCCTAAGAGAATAATTATTTGCATATGAGAATTACTTCCTTCATTTTATAGATGACCAAGGAAGTCTTGCTAAAAGTTATTCAATTTTTTTGCTGCAGAGATTAAAATCAATTTCGTCTACCCCCAAACTCCTGTTTTTTTCTGTCTTGTGTCAAATTGTATAAAGGGGCCAATAAAAATTTTAATTCTGTTAAGGAAAGGCAGACAAGGTAGTGATTCATTTATATTAGCTTTAATTAAGAGAAGGTGTTCCAGTGATAAACCCAATGACTTCAGGGACCAGGCAGGAGATCTAAACATGTGAAGGAGTAATGGTTATTGCAGTGCCTTGTGGATATCTTACCTTACCTAAAAGCATTTTTATTCAATTAAAAAAAATTGAACTAGCCCAATAAAACATCTCTGCCAGAGGGTTACCAATTTGTAACTTCTGAAAGGAAGCAAAGGCAACAGATCTGCAAAAATAAGTCTGAAAAACATTCTAGACTTGGGATGCAGGCTGTATGTGAGAGACAAAATAAAGAGATAAACAATAAAAATTTAAAAAATCAGGGAACTGGCTGATTTAACCATATGAAACAAATATTTACTTACATGTAAGAAAAGAATAGTGGGCAGAGAAAGTAAAGGGGGAGTGGAAAAGGAAAGAAATATTTTGGTAGTGGTTCTTAAATGTCAGTCTAAGTATTAGAATTTTATCAGATTGAGAAAGAAATACACTTATACCTGTGCCAAAAACTCCTGTTCTGTGTTATGTATGCTTACTGCATATTAAGTCTTCATAAGAGCTTTTACACTTTAAAGATTGGTAATAGAAACTAACTTTCGTAGTGTCGCTAGGTAAAAGTGGTAGAGCCAAAATTGAGACTGAGTCTGTCTGATTTCAAAAGGAATCTACACAACATTATACCGTATGGTTTTCTATAGAAAATACTAGATCCAGACATCGGTATAGGGTACTTTCACAATTGGTCAAAAGTGGAGTAGAGAATCCTTTGGTTAAGGTAGTGATTATGAGATCAAAAAAGATTTTTTTATTAAAGATGTAATATTAAATATAATAATTAATAGTTACTGCTGTGTACTTGTTATAACTCACTATTACTCTAAGTACTTTTCACGTATTAGCTAATTTTATTTTATATGAAACCTATGTACACATACTATAACTAGCATAATTCCCATTTTACAGATAAAAAACTGAAGCACCAAAGTCTATATAACTTATTTAAGGTTATGCAGATAGAAATGGTGAAAGGTGAAATTTTAAGCCATCATATTGAACCAATTTGTCCTTAACCAAGAGTAAAATATGTTGATCAATGAACAGAAATGTGGAAATGAAAAAGACCTCCAGATCCATCAGTTTTCATTGAACATAAATATGGTTTCAGTAGATCAGTTCAATTAGAGAAGCAGAATGATAATGAGGTCAACTCTCTGTATTCAAACTCTCAAGACATTTTATCTTCACTCTAAATTGCATTTTAGAGTCTTACTCTCTAATCTCCATCAAGTATTTCAAAGCTACAGGGAAAATTAACTGGGAAAAGTTGATGAAGCAAATTGAATATATCAAATAAATCTAAAAGAACCTTAGCAAGAAAAGAAATATGAACAGTGTGATCCACTGATGCTACTAAATATGACCCCATTTTTCTCTACATATTCCACAGCTTGTTGAGAGGCTCTATAGTTAAGCAGTAAACTGTTTTTCAATTAATATATGTATGAAATCAGGTGTTTTTTTAATAATTACATGAATAATCATTATGTGAATAATTGTACACCACTATGTGTACAAAGCAGGCATATATCTCTTTTATAGACTTACATTTCTTTCTTCCTCTTTCACAAGTTTTGGTGAGGTTACAGAAACATTTATATGTGAAGAAGATTAGTAATTTCATTTAATGAAAACACTTAATTTGGGGACAGATTTTAGAATGTTTCATTTCCATAGCTATGATATAAATTTTAAAATCAAATTTTCATCAACAGAAGAAAAAAAAACTACTATTAGCTATAGACAACAACTTTACTCTTAATGGAAACACTAAATTTACTGCTTTCAAAATTAAATCATATAAACAACTTTGGTTTCTTTAAAAAAGGATTTGCAGCCTTTATTTTTTTAAAAAAAGAACATATGTTATTCTCATTTGCCTTAAGTGACACATGAAAATTAAGAGCCTACCATTAAATAGAAAAACAATTGCATGAAATGAAATCTAATATAAACAAGAATTATACAGATCTAGTTTCAAGACTAAAATATGAATATTACTCATAATAAACAGGAGAGGGGAGAAATTGGGTTTATTGCACAGAAAGAAAATTTAAAAAAATACTGGTAAAAACAAACTGCTGAAAATATATATAGAGAATGGCAAATAAAAGGCAAAATCAATTAATTTATCTACATTGCCTTTGAAGAAAATTTGAGAAGAAAGTTGGTAAATTTCTATATAGTTACAATGATAATAAATACTTGTATTATAACATTACAATTCTCTTAGTTACCAGTAACAGAATCAGACTCTGGCCACCTTAAGTCAAACAGAAAATGTATCAGGAGGTAGGGTATAGTGCAGAAAACAAGGAAAAGCCACATAAGCAAGCCAGAGGAAAAGCAGGCACCTGGAGACCTCACAGGGTCTCACTAGGAATGGTGATAAAACTTTCCTTTAGACAATCATAATAAACCTGTCAGAGTTTCAAAAATTCTGTCTCTTGATTCTTCAAATCCAAATTTTATATTTAAGTTAGGTGTACATCTTTTGATCAGCCAGCTTTGGGCAGCAGACTGTGTTGTAGTAGACAATAGGCAGCTGATGTCTACTGCTTGAGAGGAAATTCCTAACACAAAATTTTGAGCTGGAAATTTCTGTAACGAATTAGTTATATAAAAAAAAGACATCTGAAGATTACATTTGATTTCTGATTCAAGAATAATCTAATCTGAAATACAAAGATAAAGAAAAAATATGGTCATGATCATGTAGTATAGAAGACTAATAAAATTACTTTAAAAATGTAGACATGAAGTCTTTACCACTTCTTCTAACATCTTCACTCAAGGAGTACTGACTACATTTTAAAATACATTTATTCAGTGTATATATTTATTGTATAAATTAGGTAATATTCCAACAATATAGAATAGTTCAGAATAAAATAAATACCTGTTCTTACTATTCTGATATAACTCATACTTTATGATGGAAAATAGTAACCTTTTTCCATAGTTCTTTTAGATCTTCTTTATAAAGAACTAAAAAACTTGTAGTTATAACGAAACCATCTCCTTCTCTTTCCTCTCCAGTGGTAACCATTTCCCTGAAGTTGGTGTTTCCTATTCCCATCCATTATTTTGACTATTTCACAAATACTTAGGTATCCAGAAATAGCATATATCTTTGTCGTATTTGTTTAAAATTTACATAAATGTCATCATATTCACAATATCTTTCACCAAGTGTTTTTTTATCATGTAATAGCATATTTTAAAAGTTGAGACCTGTTAATACATGTAATTTTAATTCATTCATTTTAAATTTTAAATTTATTTAAACAGGATTACATGGCATGACACTGAACATTCATACTAACAGGTACTGAGGTGGTTTACTTTCCTACTTCTTACCCGTTTGCCTACCTAAAGGCATAATGCAGTAAGACATAGAAGTCAGTTAAAAGAGGAAAAACTGAAAAATAGACAAACATATGGAGACTAGGTCACAGTGAATGAGTTAACGATACAATCAAGGAAGAAATCAAAAGATAGCATAAGACACATGAAAATAAAAACACAATGACTCACAATCTATGTGACACAGCAAAAGCAGCCCAAAGAGAAAAATTCACAGCAATATAGACTTACCTCATAAACCAAACAAAAATCTCAGACAAACAGTCTAACCTTATACCTAAAGGAACTAGAAAAAGAACAGCAAAGTCCAAAGTGAGTAGAAGTAAGAAAAAAAAATAAAATCAGAGCAGACATAAACAAAATAGCTTTAAAAAAATCAATAAAACTAAGAACTGGTTCTTTGAAAAGATAAACAAAACTGATAAAGCTTTAACAAGACTCATCAGAAAAAAAGAGAAGGCCTAAATAAATAAAATAAAAATAAAAGGGAAAAAGTGACAACTGACTCCATAGAAATACAAAAGATTATAAGAAAATACTGCAAGCAATTATATGTCAACACATTGGACAACTGAAAAAAATAGATGCATTCTACAAACATACCACCTCCCAAGACTGAGTCAAAAGAAACAAATTCTAAATAAACCAATTACTACTAACGTAATCAAAGAAGTAAAACTCATTATTTGCAGATGACATGATGACATGATACTATATATTAAGAACCCTAAAGATTTCACACACACACACACACACACACACACACACACACACACACACAAAAAAAAAACTGGTAGAAGTGATAAACAAATATTAACAGAAAATAAAATTAATATCAGAAATTGGTTGCATTTTTATACATCTGTAACAAACTATCAGAAATATAAATTAAGAAAACAATTCATTTATAATTGCATCAAAAAAATAGCTATGAATAAATTTAACCAAGGAGGTAAAACATCTGTACTCAGAAAATGATAAGACACTGAAGAAAAAAATTGAAGAAGATACAAATAAATGGAAGCATATATCATGCTTATAGATAGGAAGAATTAACATTGTTAAATGTTTATACAGCCCAAAGCAATATATAGATTCAATGCAACCCCTATCAAAATACCAATGGCAAATTTCACATAATGAGAATAAATAATTCTAAAATTTATATTGAACCAAAAAAGACCCTGAAAAGCAATGTCAATTTTGAGAAAAAAAGGACAGAGATATCATGCTACCAAGTATCAAACTATACTACAAGGTTATAGAAATCAAAACAACATGTTACTGGCCTAAGAACAGAAACAAAAATCAGTGAAATAGAATAGGAAGCCCAGAAATAAACCCATGCCTATATGGTCAATTAATCTATGAAAAAGGAGGCAAGAATATACTATTTAGTAAAAAGAGTCTATTCAATAAGTGGTGTTGGAAAAACTGGACAAATACATGCAAAAGATAAGATGAAACTAGACAGCTTTATTATACCATATACAAGATAAATTCAAAATGTATTAAAGACTTAAATGTAACACCCGAAGCCGTGAAACTCCTAGAAGAAAACAAAGACAGTAAACTCTCTGACATTGTTCTTAGTAATATTTTTTTTCTGATATATCTTCTTGAATAAGGGAAACATGATAAAAAATAAACAAATGATACTACATCAAACTAAAAAGTTTTGCACAGTTAAGAAAACCATCAACAAAAAAAATAGACAACCTACTGAATGGAAGATATTTGCTAATGATATATCCAAAAAGGGGTTAATATCCTAAGTTTATAAAGAACTCATTGAACACCCTCCCTCCCCACAAAATCAAACAATCTAATTTAAAATTGCTCAGAGGACCTGAATAGGCATTTCTCTAAAGGGGATAATACAGATGACCAATAGATACATGAAAAGATGCTTAACGTCACTAATCATCAGAGAAATGCAAATTAAAACTACACCGTGATATCACCTCACACCTATCAGAATGGCTATCATCAAAAAATCAAAAAATAAGTGTTAGTGAAGATGTGTAGAGAAGAAAACTCTCGTGCACTAATGGTTGGATTGAAAATTGGTGCAGCCATTATGGAAAACAGTTTGGAGGTTCCTCAAAAAAATAAAAAATAGAACTACCTATGACCCAGCAATTCTACTTTTGGGTATTATCTGAAGACAACCAAAAGACTAGTTTTTAAAGATCTATGCACCCCCATGTTCTTTGCACTGCTGTTTATGATAGCCAGGATATGGAAGTAACCTAAGTGCCCATCAATAGACAACTAGACAAAGAAGAAGTGGTATATATTTATACAATGGAATATTACTCAGCCATAAAAAATTGAAATCTTACCATTTGTAATAATATGAATGGACCAGAGGATATAACACTAAGTGAAATAAGTCAGACAGAGAAATACAAATATCATATGATTTCACTTATATGTAGAATCTAAGGAACAAAATAAATAAACAAACAAAATAAAAACAGACTCATAGACACAGAGAACAATCTGGTGATTGCCAGACGTGAAGGGGGTCATGGGGCTGGGTGACAATGATGAAGAGATTAAGAAGTACAAATCTGAGTTACAAAATAGTCATTGGGATGTGAAGTACAGCACAGAGAAAATAGTCAATAATATTGTAATAACCACGTTATGGCAGATGAGTAAAAGACTAATCAGAGAAATCACTTTGTAAATTCAATAAATGTCTAACCACTATGTTGTACACCTGAAACTAATATAAAATAATGCTGAATATCAACTCTAATAGAAAAATAAAAATTTAAATTAAAAAAGACACCATAGGGAAGATTTAAAATAAAAAAATAAATATGTAATTTTAGATTATGTTTATGAATTTGGAAGAGAGTGAAATTTCTTTAAAATATACAAAAAAGATAAGTAATGAAGAAAAAGATTAAACAAATGGATTTTATTATAAATTAATACTTCTGTCTTTAAAAGACATGATAAAAATAAATGGCAAAAAATAATCAAAAAAACATTTACAAACCATGTATACAAAGAAGTAGTATTCAAAATATGTGAAGAACACCCCAAAATAAGAATAGGACCCACAATTTAAAAGAAATATATGCAAAAGTTAATAACAGACAATTATCAGAAGAGGTAATCTGAATGGTCAGTAAATGTGTAAAAAAAATATATAAAACATCACTAGTAGTGTAAAAATTAAAGAAAAGTAAAATTAGAATAAGTGATATTCTATTCCATATTATCAGAGAAAAATATCAAAGTATGATATAAATGAATAGCCAGTATACATAGTAACACAGGTCATATAATGCTGGTTGGAATTTAAAATGGAAAAAGCCCTCTAACACATAAAACAGGTAATATCTCTTAAAACTTTCCTCACTTATACTGTTAAAGTCAGAAGTAAAATATGCATCAATAGAAAAATAGTAATTATTTTTTTCATAAAATAGAATAATAAACACTAATAGTGATGAATAAAAGTTACATGGATTAATATAAAGAGATCAATGGAAAATGTTTAGAATATTCTTGGTTAAGAAATGTATACAGTGTGCTATCAATTATAGCAATTTTAAGTATGAATGAATGCTACATTAATATGCATTATTTAAAGTTATTTAGGATTATATATTCATGTAATAAAACTTTAAAGACATATATGAAAGTGATAAATCCCCAAATCAGTAGTTATTCCTGAGGGAGAGGAAGTGGAATGTGATCCAGGATGAATATATAGGAATCTAAAACTAGTTTGTAATTATTCTAAACCTTAATATTATATTAATGTTTAATACAGAGCTGTCCATATATTTCTGTATGTTAAAAATATATCATACTAATGGAAAGGCAGTAAAGTTATTGACTGAATAGCTTCTCTTCCCAATGTAACCCCAAATAAAGAGATAACCATTAATTTCTGTTACTGTTTTAAACATTTAGTAGAACAATAATATAAAACTTAAATATCTAAAATAGGCTCAACTTTCCATTAGAATTTAAGATATGAAAACTAGAGACTACCATAGAAAAATGGGCACAGTTCACAATCGGATAGTTCAGAGAAGAACCATAAATG
Organism: Macroglossus sobrinus; assembly: GCA_004027375.1. Lineage (NCBI taxonomy): Eukaryota > Metazoa > Chordata > Mammalia > Chiroptera > Pteropodidae > Macroglossus > Macroglossus sobrinus. The sequence continues at coordinate 127,473 of PVKZ01001027.1, read as the reverse complement.
ACCTTGTATTTGCAAATGTTTTTACATACTATATTATACTTATATATTTATGATTACCTACAGATCTATTTAACTATATCATGTTAGAAAGAAACAAATCAAACTATTTTTAGGAGAGTTAAAATTTTAGGTAATTTATAATTTTTGAAATAAAAAAGTTTTAAAATTATTTTCAAATTTTATCAAAAGTATACACACATGGTTTAAAAAATGTATATAATTGTGTGCAAAAGCCGTACACTAATCTCATCATGCATTTTTTCCTCTTTCCCAGGGGCAACGACTTTAGAACATTTTACATGATTCTATTGATACTCACATGCAAATATCTTCTTCATATGATTATATTGCTACTTCTTGAGTTTTTCTTTTTGTGGAGGAGAAGATGGGAGAACAGTTTAGATATTCTGTATTGACTTTCTATTTTGAAAGATAAAATTTAGCTCTCATCCAACAACCCTTCGATGGGCCTTGCCCTGACACACATGCACATTTTCTGTCTTCTCATCTTCTCACTATTATTGTTATATTATGGGTTGGGTCAATATACAGTGTTTGCATTGCTGCATTGATGAAAATAACTATATACAGCAGAGAAATGTCAGACTTTATGATTATTCTTCTTATGCAAATATTGGTGCTTTCTTTTTTCAGCTTAGTGTGGGAAGGTTTTTATTTTGTCATTTGTGCTGTCATTATTTTCTTAGTTTTCCAGTAATAACAACTAAGTGCTCCCTTCCTCACTTTTGCTGATATATAACTCTTCTTAATACATTTACAGATATAATTTATTGTAAATATATCTTGCTAAAGATACCCCTCCTCATAAAATTTGTCCAGGTCTGAATGGCTCTGGGTGCTCTCTTTATCTGCTCCACAGCTTTCATTTTGTGATTGTTAATTTCTCTACTTTTTTTGTTGTATCCCTTGATCCCAGGATTTGTAGTCTTTCTTGGTTTACTCCTTAATTTTAACTGGGAACATGTTCCAGTATCTTTCTGAAAATAAGTGCATGGGAGATAAACGTCCTTCATGTACTGGCTATAGATTTCCAGTATGCATAATTGTCTTATCATAAAGCATAGACTTGGTTCTATTGTTTTCTAGCTTCCGGTGTTGCTGTGGCTATTTTATTCTACATTAATGTTCCCTGTGAAAGCCTTAAGATTTCCCCTTTATTCTCAGAGTATAGTATTTTTATTATGCCTTCATGTGGATCTATTTCTACCCACAGTACATGGAACATAGTGGGTCCATTCAATATGAAAACATATGTTCTCACATTCTGGAAAATTTTATAAAAAATTTTGTTGATAATTTCTTATTCTATATTTTCTGTTTTCTAGTTCTGAAATACTAATTTTTGGTAAGATGTTGGACTGTCTCTACCCATTCTCTAATTTACTATTTTTTATTATTTTTAAAAATCTTTTAGTAAATTTATTGTGGTGATATTGGTTAATAAAATTATATGTTTCAAAGATACAATTCAATAATACACCATCTGTATATTGCATTGTGTGTTCACCACCCAAAGTCAATCTCCTTCTGTCACTAAGAATTTGACCTCCTTTATATATATCTCTCTCCCTGCTTCCCCTCTGGTAACCACTAAATTGTCTGTGTCTAGGACTTTTTCTTTGTCCTGTTCGTTTGCTGCTTTCAGTTTTAATATCCCCCATATGAATAAATGAAATATGGTTCTCTACTTCATTTGTCTGTTTTATTTTGCTTAGCATGATAATCTCAAGATCCATCCATGTTGTTGCAAATGTCAGTATTTCATCTTTTCTTATGGCTGAGTAATATTCCATTGTATATATGCATCTTCTTTATTTAATCAACTATTAAAGAACACTTTGGTTCTTTCCATGTTTTTCTTTTTCTGATTTTCATTTTTGACATTTTGCTTTAATTTGCAACATTTAAAAATATTTTATCTTGTTTCAGGGATGCAAAAATCTTTCTCATATCTTTGGGAATGCCAATCACAGATATTTTTTTTCAAATTTTTTTTGTGCATATTTTTTTCTTTTTTGGTAAGTTATTTTTCTATTTCTTTTGTCTCTTTGACATAAGATGCTTTCTTTAAGTATCTAATAATACTGGGTTTTGTGTTAATATTTAAAAGTGGGTTTTGTTGACCCTAGTCTTCACTGTAATCTGGTTGATTTCATTCTAGTTGCAGAACTCTTGTTGTTATTTTTGTTAGGTCTTTTCTCTTGAATGGGTCAGATTCTCTACAGAATATTCTTCCATTTATCCTCTCTTGAGGGTATTTACCTGTCAGAGTTCTGCCAGGAATCTGAGTGAGAAGAGTCAGCAGCATGAGATGTTTTAATATTTAGTGTGTGTATCCTCTACTTTCAGTTGGTATTCTCACTGTGTATCCTCTCTCCTGCAGGCCAGACAACTGCTTTATCCTCTCTAGGGAATAAATATTTTCTCTCCTATTAGAAAGAGTGAAGAACGGTTGCCTTACTTTCAAGTATATACAAGGAAAGCAATGTAGAAGCTTAACTGTTCAAAAAAAGACTTTAAACCAATTTTGTGTTTTTAACTATAGTTTTTATCTCTACTGACAGAAGTATCTGGTGGGACCAAACCTAAATTTTGTGGAGGAGTATTTTGAAGAAACTTGAAATGCTTCTTGACTTTTTACACTGTCTGCCATTTTAGCAAACAAACACAAAAACTTGAATATTAATTACATACTTTCTAACTTCAAAAATGTTGCAATGTGACTTCATTTTTCTTTTTCTTTGTGGTTCCACATGTCTTTACATTTTACTGCCTTGTTGCACACTAAAAGTAGTATTCTGCAATAAAGGACCCACAAAAATTAAATAAAACCTATTTGATAATTATTTAAATTGAAAACAATTTACCAAAGGTAAAGACATTTAAAAAAATAAATTAGTAATATATTTGCCAACTCTCTTTTAAAAACATGCATTGATATTTTATTTTTTGAAAGAATGATTCAGGTTATCATTAAATATAAAAGTTTATAATATTCACTAAGTTGTTTACTTCCTTGTATGCATATATATTCACTTTGCAATGAAACAAATTCTAACAAGTGTTGTCAAGTCAACATTCAGACACTGTCAGCACTTTATAGGAGGAGTTGCCAGTATTAGGTCTGGCAGTGTATTAACATTCTCTAGAAAGAGACTTCAATTTTCAGCTTTTAATTCATCATAACTCAAAGTCTCCAACTGAAGAATTAGATCTTTACTCAGAAGTGTCCTCACATTACAGCCTATACATATATGTTCCCTTTTGCCCAGTAGACTATTCCTTTCAAGCAGAAACCAAGTATTTTGTTTTGTTTGTTCTCCAGTGGTACCACATGTAGAATTCCGTTCATCATAGGATACTGCCCATGCTTTTTGTGATCTGTAAATTTAATAATTTGTAGTACTTTCTTCCAACCTCAGGTCCTAGAACTCAATAGGACATGACCACTAAAGCCCCAAATGTCTTTTGATATATGACTGTATAATAATAGAACCTATTTTTATTAGTAAATACTGTGTCATAGCTTTTATTCCATTCTTCCAATGTATATAACTTACAAAATAAATAAAATCATAATTATCTTTCTTTTGTTAGTTATAAAATTTTTATGTAAGTGCTGTACTCTTTTGTCTATTTTTCTGTTAAATTGTTTTTGCTCTGCATAACAACTTCCTTTTCTGTTTATAACTATTTCTAACTTGTTTGGAGGAAATGTTCACATCTTCTGAATGTTTTTTATTTACATAAAAGATCAATGCATCTCAATTGACTCCAAGGCCAAAATCTGAGAAAGAATAAAAATCTAGTGACTTATTTTCACAAGTTTAAAAAAAAAAAACATACAATCATCCTCTCTACTCTCCAACACCTGTATATAGAAGATAGGAGTAGCAAGGAAGACTAAAAAAGACCTGTCTAGCTACATGCACCATCCTACTCAAAGCTATTTTTGTTTTTGATCTTTGTACTTGTATCTCCCAAGTAGACCAGCCATATTGGCAGCAGGGGATGATCTGGGTATAGCTGGAGTAAAAAAAAAAATACTCAACACTACTGAGAAAGTAATGTTTACTTTTTTTCCTTTTCCTTTGCTTTTTGGGGCCTGTCATGGTTAATTCTATACATCAACTTGGCTGAGCCATGGTGTTCAGATATTTGGTCAAACATTATACTGAATGTTTCTATGAAGATGACTTTAGATGAGATTAATATTTAACTGGTGTACTTTCTGAAGAGCAGATTGCCCTCCATAATGTGATTGGGCCTCATCCAATCAGTTGAAAATCTGAATAGAATAAAAAAATTATATTCCCTTAGAAAGACAGTCTGAGGCTTGAAATATAGCATGGGCTCTTTATTAAGCCTCTAGTCTGCTGGCTCATTCCACAGATTTTGGAGTTGCCAGACTCCATAATCATGTGATCATGTGAGCCAATTCCTTAAAATCTCTGTCTCTGTCTCTGTCTCTGTTTCTCTCTCTCTCTCTCTCAATACACACACACACACACACACACACACACACACACACACACACACAATCTGTTTCTCTCGAAAACCCTGAATAAACAGGGTCTAATAGGTATTTTTTGAGTATTATAATAAGAAACTAAAAGTTGAGGCAATGGAAATATGATATAGCAGTCTTCTTAAATACATTAGTTCTATATAAAATTCCACAATGGATGGGGACAATAAGTATAGATCCTTCCTTTAGGAATCTAAGTACTATGTGCTTCCAAAGGAAACTGAAAATTTTCCTTCAGTTAAAGTTAAAAAAGGAGAAGAAAGAAAAAAGGAGGAATATATGACATGATACCTATACATGCATTGATATTTTCTAAATTTCTACTACATATTTTTTTCTTACCATGTAGACATTGCTGTTCTTATTTACTAATCACCCTTTAGAGCTCCTAAACAATCTATGGAAAATAAGTACAAATTCTGAAGACAAATGTTATAATGACAATTTAAAAAGATATTAATCAGTATTATTCAGAATCATTTAAAAAATAGCTTTGGCTATTGCAAGATATGGACTTGAGTGACACAGGAAATTTATGGAATAAACATATGTAGTGGCAAATATTAAGTGTTGGGCAATCTCTGATAACTACTTTTTTAATTTACCTAAGGAAATCTTCCCACATTCCTATAATTAGTTTACAGAAACCAGTTTTATAAATTAAAAATACATGCAAACACACACGCACACACGCACATGTATCCAAAGAAAATAGAGAGGAAGCTGAAAGACTGAAGTTTTATACTTCTGTAAACATACTTTCACACAGTGAGAATGAAGGATTGCATACAGACAGATTTGCAGTGTGCTAATACAAGCTAATATGCACTCAATGCAACTTCCGGTTGTCAACTTTTCAATTTGCACTTACTGAATTTATTTAGAACACACTTTTTAAATGCAAACTAATTAAGACACTCTCATTTTTTTTTCCCCCCCTGAGGTATCTGAAATAGCTACTTTGAATTTTTCTGGTGCATTAGCGAATGATCCCATACACTGGGCAGTCTATACTGATTTCAAGGGAAATACAAAAAAGATACACATTAAATGATGTATTAAATAGTGAGCTACATTTCTCTAATAATAAACCAAACCAAATTAATTGGTCTTCTTATTGATATGTTTCTAGGTTTTTTAAATGATAGAAAGTCTTCTTTTTGGAAGAAATATAAGTAATAAACAGTAATAATTAAAGAAAAGAAGACATTGTTCTCATTTATGTTGTTGGTGACTTATTTCAGTCAGCTAAAGCTTTCCTGGCCCCCAAAGTTTCACAATACTCTCACCTTAACAAATTCTAAACCCCCATGATATAAAGGCAAAAGGAATGCTCTTCAGAAATTCAATATTCTTCAATAGAAAATGAGCAATATGCATTTACTTTCAAAAAGAAGAAAATTGGTTTCCATTAATCAAATTTCTCCAAGAAAATATATCTTTCTTTCACAGAGATATGAAAAGATAAATTTCTGCAAAGCTTTTCAGTGTCAAGCTAAAAAGGTTATCAATGAGGTTATAAGGTTTACAGTGTTAGAGCTGCAAAGAAATATGTCTTTATAATAAAGTGAGCCTTTTTTTAAGGTTATAAAGGTGCTTTTTCATTCCCCACCTTGCCATCTTACTGAAAGATCAGCCATTTTAGAAGTGGCTTGTGGATTCTTAAGGCACCTCAGAAGCAAACTAGCTTTTACTGTATTTTACAAAGTTATATTTAGTGATTATAATATAGTGGTGGTATGTACAAAATTTCTTATCTTTGTGTTACAGATTAAAAAAAAAACGCTGAGTGGGGTTAAATATTGTGACCAAGATCCCATAACAAATAAGAGAGAGAACCAGTACTCAAACCCAGAGCTATCATGGTTTTCTTTTCTATACATTCTCCTCTCTGGAGATATTAGTAAGTTAAAATAGGATGCTTTAAGCATTTTCAATTGAAAAACAAATCTAGAATGTGAGAGTTTCTCTACTTAGTGATCAGAAGTTGTAAACCTTTCTATTTATGCCTAAATCCAAAAGCTATTCTTGACAATAAAAGAATAATCCCCTCTAAAGACAAAATTTGGCAAGGAAAAATGAAGTCCAATTTGCTTTCACTACAAAAATAGAAATACATGCAATCTCAAATTAACTGTCTTTGTTTTCTGCAAATGCAAATGTGCAAAAGAACAAATCCTTGAAAGAGAAAAAAATGTACATGTTGGCAACTGGTTGTCCTCATGTTTCTCTTAATTGTCGAGTGCTTTCCCTGTTGGAACTCTTAAGACTGCTCAAATTCCCTGGCATTAGCCCTCATTAAATCTCATCTAAAATGACATATTTGTGCAGACTATGATGCTCAATCAGATATTCTGGCTAACATACTAGGCTGCTGATCTTGTATTCAGTGCCCAGAGTCTCTGTTGCTGAGCCAAGCAAGCCACCTCCTGAGCTGTCCCTGCCCAATTTCTGGTAACTCTGTCAATAAGTTTTCTAGATGGCTAGAGTCTCCCTACCCTGAGCATAGCAGTGAATCAACGATGTGTCCAAAGCCCCCAAATGTTTATGAATTCAGTGACCATACTATAGATAAATACAGGCACTGATGAGCAGAACCAATGTCTGCAGATGAATGTTTCAATCAATTACAATGACAAACAGCTGTATTGTGAGAGGTCATATAGGCAGTTAACACATGGTAACCATTTCAGGCATGTTGAAGAAGAATTGGGATGGAAGAAAGTAAAATGAAAATAATAAAATAATTCTCTTTTGTAGGTTTAATAGCATATAGAGCAATAGACTTGTAAATGTAGAGAAGATAAAACAACTTTATTATTGAAGCATTCTGCATCTTGAAATGTTTTTCACTATAAGCAGTCTCCCAAGGTCAGAGCTATTCACAGAAAATTACAGGAAAATCTAGATCTGCAAAATAAATGAACCAGGGAGGAGATAATTTTTGATAAACTCATTAAGCTTTCTTAAAGTGAATGATCCATTTTACATGTGACACCTCTCCAGTTTTTCTGGCGCAACTCCTACTTTTATCCTACTCCAGTTTGCCATTCAATCACAACCAGAGGAACCTGCCACAAGCACTATTTTGTTTCCATCACTACCCTGCTTTAAAACATATGCTCCTCTTGCTCCTACCATTGCTATTACATAAAATGTATGTTTAGATTCTTTAACCCAAACATTAACATTCCAATGTGCTATTCTGGAATTTTCTTCCCTCCTTTCCTAACACAAGCCTTACACTCCTTTAGTAAATCTGCACTATCTAATACATTTGTCATTAACCATGTACAGCTATGTAAAATTAAATTTAAATCAGATAAAATTAAAAATTCAGTTCCTCTGCTGCATGAGTTACATTTCAAGTCTTCAATAGCCACTTGTAATTAGTGGATACTGTATTGGACAAAGACGACTGTCCATCAATGCAGAGCATTATATTGAATAGCACTACAGTATACCTGCTCCTCAGTTGCATTGTACAAATCTTCCTGCAAGTTCTGGTACAAGCTATTTCCTCCATGCAGAAACATGCTCTTTTTTTGTCCACCCTGACAAATTTACATAACAGAATCTCATACTCCTCCAAGGTGCAGACTGCATTTCACATGCATTATAGTCACTCAATATATATTTTTAAATAACAAAATATAATTTACATTTTAAATGTCTTTTTGTTCAATTGTAAAAAACACCATCTGGTCTAGCTTTTTCATTTATGATAAGATAAGAAAACTTAGAACTAGAGATGGGCCTTACAGAGGTGATATTCAAACTACTTAGCAAGTAGTATGGTGCTAACCTATCAGAATGGAATTGTCCTTATCACCAGATCTTGATCCTGAAGTCCCCCTGATCCTTATTTTATTAGTCTTGGGAAGATCCACAGAGTTCTACCAAAAAAGTGAAATAGCAAGGAAAATATTGGGGGAAGAATTTTCAAAGGCTTAAGACTATAACTACTTTTTCTTCCAGGATGGCAGTGTTTCAATATGTTATCAGTGAATACGGCTATACCTTTGCTTACTGAACAGCTTTGAGTGATGTAATTGTCCTAGGGTCACACAGTTGTGAGAATTTGACATAAATTAAATTTAATACAACTTTTCAGAAACATATTTACTGTGTCACATGAGATATTCACCTTCTGGAACATTGAAGCAAAAGACTTTCAACTGCTAAATAGGCATGTGATCTTTATATTGTTGATATTGTCACATGCATTTGTGTGTAGATTACAACATTCCAGGAAACTGCTTCCTCAGATGTTGTATTTGGGGTAATTGATGCTTTAGGCCTAAAAATCTTAATAAGCTGACACTTTTATTTTCTAAAGTGCCTGCAAGGAATGCAAATCTAAAAAAATACATTCCAACCTGGCTGATTGGCTAATAAAATGAAAGTAGTTTGTAACAAATAAGCAAGTAAAGAATATGCCATGCCTTGCACAGCTTTTAACATAAATGGGTTAAACTACTCCATTTCTTTCAATAAAACATCTTGCACCTAAAATAAAATGTTTGATGTTTACACAGAAATGGCATGCTTTTACATAAAAATTTTGATTACCAACACTTAAAAAACTTAATGACTTTTTCTAAGTAGCCAACCATGGTTGTACAAAGCCAATAGTTGATACAATATAATTTTTGGTCCTAATCCTCCTTTAAACAATGTTCACTTTGATAAATAAATTTATTTATTGACTCCTATAGCTCAGAAAGTGAAAACAGACAACAGGGATAATTAAACTGGTGATGATAGAGAAGACTGAGGAAAGGGAGACTACAAAAAGCAGAGAAAATAAACACTTTTTTTTTTTTAAAGAGACATCCAAGGCCATTTCATGTAGAAGCAGAGTGGTCAACATTTTCATAGCTGCTGTAGGCATAATTGACTTATAGTACAACATAATGGCAGGCACAAAATCTTAATAATTGACTTTATTATCACCTACCATTTCTCATGACTAGACAAACAGGATATGGCTTATATAATTTTCACCACATCACAGTTATTATGGAACTTTGTCTGAGATACTAACATTTTCTTTTCCTCTAAATGTTTATTTTTTTTATAGGCATTGGCATTGCACTCTGAGCATTAGTATTAAATAGAACTATGGTATGAGACATCCTTAACATTTCTTGAAGTATGTGGTGAAGAAAGAGAAAAGTGCTCAGAAACACAGGTGAAAAAAATTAAAGAAAATCTTGTATTATGGTTTATTCAGGTAGGGAAAGTCTATTTTAATATTTTAATTTTCCTTCTGAATGTTAATATTAATGTTTCAAGTTTCTCAGAGGCATGTGTTTTAGTCCATTTGGGTTGCTGCCACAAAAATATCCTGGACTGGGTGACTTAAACAGCAAACATTTATGTCTCACAGTCCTGGAGACTTAGAAGTCTAAAGTCAAGTCACTGGCAGATTTCATAGCTGATAAGGACCTTCTTGTTTCATTCACAGAGGTCCTTCCAATGTGTCTTCACATAGTGGAAGGGCCAAAGGAGGTCTTTGAGGTCTCTTTTATAAGGGCCATTTAAAGAACTCATAAGGGCTTAACCTCCATTCAACCATAATACTGGGAATTAGGTTTCAACATATGAATTTGAGAGAAATACAAACCTTTAGGCGACAGTAGCATGCAACTACTATGAATAAAGTGAAAGCCACTGAAGCTGTTTACACAAAACTTATCATAGGATAAGAGACTGACTTTATACTTGGGGATTAATAATTATACTTGTTTTTGTTTTTGTTATTATTGTGGCAATGCTCTCTGACTTAGCATATGTACTACAAAACTACATCTACTAACCAGGTTTTTTATGATTTAGCATTAACAATCAATAAAATTTATTATTCAATTTGTCTAAACATTAGAACACCCACTTAAAAAAATATTTCTCAATTGCTTTAATGTCACAAAAACTACAATGTGTGTATCAAAATTCATAATTTTAAATTATAACATCTAATCAACTGAAGAAATAGTTCTAGTGATACTCGATTAAAAAATAAAATAGAAAAACTAAATTCAAAAAGATAAAATAAATGAAAACAGAATTGATCTGTAAATCAAAATAAACCAGAATGTGTCATTAGAATGTTAGAAAAAAATTAAAGGAGTAGATGAGATATATAAAATAGTCTGAGCAACTTGGAGGAAAGAAGCTGAATAAACCCAAGGTATCAAAGGAATACTCTTATGACTACTTTATGTTGGCATAGTTTCTTCTTAGGTGGAAGAGTGAGAAAACTAAACATGTTTAAAAAACTCTATAAGTTCATAAGAACAGTTAGTTTCCTAACAGTTGCTGACAGGAAATAAAAGTATTCCTTCAGAAGCTTTCTCCTCTAGAATAATCAGGTTGATAATTTAATAACATATATGGTTTTAATTACTTGTTTGTCTTCCATATACTGGGTTGGTGGCTCATACAGAGCAAACCCTCCTCATACAGACACTTAGTAATAAGAAAACACTTTATAAACTCATACCCTTTATAAAAGTCACTACCACATGCTAAGGGTCCTCCTATAGCAGACACTTTACACACATAATGTCTAATTCATAAAACAATCCTGTAAAATATAAATGATTACCAATCTTATTATAGATAAACTAAGAAACTGAGACAGAGAAGTTAAATAACTTTTGTGTGTTTATACATCTCTTCTATGCACATATTAGAAAATACCATAATTTTATTTATTATGGGTTTGTCTTAATCATTCATGAAATGTTTTTAACTCATTAGGTGACATCATTTTATGTTGAAAACAGCAGAAATCAAGACAATGTCCTTTGGATTTTGACATCATGAAATAGGAATTTAGACATTACTCACAAAGGAAGAGATCAGTATACTGGCTATGGTCAGCTAATTTCCTCCCACTTTGCATTTTATTTTTATACTATTGCTTTGTGCAGTGAACTAGAAGACAGTTCATGGTGTGAGGACTTGGAATAAAGGATTGCCAAAATCACAGTGGTCCTCACAAGGTGACTAAAAAATTACAATACTACATGAGACAAGACTGACTCTGCATCACACTATCACCAGGACAAACTCTATTCTTAGCATGTAGATCCCTTCTTCAGGAATTTTTTCCTCTCCAGACTTAGGATACTTGGTGTTCTCTTGTCCCTCTTCTTAGCTCCTAATTCCATAAGGAGAACATCTAATTAAGTTATATTTTATATTAAAACACAAATAATCTGCCACTATCCTTGAATTATATCTCTCAGAACAATATGTATTTTATTAAAAGGAATTGATTTACAATGAGTCAAATTCAGGGACAATATATTGAGTTATGGAGATTTCCAGTCTCCTTTATTCTACTTAGATACAACTTGAATGCACAAAGTTACTTGTCTATATATATATATATATATATATATATATATATATATATATATATATATATATATATAAAGCTTTAGTGAATATGGGGATGCATTTATCTCTTTAAGCTAGTGGTTTGTTTTCTTTGGACAAATAACCAGAATAAAATTGTTGAGTCGTATTGTTGTCCTATTTTTAATTTTTAGAGGAAACATTATACTGTTTTCCAAAGTGGCTGCACCAATTTACATTCTCACCAACAGTGCACAGTGTTCCCTTTTCTTCAAATCCTTACCAACACTTCTTATTTTTTGTCTTTTTGGAAAATAGCCATTCTCACAGGCATGAGGTCATATTTCATTGAGGTTTTAATTTACATTTCCTTGATGATTAGTGATACTGAGCATCTTTTCATGTACCTGTTGGCCATGTGTATGTCTCCTTTGGAAAAAAGGAGATTGTTTGGTATTATTCTATTGAGTCATATTAGTTTATTATATTTGGGGTATTAACTCTTTGTCAGACATATAATTTGTCAATATTTTCGCCCACTTAGTAGGTTGCCTTTATATTTCATTAGTAATTTTCTTAGTTGTGAAGCAGCTTTTTAGTTTGATGAATTCCTGCTTATTCATTTTTGCCTTTTGTTGCCTTTGTTTTTGGAGTCAAATCCAAAAAATCATCACCAAAACCCAAGTCAAAAAGCTTACTGTTGTCTTCTAGGAGTCTTATGGTTTTAGGCTTACATTCAAGTCTTTTATCTAGTTGAGCTGATTTTAGTAGAATATATTAATCTAGTTTCATTCATCCACACACAGTTGTCTAGTTTTGAAGAAAAGGTCCTTTCTCTTTATATAGTCTGGGCTCCTTTGTTATAAATTAATGGACCACACATGCATAGATTTATTTCTGGATTCTCTGTTCTGTTCCATTGATCTATTTGTCTGATTTTATGCCAATATGATACTTTCTTGATTACTATAGCATTAAAACATAGTTTAATATATATTATAGTATTATATAGCTTTGTAATATAGTTGAAAGTCCTCACAGCAGGGTCAAACAACCTGCTTTTTTAAGTGTAGTACAAACTGATCTGTGAAGCATAACAAAGCTGATCTTCATGGTCTGTGTCTTGTCCTGAGCCACAAAGCACCAGGTGTGATCACTACAGTAAATTATAATTATATATCAGCTAATCTGCAGCCTGGAAAATTCAAAATTGAAGGCTTTGGGGGAAGATGAGGTCATCTTTCAACCAGTTTTCTTGAATGGTGAAATGTCCCATGATTCATGCTTCTCTGTGGAGGGCTCTCTGAAAGTAACTTCAGTTTAACAGCTTTCTGAGAACTGCAATACATAACTTAGACTCATACTTGAATATTTAGTGCAATAATCAAGTTCCAATAACCTCTATTAAATAAACATATTTTTATTCAAGCAACACCAGACACAAAATGTAACAGTGCTCTTTGTAGTTCATGATTTAAGATGTTCTTGAAAATAAGATTGCTTAACAAAAATGTCATTTTATTGCCTTAGTAACTAAACCTTATTGGCAGTGATTCATGACACCGTCATTGTATTTAATCTTACTCTGCATATTATATTCCATAGCTTTCACATTCCACAGCATTTTCCAGTATTTGTTGGTCAATAATTGCAGAAATTTATTTTCATGTTCCTAAGAACTGAATGAATTCTATTTCAAATAAAATAATGCCACAGTAAAGGCAGAATAATCTTAATGAAACTTAATAAAATTAAGACAACTCAGAATAATGCAGATTATTGATGTGTAAATTAATTTATTGCAGCTTTGCTATTTTTTATCTACCAAATAAAATTCTTTACACATATACTCTAATTTTACCCCATCTTGGCATCTTTTAATTAAAATGCACAAAGGATATCCTTACACAAAGACTCCAGAAGTCCAGTAAGGGAAATTTATAGTTGAGTTATGCTATCTCAAAATTTTCTAATTGAGTAAACTGTCCTGAATCCCACAAGAATTTGCCAAAATTCTTGTCATCATGTACTACAGAAACATGTCTTCCCCTGAACACTAGAATGTAAAATGTCATAGGTCTTATACATTTAAAATTTTTGGTCACATAATTGTTTTCTGCTAGGAGCTAAAATTATGCAAAAGCTCAATTTATAGACAGAAATAATCATAACAAGTATATTTTAAGACATTTTACTGTTGTTTTGAAGAATAATAAGCAATTCCTATATTTTGGGAGTCAGAAAACATAAATAAATCATTTACTTGACAAATGAAGTATGAAAAAAAGAATAGACTAAAAATTTTATAAATATCCATTTTTTAGTAAAATATTCCCTCAATAATAAATATTTTTAATGAATAGAATAAGAAATACACATTATAAAAAATAAAACAAAATAGAAAAGATATTTGTATAGTTATTTCCTCCAAATTGCTGTTTTTCAAATCACTATTGATACTAGTGATGTAAAATTTAATATAGTTGTCTTCAAAGACTAATAGCTTCCTTGATTGACTCTGTGTGTGTGTGTGTGTGTGTGTGTGTGTGTGTGTGTGTGTGTGTAAGAGAGAGAAAGAGAGAGAGAGACAGACAGACAGAGACAGAGAGACATAGAGAGACAGAGACAGAGACAGAGACAGACTGAGACTTACTATGGGTGTACCTTAAGGGATAAATCTACCCCCAGAAATTATATGCTAAATTTCACTTGTTCAATAAATGAATTCCAATAACAACTTTAGTTCTGAGAAAAGTCACATAATTTTTATCAGATTCTAAATGAAATTTGTGACTTACTCAAATTGCTAGGAGCCACTTTACATCTCAGCCTTTTGTTTCTTTCTATATACTGAAAGTTAGAGTGTGTCATTATATTTTCTAAAAGAGACACTGTACCTTACGGGTTAGATTTAATGTTGTCTATGGCATTGATGTTTTGTTTTCAGTAGTAGCTGATGCTTGTGGTTTTCGATTCCTAATTATTAAATCAGTAAAGCCAATGTTGATAGTATAGTGGAAAATTAGACTAATATGCACTTTCTTGAGAGATCACCATTAAGAGAGCCCAAACTTTTATCCATAATTTATTTTTCTATTCAGGTGAATATTCTAGAGCTATTAGCTGTAACCCTACATTGAAGATATTGGAATTTTAGAAGATGGTAACATGAATTTTCAAAACATTTCCTAAGAAAGTTCTGAAATAGCTCAGAATTAGAAGTCATAACACTTGATTTCAAATTCTAGCTTTATCTCTATCTATTTTAGGGATATAAGGCAACTTGCTGAACATCCTGGACTTCTCATTGTCACACACACACACACACACACACACACACACACACACACACACACGCACACCCAGAAATGTGAAGTGATGGATGAGTTAACTGATCTTATTTTGGTAATCTTTTCACCATCTATGCATGTATCAACATTACATTGTATAGCTTAAATTTACAGGATGTTATATCTCAGCTATATCTCAAAAAGTTAGAAAAATAAAACAAAAATAATGCATGAAGCCTTTAAAAATGACATTTCAAGGCCAACAATGTAACAGAGTCAAGATAAGAAGTTGGGTGCTATGAATTTTCAATTATTTTACACTGGTGTAAAATATTTTTATGATTAAATCTTGTACATAAATAAATAGCCTCATTTAAAAATAAAGATAAACTAGGTACAATAGTAATTTATTCCTCAAAGGGAAATAGAATCAATAAATACCAAATATCACATAGCAATATGGAGATAGCAATTATCAATTTCCTCTTTTGAGGATTTCATTGTGTAATTGGGGAAACAAACTTGTGAACTAATTTTCACTCAGCTGCTATGACAACACAAAGAAAATGGCAGCTACTTTTTAATGGAGAAACTGACTAACACTTCACAAAGAAGGTGGCAGCCAATGAAGAAACAAAGATTTTCTTCTGATAAAAAGGAGAGAAAGAAATTCCTGGCAGTGGAGATAGTAGGCAAAGAATCAAGAAGGTACATTAGAGCCCTCCCTACATTCAGGAGATGGTAAAAACTGATGTGGCTGGTGTGGGAAACTATGATGTGAGATGGGGCTTATAAAGGTAACCTACACATGATTGAGTTTTCAACCACATTCTGAAAAAAGAGTGTCGAAAGTTTAGAGGCTAATTCTCAAAGGTCTCGAAGTTTGGCGAATACCTTAGAGGTATGGGAAGAGTGGCAACAAATTTAGAATCTGCTTGCCTGAGTACTTGAGCAGCTGTCTTCTATTCCAAAGTCTGATTTAGGAATTGACTTAAATTTATCCAAAAAAATCTTTGCCTTTAGGTGATTTTTAATTTCAGAAGGTGAATATTGTACAGTGGCTTTCTAGTTAGAGGTTAAACATCACTTTAGTGGCATTACAGAATTTTCTTTTGTACTTCCTGTTCCTGTTTATATAATTATTGATCAGAAATAAGACTTACAAAGCTCAATATATAATATGGCAGTATTAGTGACTAGGAGAAATAATTTCCTTGTTTTTAAATGAGTGCATGTTCCTACTGAAAAAGAAACAATATTAACTTAAATTAAGAGAATGTCCTTCTGTTATTAGACATTATAATAATAAATTCTGTTAAAACCAACTGCTCCACTCTAAGTAGAAAGATCAATCTTTGTCTTCTTTAAGTTTCTTCGTGAATGCTAATTAACACACTTCAGTATAACTTTACATGTAACTTGCTGGTCCTCCCTGAAGGTCAACATGCTATTTTAGGAAAAATATGAACAAATCCATAGCTGGTTTACATGCAGACATAGCCTATTTTTAAAAAGTGAATATAATAGGTTGAGCTAAGCTCTCCAGTGTGGCTTGGAGATTGAGGTTGTTTGTTTCCTAGATATGATATTCATCTAAATAATACTATCTGAGAATGACATCACATAAATGTACAGTAGAAAGAAGGGATTAAGTTGGAAAAAGACAGTGGGATTTATTTTATTAGTATGTATTTTAAGTAAATCAGCATTTGAATAATAAAAAAAAATTTCATTTGTTCCCATAAGGTATCAACAGCTCCACAGTATTTAGGGGATTCAACTTGACTATCCTTTATGGGTGTGCCGTGTCAAACATGAGGTTAAGGGCCTGGATAAGATGAGAATCCTGAGAATTAGCATAATCTATTATGAGGTTTCTTTTTTCTGATTCCTAGCCTCCCTCTGATACTCTCATTATTGGTTCTATTCCCTTAGCCTGTGGGGAAAAATGTATTTCACTGGACTGGTTTAAGAAGATACATTTCTGAGGGAGGAAGAATGATTCAAAACTATACCTATTTTTCATTAGTATTAATGAAACCATTTTAGCCATTCATCTCTGACAAAACACTTCGGTGCTAATTGTCTACTATACTAAACAGTCTATGAAGAAAAATATGTAAGGATAAGTAATACATAATATTTACAAGTCATGGTTTGGGGGGTAAGGTGGGAAACAGTTTGGAAAGAGTCTGAATATTTTTTAATAATTATATTATTTTGCAAAAAGAAAACATTATAAGATCTTGCCCAAGTCACTGAGCTAATATATTTTAATGAATAAAATAATCACACAACACAAAGGCTACCAAAGTGAGAGGCAACATATATCAAGAACAATAGTGGACCTAGTTATTCACTGTTGACTACATTCTAGGTACAAATCAATGTTCAGATTTTGTTGAACTATATTTGAATTCCTAATATGACTTTTCCATAACCAATGATGAATTGCATAAGAGAAAAGGGGGCTGGCATGGCAGGACAGAAAGAGTCAAGAAATACCAAGCATATTCTCATTCAAATGTCACTGAGTCATCCAAGCTTACAGGGGCCAGTGACAGAACACAATGTACATTTGATTATGTATCACCCAAAAGTCACTCCTGTGACTCTAGTAGGCTGTCAACACTACTCAAATTCACATGGGTTTTGTAGAGCTGGTCTTGGCTTTTAAAGGTTAGATGGACCAATGAAAATATACAGCCTAATTGCCATAGCAAAAGAAATCATACAGAAATCTGAGTATGATTTTGAGCCACAAGGAAGAGGATCATTCATCTAACTATGTTTCTTTGATTTTATGAACCTAGTGACTGGGGAGAGGAATTTTAGTGTGGGTGGAACATTGAATACTAGTATTGAAATCAATTTTTGAAACTATCCTAGGACAATGAAGGGTTAAATCCAAAATTTTTTACCATAAGTTTATATTACCATTGTGAAGAATAGCTACTCTCTTTATAATTATCCTCCAAATAACAAATAAACAACAAAAAATCCCATAAAATTAAGCCTTAATACAATGTTTACAAAACCTTAAAAATTACTTCGTTAATGCCTCCATGTAAAAAATTTTTTACACCAATTGGTATTGACCACACAACCATCCCTGTCCTCCCACACACGTGTGCACATGTATGAGAACATGAGGACACACACACACACACACACACACACACACAGACACACACACATACACAAACTCACTGGCAAGATATCCTAAAAATTAGTGATCTCTATAGAAGAAATATACTGGTAAGTCTATTTTAGTTCTTGACCACCTGCTGTTTTTAGTATAAAAAATTATTGCTCCCATGGGAAAGGAAGTGACATGTTAACTGAAGAAATAAAATGTTGTATGGTTATACAGTCTACTAAATCTACTGAGATGCATAGCATTTTTAAAGTCAAGAACGCCCAACACTTTGGCAGTCTTTTACCGAGAACACAGGAAAATATATCTTTATTTTATATTGATGACCGACAATTAGCAAGCTCTGAGCAGCAAGAAATGAAAACAATTTGGGATTTCAAGAGGCAAACAGAGCCATGACTTACTTTGACACTCGAAATACCGGTATTTTTCACTCAGCACTGGTCTGTAAGAATTGTCCTCGAGTGATACTTTAACTTTTGCTAAAGTAAACATTCATTTCCCTTAAACAAAATAGATTTCTGCTGCCCTTTAGACACTAAATAGATAAATAAATTAACTTGGTTGCTGGATAGAAAGAAAGGGCAGCAACATAGCTCTTCTGTTCTTAAAAATTAGAAGAAGGTGGTGCCTTATAACTGGTAAAGTAGTGAGAAGGAGAAAACCTGAGCAGCTGGCATTTGTTAATAAATTCTTATAATGAATATTAGTTATTTTGCTACTTGGAACCCATCTACTCAATAGATATATTCTAGAAGTTTCTTAGAGTGAGGGACTATCGTGTGTGTGTGTGTGTGTGTGTGTGTGTGTGTGTATGCGTGTGTGTGTGTGTGTGTGTTGACCAAGGTTTTCATCTTTACCATTGAATTTTATATGGGAATCAAGACCACCTCTTAAAGGTAAAAAGTTTATAGGAGAAAGCTGAATATCTCTAGCTATACAGTGTCTAACTACACAGATTTTTATCTTTTTTCTAGGTATGTACAGATACTTCAAAAGATCAAATCATTTGCACTGTAGAAAGGAAAATCCAAAAGCCTAAACCCAAAATTAATATGTTTAACATAGCAAATGAAATAATATATAAATACATTGAAAGTAACATACAGATTGACCTCTAAGAAAAATTTATCGATCATTCTAAGCCAATTATTATTATGTCAATTCTCATATAAATGCATTACATGTTTAAAAAGGGATTCTTGTGAATTAATGCTAATTATTATGTAAACACACAGAAACAGAAAAATACAGCACATTATTACATTTACTTTGCCAACCGAGACAAAGTTTTCCTGTAAGTTAAAGTGCAATATTCTTTCTAGTGATAATGCTTTATAAATATTCACTTGTTTAATGTTACTTCTAAAAATTAGTTTTCATAATTTATATTTACTTATAGCTTTTCTATAAAAACACTCATTATAAGGGCATCATTATCACTGTGTTACTTTTCATACTTTATTCTAGTTTCACTTCATAATCTTTCATTTACCAACTATAAATACACAAATATTATCTTTATATTGGCCTTATCACTTAGGTTGCCAGACATCTTGTATATACATGTATTCTGTATTTAATGATTTCATCCTATGCACTTAGTGAGTTTGTTGTAACTGTGTTTAGCTTTTATTCAATAAATTATTTTTTAAAAATTTCTAGAGGTACATAAATGACAACACTAGTTGATCAAACCTCCACAGGCAAAGATCTGAACAATTTTTTATAGTCTCATATAGTTCAACTGAGAGAAGACAAAAAGAGAAGCCAACAAATTAAAAATATGTAGTTTTCGTATTCAAGAAAAAGAAAGAAACACTAATGTTTGCCCAAAGTTCCAAATCAGAGATTACTTCTGATCAGTTCACATGCTGTGATACTCAGCCAACCAGGACATTCTAATTGCATTTGTCATGCTAAAAAGTCAACCATCAATAGGAGTTTTACTCCAGTGACCACTCTAACAGCTAAATTCCGTCAATCCTTAAACATTCCAGCTTCTGAAAGTCTACCAACCTCTGAGCACCAGGTTTTCAAAAAATTTATACAAAATCAATTTGGCTTTATGACAAAAGACTGTGCTTACAATTAACAATTACAATTACAATTATTGACTTTGCAATCAATACGAAGTTCACATCAGTTTTTAAGTTTAATTATTATTAGTTCACAACACTTTCAATGGCTCACTCATGGTTATAAGTTTTAACTTGGACTGGTGAGTGACAGTCACAATTATACTCTTACATGAGATTATCATATTATCACTCTTTTCAATTCTTGTAGTAGTTGATATCTAATTGTATTTCTATGTAAACACAACACAAACCTTGACAAAATGCAGGTATATATTTTGAGATGAACATTTCAAACAATTACTAAATGAAGGAAAAGAGCCCGTGAAGTTGTTTATATGGGATACAATTGTTCAGTAATATAAAAAAGGAAAAATGATGGGTAGTTAGATATAAACCAAAATATAATAATGCTAACGATAAAAAAATACATGATTTCCTTACCTAAAAAAGTGATTAATAACAAAATTCAAAGATAATAACAGAATTTGTAATAGCCAACTATTGTGCATATCATCAATTTTATAGCTCAAATGACTACATACACATATACTGTTGCCAGAAACATTTTCTGATTCTAAAATTACAAGTTTTCAAGTGTTAGAATGAAAACTACTAAAATATAAAAGCTATAGCTCCTTTTACATTTACAGATATTAACAAAGATCTGAATGTCTCACTTTTTTTAAAGCATAAACACAGATACAAGTTATCACAATGCAAGAAAAAATTTTTTCCATTTGCTTGTGCAATAATTTTCTTCTGAAAAAGCCTTGATTGTAAGGCTATTGCAAGGAAAACCCTTCCAGATAAAACTTCAGAAATAATAGTGAAATTTGTGCAGAAACTCTTTTACTGCATTTTAAGTAAGAAAAAAGTGTACTCCTTTTGGTGTATTTATACAAATACAAATACAAGCATACTGGGTGTTTATGTAAAGATGTGGACAATGTTTATTCATAGGTGGAGCAAAATGTGAATGCTCTTACAGAAGTTTGCTGTCTTCCCACATTCTTTCATTACACTGCTCAAACAGTATTTGATATCTTTCTTTCTGACACTGAACTAATTGTGATGATTTCTCTTTCATTTACCTCATCTTTTATACTGTTAATATACTGAACAAATAAAGAATTTTTTGTGATTTTGTTTATATTCACTATTCTTCACATTCAAATATTCATGATTTTCACATTCAAATTCTGTTGGCTTTCTTTAACAAATGCACTTGAAAATCTCAATTTATTGGAAGCACAGAAATCATACTTTAATTCTGAAGCCCCCCCTACTCTTACTAACATTTTTAATAATTCATTGAGTGAAGCCTACTTATTTCTTATTCTTAGTTCTCAATATCTCTTTAACAAAATGAAAGCAAATTAGTGTTATTGGAGTACTTTGCTCCTTAAAAGAACTTGCTAAAATTGTTAATGAAAGAAATGAAAAAAAGTTCAGTGTTAAAGCTGTTATTAAAATGGACACTATTATTCCTGAACAGGAAAAGAAATTCCAATTTGAAGTGAATAATTATTATGGCTCTTGCCATGACTTCTGTTTGGAATAGATTTCATCCCCTGAAGATTTCAATTTTTTGCATGTATGAGATTTTTCATCATCATTAGAACATGTGGAATCATTATTTGTAGTGTTAAAGAGGAAGAAAATAAAAATATTTTTTGTTACTGGAGTATATTTTAAAAAACCATTGATGACTAGATATAGAGAAATACTGAAAAATGGAAAGCTATAACATAAAGATGCTATTATATGCTTCAAAAAATCAAATTTGAAAATGATTCTCAGAATAATTGACTTTATGCCAATAAAAGTTCTGTCTACTGGCTCATAATGCTAATGTTGAGAATGTTTTATTGTTAGTGAGTGTTCAATGAACAAAATAACTAAAGTTAGATGTGACTACTGTAAAGATATGTTACAATGTAAATGGAATATTGACTATAATTGCAAGAAATTTTATAAGCAAATTGTGCAAAATGGAACTAAGCATAGCCAAACTGAGGAAAATATAATTAAGGAAAGGCAGGCAATTTATATACTTATAATTTTTCAGATAAACAAAAAGTAATGTTTTTAATATGAATACGTCCCACACAACATTTTTTATCTCTATGTATATATCCATAGGCAAATTAGATATATTTTTTATTTAACTGGCTATACTATATATATTCTATTTGTTAAATCTAGCTATCTGAGCTAGTGAACAAAACCAATCTTTGTTTGGGGTTTCATGGACTGAGAGTATGGTATAATTCAAATTCCTGAACTCTATGAGAAGAAGACTACAGATTCTAATTATTAGGAATGATTATTCATATTTAAATATTAATTTACCACCAAGTTTCAATAGACACACTCTGTATTTTTTGTTGGTTCGCTTGTCAAGCATTCCTCCTTTTAGTTGAAGATTATCATTTTTAAGTACCTGACTTAATGTGTATGTGAGGAGAGGGGAAAGGTCTCAGCTTGTCAAGTTCAATTCCTATTCCACAGTGGGGCTAATAAAAAAGTAAACTTGAAGTTTTTGAGTTGGGCACACTTTCAGGGTAACCTTAGCTTCTGAATGGACTTTCCCACTTTTATTTTATAATTTATTTAGTTTTTGTTTGTGTTTTGTGAGGGTTTTTGTTTTGTTTGTTTTGTTTTTAGTAGCAGTAGTTCATGAAAAATTTTCTTTACATTCTTGTGGGCTCGGTAATTTTTCTAAGTATATTGGCTCTAAATTACCCAGTATTTAGGTGTTTTGCAATAGAAAAATGGTTGCATACCAGAATATCTGGTCTTGTTAAACTGTAGTAATCAACATTTTATAAAATCCATCTTTAAAAGTAGACTTATAATCAAGCAAATTTTAAAATACAACCCCTATAAAACACTTTTAGATATTTGTTGTAATTTTAAAATTGATTGTAATATTTTTCAGAGTAAGACATAAAAAGTTCTTTCTAAAAGTCAAATAAGTTCTATTCATCTCATAAGAAAAAAAAATCAGTCCCTTACCTGCCCATCTTATCTGCCTTTCAGATATACTTTACTCTTTTAATTATTTAATTCATCACTAGTCTCTACATTTTAAAATAATTTCTTATTTTATCAATTTTAGACATGTAATTTGACCTCTTAATTTAGATGATGAGAATTTGCCATTCACAACCACCTTCGTTTTCATGCAACCAACCCTTTAATATAATTTTAACCACTGTTTAGTATGTTTATTATTATGCTATAATATAGTTCACTATTATACTAAATAATATTCTCATAGCTCTCAATATTTTTTTGTTTTTCATAACTAAGGGTCCTTATTCTTCCAAATACATTTGTCCTTCCAATAGATAAATGCTGTCTCTGTCTATGGTGTGTTCTGAATATAGGTTAAATAAACTGTAGAAATCTGAGTAATAAAAGGAGGGAGTTAACTCCAGCTCTTAGAGATGGACTACTTTGGCTTCTCAAAGATGATCTGGGGCCTGGAGGAAGGTTGACAGTAGCTATGCCTATCCATTCTCATCTCAGGCACATTGCTCCTGCTCAGATGACATATTTAAATTTTTTTTCACAATAATTTTTAAGAAAAACTACACATGATGCTATAAGTCATTCAGAGGCTTTTCAAAGTGAGAAAACAAGCACTAGAGACCATACTCCCAAGATCTAGCTGAATTTAAATTTAATGTATTTCTTTCCTATCTTGAACTTTATATAGTTGTAAGATGAGATTATTAAGGCTCCATACAGCTAGAAAGACTTCACTCAGTTTCTAAAAGAGTAAGAGTCATATTTTATACCTTGTAGAACTGGAAGTTTGAAGATGACTGGGCCACTGTTAGAGAAGAAAACTGTGACCTTCTATCTGTTGGTGAGTAATAGTTGCCACCTGCTCCAAAGGTTGAAATTCATTAACAGTCCAGCAGATTTCCTTTATATATCTTCATATTCACCTAGAAAAGCAGAAAGAAAACTTCCATCTCTGTGGTATGTGGACAGGGAAGCAGAAAGGGAGGCTCTTATAGCTCTTCTTCACCCTCCTTGCTCAGTGGTCTCATTCAAGGTTATCAACCTTCTGTTCTTCTCTTAGCCTCAGAGAGGGTACAGAGAACTTGATACGAATGGTACAGGTGTATGATTATATGTTGTGAACTTGACTACCTGACTATAGGACACTGAGCTTTAGGTGGAATGGTCGTTGTAAAGCAGAATTCTGTCCTTTTTTTCTTCTCCATGACAGGCAGAGTGCAGAAGAAAAGAAAGCAAAAAATAAAACCAAACAAAAAAAATTGATGGGTTGAAAGATAGATGGAGGAGACGCTCAAGGGTAGCAGGGTTTAAGAAAGGTAGCAGGGACTTGAGAAAAAGGATGTGGTGAAACATTTCACAGTAGCTGGATCCTATAAGAAAATCTCCTTGAAGGGAGCAAGATTTCTGGCTTGTTAAAGCTCATTTGATGCCTGAAGTTTTCAACATCCAATACCATTGTCTTGGAAGCTATAGAAAGATAACTAATGTTCATACTTGGCATAGAGACTGTGGTGATACCTGCCTGGAATGGACCATAAAAGCTTTGACAATGAGCTTTCTGGTAGCAACCATAATGGACCGTAGGTCAAAGGTTCACATCGTGTGGTAGCTAAAGATGGAGAAGGGCTTCCATTAACAATCGATATTAGGATCTTCCCACCTTAGTATTAAAAGCCTTTAGAATTAAATTTCTTTTAATTTACTAACATAATGTAATACTTTTATACTATAGTATTTGGAACAAATTCATGTTGTTAAATTTATTATTTCATTTAATCTTTATAAACTTTAATAGTTGATATTATTTATTCTATACAAAGGAGAAAATTGAGACATTGAAAAGTTAGGATCTATTTAGTGAAATGCACAAAAAAAAAAAAAAGAACAAGGGCTGAAAAACCCACCCGGATTGTGAGAAAATATTTAGATATAACTGACAGAAAATGCAATGCAAATTACTCAGATAAGAGAGACATCGACACATGTAATCGAAAAGGCTGTGATAAAGCTGGTGTCGAACACCAGGGTTGATGCAGAGACTCAATGTCATCAGGTTTCAAAGTCTCTCCAGTCTTTTGGCTCTCTGTTTTCTGTGCCAGGTTAATTGTCAGGCCTTGTGTCACAGTAACAGCAATTTCAGAGCTATATTTTTCTAGATTGAAGTGCAGCTAAAAATGGCGTTTCTCTTAGTACAGTACAGCCTCTGCAGAGTTTCAATGGGCCTTATTGGCTCCTCTTAGATCATGTGCTCATTCTTGCACCAATACCTGTTGCTAGAAAAATTAGTGGGTTTTTTTTCCATAGGACTAAGTCACAGACCCAGTGACTCAGTCATTGAGGAAAATACGTCTCTGTATGCGTGTGGAATAAGATTGAAAATTATGGGTTGTTGTTCCTCCAAAAGAATACTCTTTCCAGAAAGGCAAATACTGGATTTCAAAATGAAAACAAAAACAAAGCAGATATTTATCATAGCTCTCTCTCAATGCTCCAATCCTATCTACTATTTCTATGCCACTCATCCACTCATAAAATACCATGTAATTCAACAGAACTGTTCTCTATTAAGGTGAGAATTGGACCTTTCACTTACATTGTCAACTTTGCTATCTTGTGTGGAGTTTGATTCAATTGGAGAGATGGGTATTCATAGTTATTAACAACTACTACTTAAAGTATTTGTTTCAAGCATGATCTCTATTTCTCCTATTAAACTGCATGTTTCCTTAGCAGATCAAATGTTCAATTAATTCTGAAGCCAGATTATGCAGCAATCAGATGTTCTTATATTTCCTGGCCAAGAATAAAAAAAATGACAGTGAAGCTATTATTCAGTAAACACCAACTATGTGCTTGACTCCCTTATAGAGAATATATTATCCCTTTTTGGCAAATGAGGATGCTCTGGTTATGGGTAATAGATATCTTTTCATATTTCTTCCCACGTCATAATGATATTGTTAATTGCCCCCTCACTCCCTGTGAGTGGTCCTCTTCTCTCCTACATGTTTTACAAAGTAGAAAAAAAATTGGTCTAGAGAGATATAAAAATGAAACAAATGTACCACAGTAGTTATCTGAATTTCTAAATTTCTAGTGTCTTTTCATTTCCTGGTAAGAGGTCTGAGTACTGCATTTGCATTTCATAAGATGCCCTTGAATCTTGAAAACTGCTCTTATAAGTCAAGCCCGCAAAGGACTGTATATCTTTCATGCACAAATTAAATTAATTTACTCAAGATCATATGACCAGGAAGAAATAGGGTCAGAATTTAAACTCAGTTCCCTCTGACTTCAAAGCCAGTATTGTACTATTGCAATGTGTATTCACTTCAAGTTATCATAACTCAAATTTCTAAGACTGACATATTTAATATTTAGTAAACACTACATTTTTTAGTAAAATGTTAACTTTTTAAAAAAAGTTTACCAGTTGCTAATATAACTTTCAAATTTCTAGAGGGAACCTTAAATTTTAAGGGAATATGAATCACCATAGATATCCTGTTTAAAAGTCAATTAGTAAGGCTGATATTAATGAACTTCAGAATATCAATGTTAAAAAATAAGTAAGAAAATCAACATTATGGATATTTCAAATTAGAAATCACAAAGGTATCAATGTTGCAGTATTACAATAATTATATCTATAGTTAGAAGTGAAATGATGTTTGTAGGTGGGTGCAAAAAATCAGTTTCATAATTTAAACTATGATTATTTAAAAGAAACACATATTTAAAAAAACATTTAAGTTGTTGTCTAGATAAAAGCACATTTTTCTGTTCTTTTACTAAATAATGAGCTCTTTATAATTCACCAACTCACATTTAACATAAGTATCTAGCTTAGATTTTATTTTGCCAAAATTATCATCATAGTTCATTGCCTTTGAATCTTCACATTCGATTCCGAGATTCTTTCTTCCTTTTATCTTCCACTAAGTCAGACTACTTGCAAATACATTTACAGCAAATCTATACTAAGGAAATGGCTACTTGTACTTTTTATTTGTACTTAAGCTTACCTTATTCTGCATTTTAACATAATGGCTATATATTTTGTTATTTGATGAAGCAGGGACTTGTTTAAAAATACAGAAAAATAATGTATAGCAAGTGTACAATTTCACAGCCATGTAATCACACCAACTAAGGCTGAAGTTAATAAGTTTTTTTAATGACTCTAGAAGAGAGATTACAATATGAAAAGTATAGTTTGGAAGGTCCATCAAAGCTCCATCTTAACTATTCCAGAAAGATAGGTTTATATCCTATTTTCAAAAACTCTGAGAAAAAGATGCCAAGATAAAATTTGTATAAAATAATAATCACCCAAACCAGATGTGGTTTGTAAATTTGAAATGATATCTACATCAGTTGTTTTATTTAAAAGATGTAGTTTCATTCTAAGAGGCCATATTAAGAAATTCTAAGGGTAAATTCAGTCATTGTTTGAAAAGCTGCTTAACCTCATCACAGTCAGAATGGATATTCATAAACCTTCACAGTCAACATTCGTTCTCAGAAACCAATTAACCCACTGTTATCTGCCAATACTCACTTGGCCTTAGGCTTTACTTTTACCAATTAAAAGAGATGAGGAAAACCCTCTCTCAATGATAGAAGAAAGAGGAGAATAACTGTGAAGTTAAGCCGATAGCACTTAATATTAAAGCATTGAACCAATTCCAAAGAAGAAATATAGAACATTACTCTTCACTGTTTACCTGTAGTATATGTTGAGCTCAACCTTTTCAATCTAGTAAGCACCTTTTATTCATTCTATCTTTTCTATTAGGGGTGTTTCTCTGAACAACTTTACTAAATAAATTACTTTTCTAATACGATGATTTGCCCCTTTCATCATTGCAAGCTTTTCTGTTTGGACACAAAAAAAACTTTTTCTAGCCTGGTTATTCTATTAATTTTAAAAGGTAGTTAATGTCTGAGGATTTAAAGAATCTATTTCAGCCTGTAGTCTTTGCTTTAAAGTCTTACATTCGATAGGGTTTGTAGCACTTGTCACACTGCAATAACAATAGTGGGTATTCAGTAATTGCTTGTTTGTCATGATAAGTAAAACAAGCATAATTTCTCTTCAGAGAAAAAAAAATACTTAATATAATATGAGAGGAGATTATATCTAGTTTACTACAGTAACCTCATCTATAAATATATTCCAAGGGCCCAGAGGTTGAAGCAGAAACTAGGGAAGTAGAATTACAGTAAGGGAAAATTTACATAAAGTTGTATTGTCATACTTGCATGCACATATATTTGTGTGTTTGTACAAGTTCTTGCAACCAGCTAATAAATAATGGTGAACCATAATATTTACAGCTATCTGGACTACTAAACATAAAATATTAGATAAAATGAAATGTTTAAACATGAAAAGGCAGCAGAATGCTTTTTTTTTTAAGGAAGGCTTTCATATATCTTTTGTTTGCATTATAACAATGTATGTATTTGCATTACATATAGTGAATAGTTATGAAACTGAAACTAAAATTCTGCATTGTATACAGAGCTCAAAGAACATTAAATGTTTTACTATAATTTTTGGTGAGTTCCTAAAAATAGCATATCCTTCAGAGAGAAGGATGTTAACATGATATCTTATTTAGTACTGAACTTTGCTCTTTCTTGTTTCATACCTGATCTATGAGAAAGGTTTATATCAAAATACTGGGTTGGAGTTTCCGCACAATGAAAGAGGATACCCAGGCACTGTGTTGGTCACAAAGTCCCAGTGAACAAATCAAGTGAATTTATCTGTTTAATAAAACTGATTAAATATATTTGGTCTGATTATGAAAGTTGTTTCATTTTTAACTGTGAGATGCAATAAATATTCACTTTTTTCCAAATCGCAGGCCAGTATTTTACTTGGATAGTTTCTAAGAAATGTAAATATTGACTTTTTTCCTTAATAATATCATAAGAAAAATCAATGTCTATTAGAATTTGTTATATAATAGGAGCATGAACCAACCAACAATGCCTTTCATTTAATTCTTATAAAATTATTTAAAATCTTTATTGTAGGCTTTATTGCTGGATAATAAATAAATAAATCCAACTGTTGTAGCACACACAAAGCAAGGGTTGTAATATCATCTCAAAAATTTATTTATTTTTAGGAATACGTGATATTGATAACTTTGGCATAAAACTGTATCATTATGCTTGATGAACACATAAAATATATCCATTACCTTTTATATACATATGTATAGTCTTATTGTCTCAACCACCTATTAACTACAACTTTCAAACAAAACACATTCTGTTCTCTTCAGGACAGATAAGATCAAGAAATAGGGAACTGAGTCTTTTTCAAGCACCTGATAAATCAGTTGGTCACTTGTGTCCCACAGTCACACACACATTTCTTTTAAATTCCTTAAGTTAACAAAAACTTCCACCTACACTAACATGATGCAAAAGTATCATATAAGTTCTTTATAGTCAATAACTGATGGCAACCCTGTGATGTACAAATATATGAGACAAAGATGTTTGATGTATACTTAAGGGCTGAATTTATAGTAGAGATGCTGATATATGATAGACAAAATTTCTTGGTATTATGACTAGTACCTCCAGGAGGTATGAAAGGCCATGTCTTCAGACAAATTTAATTTTTTCAGTAAACAGCAGAGTTGTTTATTTTGGTATGTAATGATTTTGGTATGTGCACTTTAATGGGAAAAAAAAGCTGAAAAAAAGGTTATAATTTTATATCCTGTGATAGAGCACTTTAAGAGTCCAAAATTCAGATACATTTCTATGGATGGATTTTGTTAACTGAGAAGGCAATCAGAAAGTGTAAGAGTCAGGGAAGGAGTCATTAGCAGAACTGAACAGTTACTCAAATCTTAAATTTTAGTAATCCCAATACCATCATGAAACTCTTAACTGGACATATGGGGGTCTATGCAAAATTCCAAGAATTAATCAATGCCATAAATAGCTTTTACCTTAAACAAAGCTACGCATCAAAAGCAACACTAGTAACAGCACTTTAAGAGTATAAATCTCTTTTACATCACCATCAATATGAGATGCAGCTATTCAATAAGAAGGCCAAATTCAAAACTACAGAGTTGAAGGACTTTTGCCAAATCAAAGAGACTGCAGAGTCATAGGAACACAATTTTCAAAGGTTAGTTTGTTGGGGCTTGATAATTATAAAACTACTTTTGACTTTTCAACAGCTTCTCGGTTAGGGTTGAACAGGCTTATAGACCCCTATGATGACCAACAACTTCAGAATCCCTCTGGGAGTTATCACATTTAACTACAAATACAAAACTCCAAAAGGAACAGCAATAGGTATTAAACATCACACAGAAAAAAAAAATACAGCAATAGAAAGTTCTGTAATATAGCTTATACCCATGCATAATTTTTTCTTTGAAAATTGAAATATCTTGGTCCCAAGTATTCTCACTTGAGAAAAGAGAATTCAGATGGACTTATACATCAATAAGGAAATACATTCAATTGAGCATAGATATAACTAATTCATTATAAGAAAAAAAGAAAAGAAGAAAAACAAAATAATAATTTAGCTTATTTTAAAAGATGATTTCTAGACTTAGTGGAAAGTAGAAGATGCTCAAGAACCTGCCAAGAACATAGTAGGAGGCTGGGCAATAGAGAGGACAGCTCAGGTCGGCTTGCCAGTTCAGTGGTGGTGATTAGTCCAGTGGCCAGGTGCATGATATAATTACAAGTCACTCCAGTTCTCATCTTTTTCCAGATGGTGGAGACTTTGGCTGCTTCACCTTTGGCTCCTAGTAGTGAAAAACTAAATTCCTGGCTATTCTAGACTTCATTTAGTAAAATATTCAGTTTCTTTATATAAATCCAGACTTTAGAGAATTCTACTTTTGTCTCTTTCTTCACAGCGGTACAGATGATGGAGGTATAACAAAACCAGCAATCTTGTAACCCTGATCTTAAAAGAATCAAAAGCAGAATTCATCCCCAATAATATCCCTTAATCATAGGGCCCTCCCATCAAACAACTTGTCGAACAGTTTAAGTTTTTCAACAAATTGTTATCAGATACATTGATATATGAATAGTTACTGCTACTTCAATTGTACATAAAGTACACAGCTGGCTTATCTGAAGTTGCTGTAAGTTATCATTCTTCCTGGGAGATGTGATAAAAATTTTTGCAGCAAGACTCACAGGTACTTTTGTTTTGCAGGCCTGCCTAGAACTTGTCCATTAGTTCATGAACTCTGGCCTCTCACAAAGGCTCTTCCATCTCCTCGTGGCTTGGGATCAGTGAAATTATTACATCATGAAGGTAGCTGAGTATCTTACCTATATGATTCCTGCATTTTTACTTACATTATAGAAAACATTCTTACAGTGTTGAATTATAATCTACATCAAATGCTGAATAGTATTATTATAAAATATACAAAAACATACCCATTACTGCATTCATTAGTATAAAATTATTAGCTAACTTGAACTTTAAATGCTTTACATTGTGCAAAAATCCTTGGTGATTTGTTAAATAGATGTTTGAAAAGATTTTATCATATAGGAAAAATATGGGTTGTTTTTATATTAATGGGGAACAAGTTATTTTCTTTTACTATTTTAAATAATAAAATCTGCAATGTGTTTTCAGAAATAAATTAGATTTGAGTAATAAAGGAAACCTATTGTTTAAGCAGTTTTCTTTTCTGTAAAGAACTTAATAATCTTTTGTCTTTTTATCTGACAGGCCACAATTAGATGGATGTGTTTATTGTTTCTTTTCTGATTAGTTCCCAAAATATTTGCTTTGATTAATTATAAAAGGTATATTTAACTAGATCATTAAAATAAGACTTATGTGATTTACAAAAATTATTTTTCCCACGTTAAATAAGAATAATTTTAGCAATTAAGCACAGGAGAAGCTCTGAGGTTCCTGTTAACCAAGGTAACAAGGAAAATGATATGTGTTATATAATTTTTACTGTCTGGTAATTCAAGCATGCCAGTATGGGATTGGAACAAATTTATTTCTTGACTCTATACTTATTTACCATAAATTAAATTAATACAAAATGCAGTATCATTAGATTCTATTATAAAGAGCTAGGGTACTTCCACTATCTCATTGTTAAAAAGATAATGATTCAACTGGAAGAATGATATTGGCATTCACTTTCCCAAGAAAACTCCATGCAATGAAGAATTAGCTTATAGTTCAAAGGTGATTAATTTCAGTAAATCAGATTTCTTCAAAACTTGTCTTAAAAAAATAATGGTTTAAGGGGCTTTTTCTCTGTTCATGTTTTTCTCAGCTATTAGGATAGAGTCAGCAAGGCATGTGGTTATTTTTGATTCCACCATTTTGACATAGCAATATTATATTTAAGATAAATTATCATTTATGTTATTTCATTATTAGATGTTTACATTAATGAATCCACAACATTTTTAGTAAAGATGTTATTTGTTTTCTGTGGAAACTAAAGAAAGCAATGTGTTAATGTTATTGAAAATATCATAAGCACTATTATCATAAGCACCAGCAGCCCTCATCTCTTCAGTCACATGGATGTCATTGAAGCATGATGAAACAGTTTAGATGGAAAGCCAGGTCTGAATTATGAAACAGAGTCATGTAAAATGTTTCTTGCGAAACAAAAATTATTCCACTTAAGAATATACAGTAGGTCCAAGTGGGCTACAGAACAAGGAGCCGGTTAATGCCTTCTCTAGAGAAGTAGATTTGATGACCTAAATAATAACAAGTGGCAATTAGCTTAGTAGCTATTTATGAATAAATACATGTCTTTGAAATGCTTAAGGACACTAGAGAATCCTGTTTCCTTAACTAGTTTAAAGAGTTCCTCCCCAAACTTGTTTATCACACTCATTTATACTCTGTATGTAAAAAGAAGGAAACACACACACACACACACACACACACACACACACACATGATGATAGATAGATAGTTAGTTAGATAGATAGATAGATAGATAGATAGATAGATACCATGCTTAGGCCACACATTTCACATAGTGTATCCTAAAACTAGAAATTATCATAATGAAAATAGTAGAAAAAGTTTTAAAAAATAAAAAGGAGGGATGAATAGTTTTGACCTTAATGTAAAATATGTTTGTTCTCTGCAAACATATTGAGGTTTGCAATCTATTGAGGTTTGTGGAAAAAGAAATAACATATAGTATTTTCTGTAATACCCTTTACAAGGCACTTTTGAGTACATTTTATTTACATAGGCATGGCAGCATTTGGGGTGGGGAAGACACATTTTCACATTTCTTTTCTACTGTATTAAGTATATGCTTTGTAGCAGACCTCAGACAGCTGGCAGAGTGGAAAGCCAAGTTTTGCTATAGAATCATGTTTTGTTACAATGACACAGTGTGAAAAGATATCCAAAGAAACATTGTCAAGTATGTACTACATGATCAAACTCTTTATCTTTAAGTTTACTCCCAGAAGAGAAAAATTTCTCAACCCTATAAGTAACCAGGTACCCATAAATGCTGAGAACTTAGAAAGTTTGGTCATGTTGATTTACTTCTGTGGTATCTTGTTGAAAAATGTGTTGATTCACATTAATGGGTTGTTGATGGGGGACTGGAGGAGGGGAGAGTGTCAGGGTGAATAGGGCCTGATATGTTTGCTCTCTAATCAGTGTCACTCAATCAGATTGTGTGGTACAATTAGCATCTTATTATGGTGATTACATTCTTCTCTTTTTGTACTGCGTAATTTGTTACTTTATTATACCAACTCATATTCTTTAGCTGCTTCATGCAGCACTCATTTATTTGGCAGTCACTTTTCAGTAAAACTCTAAAAGAGTAACTCCAGCTGAGAAAGAGGATGTATCTATAGAAAACCCAAGTTCTCATTCCTTCTAACTACACATAAATCTCTCAAGTCTTTGTCTACCTATAACAGGTCAGAAGCAGCAAAATGGAAGAACTTAGAATGTGTTATATAGTGGAATAGTTATATAATGCTAGTGGAAAAAGGCATATTGAAAATAGCAAAGAGTAACTGCTGGCAGTGTAGGAAAAACAAGTAAGCTATAAAACTCAGGTAGAATAACTGAATAAAAGCAAACATTTTCCTCCGGTAGAATTCTCAAGAAATTGATTCTAAAGTAAAGATGAAAAGTACAAATACTAACTTATTAAAGATGTTTTCCCTGAAGAATTGAGCAATGGAGTGGGGAAGCAAAACAAAAAAAGATAAGAAACCAAGCATAGTATGATTTCAGATCAAATTCCAACCTCAGTCTTACCCTGTGTGAAGCTATGCAGAATAGTTTGCACCTCAGAATTTGTCCTGTCTCAAGGTGAGGAACATCTCATTTTGTATTCCTTTATTGGTTATTCATTGGCTTAAGGCCATTGGTTAGGGGTGGTGGGTAAGGAGGATGCATCCTGTTTTCCATGAGTCCCAAGATAGAAAGTCACATATGCAAACCATTCACAACAGAGCACATAGATGCAGGAGGATGGGATCACAATTCCAGTAAAGAGACTTAAGGAGATCAGGTTAGACCACCAACTACATCCATCTCTACACTCCCGGGCATTTAATGACTCTAACAATCATTGTGGTCAAGAATCATTCCTTATTCAGTATCTATATATGCAATAAAATTTTTTAGGTTTATAATTAGGAAAAGGAGTTAATTTAACTCAAGAGCTGTTCACCCCTATTTTGAGGGCCAAAATAACAAAGTAGGTAGAATGAAAAGACTATAGGATTTAGGTATTAAAGGTTCTGGTTCTGTCTCTGCTGTCACTATATAATCTCAGTGTGTGTCCTCAATTTACTTTCTTGATACAAATGGCTTCTTTATATCCCATTCAACCAATCTCATACATTCCCCCAAAAAGGGCACATGAGTATCAAAAATGAGATAGTATCGAAAGATCCAGAGTTTGACAAACAAAAAACACTAAATAAATGTTAACTAAAAACAAGAACATAAACAAATTTAGCTAATATTGCATTTGGCTTTTAATGACAAGGACACTGAAGTGGCAAGGAGATACTTGTCAAGAACTTAACATATTTTTAGTCACCATATGATAGGTTTTTTCTTAAATTTCTGAAATTATCCACGAATATATTAGGTTGCAAGCTTATAATGCAGTCATTTTTTCTAATAGTTTAACTATGTATCATTAAAGTGAATGATTGTTCTTTTAGTTGCCTGTGTATTTAAAATGTGTCAGTATTAAAAGATTATAATTTTCCAGAGAAGAGTAAATAAATCTAGTTAAGGCATACTTATAAATGTTTCAGTTTTATTTTATTTTAATTCTTTTTTTTAAATTCTGGAGAGTTGTATAAAATTTTTTTTTCTAATGTATTTGTCAGTATTTTCAGAAAGATTCATATTGAGATTTTTCAAGGCAATTCTGTATCTGCATACTGACAGATTAAATGACAATTTTAAAACAACAAACCCTAGTGACTGTACATCTGTGTTACAAAACAATTGCATAATCTTGCATGATTAAAAGGTTTGCTGATCAGAACTCTACAGCTGAGAGCCAAATATGGCAGAGTATGATCTAGTTTTCTGCTTCATAACTGCAAATAAAGACTGGCATATAGACTACTGAAAGCAGTTATTCTTACACAACTTAGGTCAAGCATAATTTTGGATGAAGAAAATGTTCAGTAGCAAACAATTCTTTTGAAAACAAAACTATACACTGGAGTTTTCTAGCTCACACCATTAAGCCAACATTTCCTATTTACATATCTGTCTAAAATGAAAATACAGAATGCCATGTTTTACATAACCTGTAAAAAAGATTTTAAACACCATTATTCTCTACAAAAAATTTTAAAAGTCCAGGACCAAATGGCTTCACTAGAGAATTCTACGAAACATTCAAAGATAATTTAATACCTGTTATTTTTAAACTTTTCCAAAAGACTTGAAGAAGAGGCAATTCTTTGTAACTAATTTTATAAGGCCAAAACCTGATGCCAAAACCTGGTAAATATCACACACACACACACACACACACACACACACACACACACACACACACAAACTATAGATCAATATCTCTGATGAATACAGATGAAAAAATCCTAAACAAAGTACTAGCAAACTGAATGTATTAAAAAGATTATACATCACAATCAAGTGGCATTTATTCTAGGGGTACCAGGACGGTTCAATATACGCAGATCAATTAATGTTATATATCACATAAACAAAGTACAGGATAAAAATTATACAATCATATCAACAGATGCAGAAAAAATATTTGACAAGATATGGCATTCATTTATGATGAAAACATTTAATAAAATAGATATAGAAGGAAAGTACCTTAACATTATAAAGGCCACATATAACAATCTCTCAGCTAATATATATTCTTGATAGTAAAAATACTAAAAGCTTTCCCTCTAAGTTCAAGAACAATACAAGGTTGTCTCCTCTCACTGTTCTTATTCAATATAGTGTTAGAAGTCCTAGCTAGAGAAATCATTCAAGAGAAAGAAATAAAAAGTATCCAAATTGAGAACAAAAAAAAATGTCACTTTTTGCAGGTGACTTGGCTATATGAAAAGCCCTAAAGACTTCACCAAAAAAGGAAAAACTATTAGAAACAATAAGCAAATATAATAAAGTTTTGAAATACAAAAAGCAAAAAAAAAATTCATAGCATTCCTATACACTAACAACAAAATTTCAGGAAAAAAACAATAAAAAAGAAATACCTTTCACAACTGCAACAGAAAGAATAAAACACTTAAGAATAAACTTAGCATATGAAGAATCTATACACTGAAAACTATAAGACATTACTAAAAGAAATTGAAAAAGACAAAAAGAAATGAAAAGATATTCAATGTTCATGGCCTATAAGAATCAAAATGGTTAAACTGGCCATTTTATTCAAAGAAATATACAGATTTAATGTGATCCTCATGAAAATCTCAATGGTATTTTTCTTTAAGAAATAGAATAAAAATCATCAGATTTGTATGGAAACACAAAAAATCCAGAATGGCCAAAGCAATCCTGAGGAAAAAAAAAAAAAA